>CM029018.1:56552541-57152541 GCA_016801055.1 Panax notoginseng
TATCCGGTATGGATATGGATCGTCTTCCAGGGTTCCCTCTTAAAAGACAAATCTGCTCTCCTGCAATGTTAGTGACAGTAGTACAAAAAATTTCAAGTGTCTACAGATGCCCCTCTTTATCTTACTCATGCATGGCGATGCATGGGTAGGATAAAGAATCCTAGACACTTGAAACGTAACAAGACGAACATGGTACTAGGGATAGTAACATGATGCAAATGTATGATGCATGTGTACGGGGTTGTAGCCCAACATGCTAGGGATGATTGCTGGCTCCCTGTTACTTCAACTGGGGATTGGCAACGATGACCAGATTTGATATGTAATCCGAATCTGTTAGGATGTTGATGTTGGAGTTATCACCAAAGTCATGTGTCTTCGATTATGACTTGATCCCGAAGATGTACCTCTTATGCGTGAGAGATCTATGGGGATGAAGCTTGATCTGTTTGAGGATGTGTATAACATATTTCGTCATCTATCCTTTTTATTGACATTCCCTTCGTCAACGTGTGAATCAATGGCTGAAACTTTGTGGTTAGATTGTCAAGGTTGCTTGACATCCACTGTCGTGTAGATCACCGAAACAGTGCGTTGTGACCCCCGCCGGGGATTCGCTAGGGAATATGAGCGGTCGGGTGTGAAAACCTCGAATAGCTCTAGAGACTGATAGGTTTAAATCGTTATCAGCTGTAATAATGTCAAGGCTGCTTGACCTTTGTTGATTTGTGTGTCAACAGCTTGCATGTACGTGGTAATCCCCTGCCGTGACTTCATATTGTAACCCCCATCGGGGATCCATTGGGGAGTGATGAATATACACGTACGCAATGATTGAACAACTTTCCATGCTTCGATGGGTTTACTTACCATCGGCTGAAACAACGTCAAGGCTGCTTAACCTTCGTTGATTTGTGTGTCAATGGATGAGCATGCATTGTAACCCCCGCCGGGGACCTCACGTTGTAACCCCCGTCGGGGATCTCACGTAGGGTAATGACCCGAAGTTGGTGGCAACGGACCTATATAAGGTATTGCTTGACAACTGGGATCATTGGCAGGGTATACCTTATACTCAGGTGACTACCAATGAGTGATGTACAGATTCAACGTCTAATCTGAGAGGACAAATGACTTAATAACAAATATTCAACATAGTAAATGTTAGTATTAAACCATTCTGAACATAAAGATGTGAAAAATTTGGTCTTTTGAGACAGTCAAATTGGCACCTTTTTCTGCTATTTTTTTATCCTATTTGAGGTCCAATGAGCATAAGGTAGCAAGGCAAAGTACTCCTAGCATTGAGGTTGACCTGATGCATGATGATTTTAATTTTTAATACATATATTATGTATATGACTTTGGGGCAGGTGTGCTACTGAATGGCCACCTAGACATGCCTATATGCATGTGGATAGTCCTATTTTTAAAGGGGACTATGGCAAATTTTTTCCAAATGTAGGCATTGGGTAGTCATGCATTTTTAACTCTATTATATGTTAAAGTAAATGCATGCATATAGTTATAAAATGCAATTTAGAAAGTTCCAGGTAAAGAAATACCACACCCTTTCTGAGGTGATTTGGAGACTTGTTGTCCAGATATTATGGATCCAGATTAGCCGAGCAGTTCCTATAGGACCGCTTCGGGCGTACAGTGGAGGGCTTCTGAAGTGCCTCATCCTCGTTCTGTCAGACAGCCTCGTCGGTTGGTAGAGGCTATAATACGTCCTGTTCATGTAGATGTTCCAGACGTTGAGGACAAGGAGGTGGATATTCTGATAGAGGACCCCGCTCCTGCTGCACATGTTCCTCGTAGGGAGCTTCCGAGCATTCAGGTGGTGAACTCAGAGTTGCTGGGTGATTTGGACAGACATCCATCGATGTATTTGCATGCTAACGAGGTATGGCGTTAGACTTTGATCTTCCTTCTTTCCTATTGATGAGGATTAAAGGGTTTTGCTGTTGATCTGCATTTCATGCAGGTCCCTGGTTTTACACAGTCTCGACGGAACTGGTTCAGCATTCACTCCATGTACCATGCGCTTCATCCTGACTATAGAGCGGTAGTGCATGAGTGGGGATTTGGGGCATTTTTCTCTATCATTCTCCGTCGTTGTCCCTGGGGTTATCTCAAGACATTGTCTGAGCGATGGTTTCATCAGACTCAGTCACTCTATCTGTTGGATTGCGAGGTGATGATGACGCCTATGGATTGGCGATTTATCACAGGCATAGAGTTTGGAGGGGAGCCAGTGCCTTGCATGGCAAATATTACCCCTACTGTCGTTATATCCTTATTAGGAGTTCCAGCGACGGCGCTCAAAGGCAGGACTGTCCGTTCAGGTCCTTTGAGCGTAGATGCTATGAGCGGGCTATTGAGTGAGCCTATATTTGATGATGTCAGGATCAGGGATCACGTTCTGCGGTGATTGTTCCTGATGATCATTCGAGGCTGCTTCATAGCAGATAACTCTTCCACAGTATCTTTCGCTTTGATCAGCGCTACACGTGATGTGGACCGTATTGGAGAGTATGATTGGGGCTCCTATACCTTTGCCTATTTCCTCCGGGGCATGCGTATGCGCTCACAGGGTTTAACCGAGGCTTGGCTAGGATTTTACCCGTTTCTGCTGGTGAGTATTTCTCTTATCATTTCCTCTTTATAGGTTAAGAGTGTTTACTGATTGCATATATACTTTTTTTTATTGTATTTGCAGTTCTGGGCCTATGAGAGGCTTCCATGCTTGCGTCCCGTGAGTGTGTTTAGGTTTAGACACCTATCCACGAGGACGACGATGGCATCATTCGATTCCGCCAGAGGTCCCTGTAGCTGAGGGATTCACTCATTGCCGTATACAGCTGGAGTTGCTGATGGCCGACACCATCACATGGCTTCCCTATTCTGGGGAACACCTGACCGTGGGTTTTGAGGATGGATACCCGACAGGAGCCGAGTATGCAATTTCCACCAGGAGAGTTCCTCTCTTCACGGATGGAGGCTGGAAGCTCTATTTAGGAGAGCGTGCTATCAGGAGCACCACAGGGGAGATCCGTATACCGATCTTGCCTCCTGCTAGGCGTTCTTGGCCCGTATCACAGCCACCCGTCATTGATATCCCATTGTTGGGGGTGGACGGATTTGCATTGTCAGAGGGTCCGTATACTCAGGAGATATTCTAGCGTTGGTGGTTTCCTCGCACTATTAGAGCCCAGTCCCGCGCCACACAGTTTATGGGGGACATGGTTCTAGGATCCTTGATGATGACGGATTGGCTAGCCTGTGTCCGAGATCCGACTCATGTGACACAGATTGATAGTTTGACCTGACAGTTGGACCAGGTACATATCTTTATTCGGCATTTGGGTAGAGAACCGGCAGAGCCAGATTCGTTTGATCCTTCCAGCTCAGGCGCTGGCCCCTCGGACGACCCATTTGGTTTTGCCGGCGCAGATCCTCCTCTTTATAGGCCTGACATCCCTGTTGATAGAGATCCAGTGACTCAGGAGGAGTTACATCAGGTGGACAGGATTGATGATATGGATATCGAGACCCTGGTCTTCTTCTGATGTATATTCTCATTATATCTTTTGATAGGCCTCTGTTAGATATTGGGTGGCTGTTCCCCATTCTCGCTATATCTTTTGATAGGCCTCTGTTAGTAGTAGGGCGTCTGTGCCCCATTTCCCTGTATTTGTAGCTGTACAGAGATGATGTATTAGATGATGATATACTTAGGAATGTATGCACAGTATTTCCATTCCCTATATCATATTGTCATCTATTATATGTTATGCATGTATCATGTTATGCATATGTATGTATGTCTAGAGATATTCGGCATTGACTCCTGGATGGTCTTAGGACACGGCCCGCACAGATGTCTTCTTCAACAGTTAGCCATATAGATCATACCCCACCGTCAGTGGTGGCATCGGGTATGCGATCGTGGTATGATAGCATGTCACCACCAGACAGGGTGACTGTAGATCTTTTATTGCAGCATACCATGACCTTTTTGACTTTTCAGGTTCCCGTAGGATTTGTGGATGGGATGATAGAGCATTGGCTATCGGATAGGCAGGTATTCCGATTCGGCACCCATTAGTTGACTCCTACTCTTGAGGAGTATGCACGTTTGACGATGCTGCCTCTAGACAGACCTTGCATGCATCTGGCTTTGGGAGACATAAGTAGACGATTCATGACTCTCACAGGATTGAGGCACAGAGTGGTGTAGGATGAGTTGACATCTGGCCACGTGATATCCCAGCATTTTTTGTATGACAGATTTGGCTCGGAGGATAGCTATTCACGATATTCCGGGGATTTCACCACACTGGAGGATCATTGGTGTTTGGCTAGAGTTGACGTACTGATGCTATGTGTACTATCATATGTGTATATGCAGCGATATATGGATGAGATAGATATAGGCGTTATCATGGCCGTGAGAGCTCTCAGGGAGGGTCGTACCATTGTACCTATGATTGTAGCAGAGACCCTACGGTCGGCATCATATTATTGCACGTATCCTACAGGAGTGTTCACAGGTAGCTCAGTCATGCTATATGTGTGGTTCATGTCACACTTGAGACCGATTGACACTTTTAGACGGCATGGATACTGCTTCACCCATGATGTAGATATGTCATACTCTTTTTAGCCATCAGAGTGTATAGATGCTCTGTCCTTGTCCACATTCTTGGAAGATATTAGAGATCCATTCAGCATATTGCCGTGTTCGGGGCTTAGCTCACCATACAGCTTCATTACTCATGCTCTAGGCATGGACTATCTCCCTCTGGCTGGTTTGAGGGGAGTGACCACTTATCACCCATTGGCTGTGATGTCGCAGTTCGTCCAGTTCCAGGATTTTCTTCCTTTTGAGGGGGCAACAAGTCAGCGTTCAACTTCTCGGTACCTCTCAGCAGAGGACCGATCTCAGGTATACGCTTGCTGGGATCGGCGCGAGATAGCAGCTTTTTTTGTCAGTCATCCTGGTTATTCCGAAGAGTATTTCGCGTGGATGGAGACAGAGATTTTATCGGCTGCAGCGGTATTTGCAGTACTGGAGCGTGAGTTAGATGATGTAGAGCCCATGGAGGACACTGATACCTACATCGAGGAGGAGCCCACTGCTGGGTTACCAGCATTTCTTCCGAATTCTCCTAGTACCAGTACTATTGTGATTCAGCACTCGGCACGGTAATTAGAGCAAAGTCTTCATCTGATGACCTTTGAGAGAGATCAGATTCGATCTATGATGTCAACTGCTCTTGATGGGAGGGAGGCCGCTCTATTGGATTGAGACGAGGCATTAGATCGTAGAGATGTCACCGTCGTTGAGCGGGATGAGGCTATATCAGCCTGAGATGCAGTGATAGTTGAGCAGGATATCGCCATATCTTCCCGGGATGTAGCCGTCACAGATAGTACGGCAGTGAGGTCCCTTACCACTGGCATGATCGCAGAGATGAGTGCATATATTGATGATCATATGGTCACCATGCAGATGGCTGCAGATCTGTTGGGTCGCGTGGATATTCTCATACAAGAGACCACAGCTTCACCTCCATCTTCTGAGAGGGATGCCATGTTGGGCTTGTTAGCTCGCATATACCCTGACTTGTAGATGATCTTGTATTTTCCTGCACAGACTAGCTTAGCTATTTTGTCATGTACAGTTTACATTGTGTATATCAAACAACATTATATATATGACAGGGAAATATATTTTTGATCACTTCCCTTTTAGATATGCTTTGCTACTTGCTTGATATTTTGCCTGCTGCTTCAGGGCTTGTGATCTTGATGTATTCTGAATTATTCCTGTGTGGATGGACATTAAGTTGTCTCTGGATAGTTCAGAATGGATTATCGATCTGGATGTATCCCTACCATATTTGGTGTCTTGGGATTGGTTTCTGTATGGAAATGAGGAGAGGAGTGTGGCTTTCTCCTCTCTGAGATTGACCACACCACAGATGGTTGCCAATACTTCTATTTAGGAGAAGCCTAGTTAATTCCATCTCTTATGGATTGGTGTTGCTCTTCAAGGTATGACCACAGCTTAGATGGTCGCCGAATCTCCTAGTTAGGAGGAGTTCAGGTAATTCCATCCCTTTGGTCTGAAGCCGAATGAAATGTAGTGGTTTGAAGGATGGTCCCAGTACCAACTGACAAGGGTTTATGTTTTGGTAGGGGGTGAGACCGCACCATGAAAGGCTGCCTACATACTCCTATTGAAGAGGACAAAATATCAATAATCTTAACTTCACAATTATCAATTTTGTATTAATCCTAATTTTATTAAACTAATTAATTCAATGGTTTTAAAATAAATAAAAGACTAAATTAATAAATAATTAAATTATCACAAAACAATCACCAATAACAAAATCCGAAATTTTAAACAATTAATGGAGAATTAGACTTATGATTTCACCCTGAGCTTCACTCTGATTTTCAAACCTTTATTCCAACTCAATTTAATATCCCAGTTTATTAATCAAGAACACGAACGTAGTAAGAGCCACCTCTCTATGCACTAATACCATATTAACATCAATCCACAATTAAGATAGAAATCCGTTAAATACCTAAATTAACCAACTCACTATATCTCTATATGAACTGCAATCAAAGAAGGTTGAAGTTTAAGTTCTCTATACGATTACAAGTGATGTCAAGCGTATCTCTACCTTAACAATAATCACAAATTCATGACACATGCTATATTAACTAGGTCTAGTTTTGAATCTCCTCTCTCGATTCCTTTCAAATCCACAACGAATTGTTGATCAGGCAATTCATAAATTCACGCTCAAATTAACATAGATAAACTTAAAATATCTTATTGAATTGGAAATCAAAGTTATTCAATCATCGTTTTGCCCTAAGATCCATCACAAGTCTAATAAGTGAATTAGTTCATAACGAATGAATTAAAAATTGAATAATTTGTTGAAAACATCATCCAAATTACAAATAAGACTAAGAAGAAGAAGAATAAAGGAAACCCCTTCACGTAGCCCTGAATCGCAACCGTCGTGATATTCTCTGAAAATTACTCCTCCAACGTTCGCTCTTCAATCCTTTGAAATCGCTATTCAAAAATCTCTCCCCCCCATCTGTTCTTATCAGCCTTTTTCTCCTCCTTATACCATGACTCCTAATCCATCTCAAAGCTCTGCCCCAGAGAGACTCCTCCAGCTTACAACGACCTGACTTCCTTTAATTCACGCACCAGCGCGGTCCGCACCGGCTTCAATGCTTTCCCAGCGTGCTTCGCGCTATCCTGCCAGCAACTTTCATGACGCTCCCAGCGCGTTCCGCACTTGCCAGCCTATTGACGCAGCGCGCTCCGCGCTAGATAGTCAGCAGCTTCACATGTTGCTCCAAAATGTCCTCAAATACGCCAAATTGCCATATGAGTCGGAATTACCTACAACAAACACAAACCCTGTCAGAAATAACATGAAAGTACCCAAAAACTAACAAGATAACACGCCATTTAAACATAATTTATGGGTTAAAACCCACTCATCAAATTCCCCCAAGCTTGAACATTGCTTGTCCTCGAGCAAAAATGCAATGCATCTAACATCTAAACTACAAATCCAGAATTAAAACAATACATATGATTTACTCATACAGCCTCAGAAAAATTAGTAAAGAAACACCCTTCGTATAAAATTCAATCTGCAATCACTATCAATCCATAATCTCACCCTGTTATGACTAGTACAGTGTGTGTGTGTGCACAACACCCATGCCAACCGATAATGAATCAACATAGTTACATAACCAATTTCTTGTCAGGAATCATATAGTAAAAACTCAAGAATTTAAAGATAAGCAAATTCTAGCATTTGCTAAATAACCAAATTCAGGTTCAGAGAAGGGTATTCATACTCACTTTCTCTCTTTTTTTTTCTTTTTTTTTAACATAGAGATGATTGGTGAGTGCGTTTTACACTCCATCTCACGCTTACGTTTATGGAGAGTATTTCTTCTCAATCCACCGCAAAAATTAAATTTTTTTTAATAGAGCTTATATACCCAAATCTTCCCCCAAGCTTAGGTTCATACCTATCTTGTTCATTTTCTCATTTATACTAGCACTATCCTTTAGAAAATCATTATGTAACAAGTTGAACTAATCGATTAACACAAATGTTATTACGTGCTATCCGTATTATACTAACTTCAATCAGAACAAGACTCACATCATAATAGAAATTGCATCAAGATTCTTATACTTAGTGATTGACTCGTCTACATAATTTCAATTTCATCATTGGCCAAGGAAAATCACAAATACGATCTAAGAACTGGATTCATGCAACTATATGCAAAAGAAATAGTTTTTATTTTTATTTTTATTTTTTTACGTACTATCATGCAACCTAATTTTTATAATTTTCCCTACGTACTATCATGCAACCTAAATAATGAAATAATGTAAACTCTAAATACCCAATCCCCCAAACTTATATTAAGGAATGCCCTCATTACGTAAAATATGCACCAAAAGGAAATACAATGAGGACTTCCCTGAAACGCGTTACTGCTCCTCCTCCGTAGGAGGGTAAGGTGGAAGGATAGGAGGAATCGTCATAACCACAGGTTGAGCATTGGGATTAAAACGAGTAAACGCCTCAGCAAGCGTATGGAATGCATTTGCATTGTACTGATGCATTAAATCTTGACGTTCGGCCAACCACAAAAATTGATTCCTTAGAGCTTGCGGTTGTTCCTCACGAACGGGTTCCTCACTAACAGGTTCCTCACTAGCCGAGGATGAAGGTTGACAGATCATGATGTAACCTTCACCACACGGGTGTGATTGTGCTCCATCCCACTCTTTGTACCTTTCAATAGTTGCATGATCAATTATGGTCGTTGGTTGTTGAATTGGCTCATTAGGTTGCCACTACACCCCGGCTTTTCGGTACAAGTCGGTAATTAGAAACCCATGAAGTAACCCACCTGTAGTACTCCTACGTAATGACCAGTCAATAGATTCTTGAATACAATCCCCCACATCAACATCGTAAAATGCAATGGAATTATCCAGATTATAGTGGTGGTGCACAATCCCATACAACAGTTTAGCCCGTGCCTTTGTCACATCATTTTGGTGGCGCGTGGGCATTAAACGAGCACATATAAAAGCATGCCATGCTTTACCATATCGACTAAGTGCTGATTGGGGAAAACTTAGCTTTTCATTCGTTCCGGCTTGGGTTACCCATTGAGTCCCTAGCTTGCATAATTTGGCAATCAACTCCAGCTCCGGCAACGCATCTTCATACCGGTCATCGGTTGGTGTCTCTAACCCAAAATAAGCATTGATCGCGTCGACATGAAACGCCACCGGTTTGCCACGAACCATGGCAACATGATTGACATGCTCCATTGTATTTGCATAAAATTCCTTAACTATGTTGATTGCCGCCAGAAGTGGTTGTTCTACTACCTGAAACCAGTTACGTTCTACAATTTGCAACGCCATATCACCATCCAAATTGGCATTTAGCTTCAATCCTTGTTCTAGCACTAAATTTTTCTTGGCAATGGATGTACTGAATCTCTCTGCGGCCCTCTCGCTAACAAATCTTTTATGGTCATATGCAGGCCGAGTCGTGGAGGATGATGCTCGTTGGCGTTTGTGGGAAGACATGTTATTTTCGGTGTGATTGGTCACAAGCAGGTGGTTCTGGACTTTTATCAAACAGGCGGTGGGCGGAATGTGTGACTCCCCTAAACTTGATTAGTTGATGATGCTTTGCTACCCAAACAGTTCAAATCCCAGCACCTTCTCCTTGATTACTCAGCTTTTCTAATAATTTTTATATCACAACACGAGATTTTGTGAGGGATGAAGAGAATTAGCGTACCTTTAATAAGTTGGGTTTACCTCTTTGAAGAGAACTCCCAATTTGTATCAAATTGTGCAAGGGTTGTGTTAGATTTAGGAATGGGTTGTGATTTTTGAACTTTGTGGTACCATTATGTCTAGAATGGAGGGGCTTCATATAGACAATAGGAGACTGACGTGGGTGGGAGTTGGAGCTTGAAAAGGTTAGTGGGTTGGGAATTTAGAAAGGATAAGGAGAGTAAAGATGAATTAATATTAAGTTATGGGGAATAGGAAGTGCAATAGAATTAGGAGAAGTGGAGAAGTGGTATCATAGTTAGGTGGAGAGGTGGAGAGGTGGAGAGGTGGAGAGGTGGGATTGTTCAACTTAAACACGTCTCTTTTGTGCAGATTTCTGAGCAGCGCGGTCCGCGCCCGTTGCAGCGCGTTACGCGCCTTGACTGCTTTAGTAGTGCTGAGTGCGCCTGATGAGGGGAAAACTTTCTAACTTTGTAGCGCGGTCCGCGCAGATGTAGCGCGCTTCGCGCTAGTTGTGCAGTAGGTGAGGGTTGCTTGAGGCGCTCTGTGTAAGACCCCGGCTTATTAATGAATAAAATCAAATTTTCTCTAAATATTATTGTGAATAATAAGGGCTTAATTTGATATAATACTTTGGTTATGGGTGAAATGTGCAAATTTTGCAAAATAAGCAAGTGGTTATAAAATATTCATTTTATCGGGAAATATTCGTTTGGTCGTGGAATATTCTTGCTGTCGAGAAATATTCGTACGACGGCGCAGCCTTGTGTGGGCCCCATAACGGAAAGCGATTGGATGAAAAAAACGACAAGTATAAGTTGTTTATAAATAATGGCGTAGTTGTTACCGTTAATACTGTTGGAATACCCGATGGTTAAAATACAGTAGCACAAGGTATTGTACCAATTATTGATTCTTACGTAAAAAGGCACTACTCAATAATTGTTACAGTAGCTATTGTTCAATATTTTATTTTATTGATTCAATAATTGCTACGTTGATATTTTATATTATTGTTGTTTCAATAATTGTTGTTGTACAGTATTTTCCATTATCAGATCAATAATTCATATTATTTGAATAATATTATTAGATAACATTATTGGCAATGTCTAGAAAGTTCTGTCTAAAGAGAGGTTTGGTCATCTAATTGCGCGCCAGTAAGGAGAAATCCTTATTGGAAAGCCCCCTCTTTCCTAGGAACGGCCTGGTTGTCATAAATGTGATTCTGTAATATTATTTGTGAATAATTAATTATTGATTCATATGATAAGGAAATATTTATTTTATGTGGATATAAATGAGGGATATATTTTTGTGGTTAAAAATGAAGGAGTTAATGTTGAGATTTTTATCAGTATTTTTGTCGGAATAGAGGTATTAAAAATCAGGATTTTTGAGATATTTTACGGGGGTTATAATTTTTAATCCGACCGTTGGATCATGGTAATTTTTGGATATGTTATACATATATAAGTTGAGTATATGTCCACAAATTTTGAACCGTTAAAAATGAACGTATGATTTATTATGAATTTTACGAGATGACTGGTTCAGAAATTGTTGAATTTTCGGAGTTTATCATTTTGGTAAAAAATTCTAGAATTGGTGGGCCCCACTCTTGGTTGGTGAAGAAATGTGCTGCGATTTTTATTCAAATGTGGTGGGTGGGAATAGTAGCAGGTAAAGCCATCAGGTTGCAGGTTAAGTCTGCTTCGGCGTGCTAACATTTTCTTATAAATAGAGGGCTAAGTTAGAATTGAAAATCACACCAAAAACAAGTTTTCTCTTTTTTTTTTCTCTCTAGATTATTGAGTGTATTTTATGAGTATTTAGATACTTTGAGAGTTTCTATTCATCAGAGCAAGTTTCTTTCAGCCTTATACCGGTATTCCGACCAGAAGTACTGATATTTTGAGGTAAGGGATATTATTTTCTTCTTAATGATATTATTTTCTTCAATATCATTATGCTGAAATATTGATATGAACTTTTTATTAAATTTGGAACTTTTTGTGTCGGGATTACTATTCACGTATACGTTACTATTCACGTGTACGGCACTATTCACGAATACGGCACTATTCACCGAAAAATAAAATTTTCCCTTTTTGTCCAAGATGTCTATTATGGTTACTATCTTTGATTGTATCCATGTTTTGATCTTTATTTTTTTGAATTCTGCTTCACAATTGATTATTATGAAGTATTATTGATCTTGGATAAACTGTTATACGAATCCCTACTATTTGTCCTTCTATCTCACTGGATTCGTTCTCTTTAAGATATTTTTCATCATCCTCAGTCCTAAATGATGATATTGCTGAATATCTTTGGCCTGTAGTGCAAAGATGTATGATTACTTGATGAATATCTTTGGCCTGTAGTGCAAAGATGAACAGGTGTTGAGATGAACATAACTGACAGGCGATACAAATGAATATCTTTGGCCTGTAGTGCAAAGATGAATATTTGGATAAAGATGATTATTAATTGATGTTACAGGGATAAAATATTGATGATGGACTTTTAAATCTTAGAAGATTGTAGAATTTATTCTCTACTTGACTCTTCTAATGGTTTGCTGTTTCCGCTGCAGTTGTTGATCTAAAACTTGTTGTCGATTATATTCTATCAGATTTTTCCCTGTTGAATACTAATGATAATTTGTTGTATATTATCTTAGTCATAATATTCTTTACTGGGCTAGTTGAGCTCACCCTTTTCCTTTTTGTTCCGTTTTTCTTCTCAGGAGGTGAGAACATAGCAGGATCTAGTCGGGGTATGGAGTGATGGTTCTAGAAAGATATTTTAGCAGTCCTCACTATTTCTGTAAAATAGTGTTTGAATAATTGTATTGAGGACTTATTTGAGTGTGGATATTGTCTAGAAGACAATATTTGTATTTAAACTCACAGTATGTGTTGTCATATTTTGCACGACAATTGTATTATTGAAGTTGTAGTTTGCTTTCTGTACCATGTATTTGGCGACTCAGAATGGGTGTTGTATACCTATTTTGGGGGCGTCATAGTTGGTATCAGAGCTTAGGGATATGATCCCTGGCTGAGATGTGAGACAAGAACTAGGAGGGGAGAGACGGGGAATTCCTTCGCTAGTATGACCTGACTAAGTTTATTTGGTATTTATTTAGTCGGTCAGAGTATAGAGATAATATATGACATGACTATTAACCCTTGTTTTATGGCAGTATTTAAGAATGGCAGCTGAGAACGTTAATAATGGAGTAAATCAGACCGTAGAGACACCTTTGATCACCACCCAGGGGAACGTGCAACAGGAAGGCAATATTCCTCCTGTAAACAACGTTACCGAGCAAACGATAAATGATGGAATGTTTAGGAGCTTTTTGCAGTTCATGCAAAATCAGACGAGGGAGACTCGTGTGCAGATTATAGGTGGAAATGATAACAACGCGCGGTTTGTCACAGCCAAGCAGTTCAAAGAATTGGGACCACCAGAATTTAAGGGAAAGTCGGATCCGATCATGGCGAAAACGTGGGTCAAGCAAATTACCAAGATATTCGATGTCTTGGGATGCACGGAGGAACAGAAGGTTCCATTCGCCACCTTTATGTTCCGCGGTGAGGCAGACTACTGGTGGGAGTCTGTGAAGCGTACCTAGCCTGACGCACTCAACATGTCCTGGGAAATATTTCAAAAATAGTTCAATGACAAGTACTTTCCTAAAAGTATTCGTCATATGAAGGAGGTGAAGTTTATCAGACTGGAACAAAACAACATGACGGTGTCCCAGTACGAGGCGAAGTTTGCAGAGTTATCCAGGTTTGCACCTCATTTGGTCGAAAATGAGGAACGAATGACAAGGATGTTTCTGAGATGTCTAAAACCCGAGATTCGACAATATCTTATCTCTCATAAATTTTCTTTATATTCAGATGTTGTAAACAGGGCTCAATTATTAGAGCGAGATAATGAGTATGTACAACCGAGGGACCACAACCAGGGTCATACCGGTGGCGGCAGTCAACGAAGCAATGAAAACCAGCAGGGAGGAAAATATTCGGACAAAAGCGGTAACCACTCTGGTGGTAATCGTGGTCGTGATAATAAAAGGAGCGAGTCAGGAGGAGATTTCAAGAAGAGAAGGTACAATAATGATAATGTAAAGACGTCAGCACAAACATCAACTGTTTCTAGGGGAGGAGAACGACCACCGGTCGTATGTTACAAATGTGGGAAAGAGGGACATATCAGCCCAAACTGCCCACAACAATCCAAGGTATGTTATAACTGTGGAAAGGAGGGTCATATAGCTCGAGAGTGTTCTGTAGCAAAACCAAGTTCAGCGGGGATGGTGACTCCAAAAGTTGTCCTAGATAAGTCGAAATCAGCGGTTCCTAGAAGAGCGTTTGTCGTGACTGGCCAAAACGCGAGAAACCCGAACGAGGTGATCATGGGTAAGCTAATCTTGAATTCTTGCGAAGTTTATACTTTACTAGATACCGGTTCTACCCATTCTTTTATCTCTCCTGCTTGTGCTCAACGTTTGAACTTGACTCTGGAGAAATTAACCTTTGACTTATCTGTTGAAACTTCGTTGGGTGAAACCTTTGTTACATCAACAGTTTATAAATCTTGCATGATCCAAGTTGGCACTATCACATTACATGTTGATCTTATCTCTTTAAAGATACTTGCTTTTGATGTGATTTTAGGAATTGATTGGTTAACCACTCATCATGCTAAAATTGATTGTTTTCGTAAGGTTGTTAGTTTTCATATTCCAAATCAACCTGTCATACGAATTCAAACTACTAAACCACTAAAATCAGTCACTGTCATATCAAGCCACAAAGCTATTCGTTTATTGAAAAATGGATGTCAAGCTTTCTTAGCCCATGTTATGGATTTGAACAAAGACAAGTCAAATTTGAATAATATTTCTATTGTTAGAGAATTTCCCGATGTATTTCCTGAAGAACTTCCTGGTCTACCCCCAGAACGTGAAGTTGAATTCTTTATTGACCTTGAACCCAGAACAAAGCCCATTTCTAAAACCCCATATCGAATGGCTTATATTGAACTTCAGGAGTTAAAACTCTAACTACAGGAGTTGTTGGACATCGGTTTTATTCGTCCTAGTACATCTCCTTGGGGTGCTCCTGTTTTATTCGTAAAGAAGAAAGACGGGAGTATGCGACTTTGTATCGACTATCGAGAATTGAATCATGTCACTATCAAGAATAGGTATCCGCTACCTCGCATTGATGACCTGTTTGACCAGTTGCAAAGAGCGCAATTCTTTTCAAAGATCGATCTTCGTTCTGGATATCATCAGCTGAAGATTAAAACTGAGAATATTCTAAAGACTGCCTTCAGAACTCGGTACGGGCATTATGAATTCTTAGTAATGTCTTTTGGATTGACTAATGCTCCAGCTGCTTTCATGGATATGATGAACTATGTATTCAAAGAATATTTGGATCAGTTCGTTGTTGTCTTTATTGATGACATCCTCATCTATTCCAAAAGCCGTGAAGATCATGAGCGCCATTTAAAGCTGATATTGCAAAGGCTTCGTGAAAACAAGTTATATGCCAAACTAAAGAAATGCGAGTTCTGGCTTGAGGAAGTAGCATTCCTTGGGCACGTGGTGTCAAAACATGGAGTATCTGTCGACCCGGCGAAGATTGAAGCCATACAAAGTTGGGAGCAACCGAAGTCGGTAACCGAAGTACGTAGCTTTCTGGGCTTAGCTGGTTATTACCGGAGATTTGTGGAAGGATTTTCTCGAATCGTTACTCCGTTAACTCAGCTGACTCGGAAAGATACAAAATTCGTATGGAGTGAGGAATGCGAGAAGAGTTTCCAAGAACTCAAGAGGAGACTCATTTCGGCACCTGTTCTGACAATACCATCTAGTTCGGATGGATTTGTTATCTACAATGATGCTTCAGGCAAAGGGTTAGGATGTGTTCTCATGTAACATGGGAAAGTCATAGCCTATGCCTCGCGACAACTCAAAGAATATGAGAGGAATTATCCTACTCATGATTTGGAGTTGGCAACGATCATTTTTGCGTTGAAGATCTGGAGACACTACCTGTATGGGGAGAAAGTGGAGATCTATACAGATCATAAAAGCCTCAAATATTTCTTCACCCAAAAGGAACTCAACATGCGGCAACGACGTTGGCTCGATCTGTTGAAAGATTTCGATCATACCATCCAATATCATCCTGGAAAAGCAAACGTAGTAGCTGACGCATTGAGTAGAAGATCATATGCGGGTACGAGTGCAATGTTGTTAACACAAAGGCCCATTTTGTATGACTTGCAAATGATAGAGATAGAGATGAAGGCTCCAAGTACCCACATGATGATATCAAATATACGAGTAGAACTGACTTTAATTGATAAAGTTAAAGCTGCTCAAGCTACGGACATAGAGCTGATGCGTATGAAGAAGAAAGTGTAAGAAGGTGCAATTCCAGAAGCAAGAATCGATGAAGAAGGAATACTTCGAGTCAATTCCAGACTTTGTGTTCCTAACGATTTTGACTTGAAGCATAGAATCATGATGGAGGCACACAACACACCGTTTGCAATCCATCCTGGGAGTACCAAAATGTATCACGATCTTCGACATACATTTTGGTGGAGCAATATGAAAAGAGATATCGCGGAGTTTATCACGAGGTGTTTAACTTGTCAACGTGTAAAGGCGGAGCATCAAATGCCAAAGGGTCCATTGCAACCACTTGAGATCCCGAAATGGAAGTGGGAACACATTACCATGGATTTCGTTACAGGTCTTCCCAAGGTTTCTCAAGACATAGATGCGATTTGGGTTATTGTTGATAGATTAACCAAGTCTGCTCATTTCTTACCGATACGTGAGACTTATTCCCTTGAACGTCTTGCTAGTATGTATATGAACGAGATTGTGAGATTGCATGGCATGCCAGTATCCATAGTTTCGAATCGTGACCCAAGATTCACTTCACGATTTTGGGTTAGCTTGCAAAAAGCTATGGGCATGGATTTACGATTCAGTTCGGCATACCATCCTCAAACGGACGGACAATCAGAGAGGACTATTCAAACTCTTGAAGATCTATTAAGACTCTGTGTCCTAGATCTCAAAGGGAGTTGGGATAAGTACCTACCATTGGTGGAATTCTCCTACAACAACAGTTATCAGGCGAGCATAGGTGTGGCTCCATTCGAGGCGTTGTATGGACAAAAATATCATTCTCCAGTATGTTGGGACGAGGTGGGTGAAGAAACATTGTTGGGACCAGAGTTGGTACGCATGACTACAGAGAAGATCCAAACGATTCGACAACGTATACAAACGGCACAGGATCGACAAAAGAGTTATGTGGATCTTCATCGGAAGGACGTGGAATTTAATATTGGGGATCATGTATTGTTACATGTTACACAATGGAAGGGAGTTACAAGGTTTGGGAAGAGAGGAAAGCTCAATCCACGATTTGTTGGTCCATTTAAGATTCTTGAGCGAATAGGAAATGTGGCATATAGACTCGCATTACCTCCAAGCATGTCTCGTGTTCATAATGTTTTTCACATATCTATGCTTCGTAAATATGTTAAAGACCCGAACCACATTATTGAATTAGAACCAGACGAGATAGCTGAAGATTTAACGTACGAGGAGGTACCTATTAAGATCTTGGATAGGAAAGAGCATGTCCTACGCACGAAGGTTATACCACAAGTTAAGGTTTTGTGGAGAAACCATGCTATTGAAGAAATGACCTGGGAGTTGGAATCAGAAATGAAAGTGAGGTATCCTCATTTTTTCGAAATATCAGGTACGTACGTCAATTTCGAGGACGAAATTTCATAAGGAGGGGAGGTTGTAAGACCCCAGCTTATTAATGAATAAAATTAAATTTTTTCTAAATATTATTGTGAATAATAAGGGGTTAATTTGATATAATACTTTGGTTATGGGTGAAATGTGCAAATTTTGCAAAATAAGCAAGTGGTTATAAAATATTTATTTTGTCGGAGAATATTCGTTTGGTCGTGGAATATTCTTACTGTCGGGGAATATTCGTACGACGGCGCAGCCTTGTGTGGGCCCCATAACGGAAAGCGATTGGATGAAGAAAACGACAAGTATAAGTTATTTATAAATAATGGCATAGTTATTACCGTTAATACTGTTGGAATACCCGGTGGTTAAAATACAGTAGCACACGGTATTGTACCAATTATTGATTCTTACGTAAGAAGGCACTACTCAATAATTGTTACAGTAGTTATTGTTCAATATTTTATTTTATTGATTCAATAATTGCTGCGTTGATATTTTATATTATTGTTGTTTCAGTAATTGTTGATGCACAGTATTTTCCATTATCAGATCAATAATTTATATTATTTGAATAATATTATTAGATAACATTATTGACAATATCTAGAAAGTTCTGTCTAAAGAGAGGTTTGGTCATCTAATTCCGCGCCAATAAGGAGAAATCCTTATTGGAAAGCCCCCTCTTTCCTGGGAACGGCCTGGTTGTCATAAATGTGATTCTGTAATATTATTTGTGAATAATTAATTATTGATTCATATGATAAGGAAATATTTATTTTATGTGGATATAAATGAGGGATATATTTTTGTGGTTAAAAATGAAGGAGTTAATGTTGAGGTTTTTATCAGTATTTTTGTCGGAATGGAGGTATTAAAAATCAGGGTTTTTGAGATATTTTACGGGGGTTATAATTTTTAATCCGACCGTTGGATCGTGGTAATTTTTTGATATGTTATACATATATAAGTTGAGTATATGTCCACAAATTTTGAACCGTTAAAAATGAACGTATGATTTATTATGAATTTTACGAGATGACTGGTTCAGAAATTATTGAATTTTCGGAGTTTATCATTTTGGTAAAAAATTCTAGAATTGGTGGGCCTCACTCTTGGTTGTTGAAGAAATGTGCTGCGATTTTTATTCAAATGTGGTGGGTGGGAATAGTAGCAGGTAAAGCCATCAGGTTGCAAGTTAAGTCTGCTTCGGCGTGCTAATATTTTCTTATAAATAGAGGGCTAAGTTAGAATTGAAAATCACACCAAAAACAAGTTTTCTCTTTTTTTTCTCTCTAGATTATTGAGTGTATTTTATGAGTATTTAGATACTTTGAGAGTTTCTATTCATCAGAGTAAGTTTCTTTCAGCCTTATACCGGTATTCCGACCAGAAGTACTGATATTTTGAGGTAAGGGATATTATTTTCTTCAATATCATTATGCTGAAATATTGATATGAACTTTTTATTAAATTTGGAACTTTTTGTGTCGGGATTACTATTCACGTATACGTTACTATTCACTTGTACGGCACTATTCACGAATACGGCACTATTCACCGAAAAATAAAATTTTCCCTTTTTGTCCAAGATGTCTATTATGGTTACTATCTTTGATTGTATCCATGTTTTGATCTTTATTTTTTTGAATTCTGCTTAACAATTGATTATTATGAAGTATTATTGATCTTGGATAAACTGTTATACGAATCCCTACTATTTGTCCTTCTATCTCACTGGATTCGTTCTCTTTAAGATATTTTTCATCATCCTCAGTCCTAAATGATGATATTGGTGAATATCTTTGGCCTGTAGTGCAAAGATATATGATTACATGATGAATATCTTTGGCCTGTGGTGCAAAGATGAACAGGTGTTGAGATGAACATGACTGACAGGTGATACAAATGAATATCTTTGGCCTGTAGTGCAAAGATGAATATTTGGATAAAGATGATTATTAATTGATGTTACAGGGATAAAATATTGATGATGGACTTTTAAATCTTGAAGATAGTAGAATTCATTCTCTACTTGACTCTTCTAATGGTTTGTTGTTTCCGCTGCAGTTGTTGATCTAAAACTTGTTGTCGATTATATTCTATCAGATTTTTCCCTATTGAATACTAATGATAATTTGTTGTTTATTATCTTAGTCATAATATTCTTTACTGGGCTAGTTGAGCTCACCCTTTTCCTTTTTGTTCCATTTTTCTTCTCAGGAGGTGAGAATATAGCAGGATCTAGTCGGGGTATGGAGTGATGGTTCTAGAAAGATGTTTAAGCAGTCCTCACTATTTCTGTAAAATAGTGTTTGAATAATTGTATTGAGGACTTATTTGATTGTGGATATTGTCTAGAAGACAATATTTGTATTTAAACTCACAGTATGTGTTATCATATTTTGCACGATAATTGTATTATTGAAGTTGTAGTTTGCTTTTTGTACCATGTATTTGGTAACTCAGAATGGGTGTTGTATACCTAGTTTGGGGGCATCACACTCTGCGCCATCTTTACTGATATAGTGGCGCGGTTCGCGCTGTTATGGCGCGCTACCCGCTAGTGTTCGGCGTTGTTGGCGCGGTCAGCACTAAGTGGGCTGGAGAAACTGCTCTGGTAGCGCGGTCCGCTCTGTCCTTAGCAATTCAATGGCGCGCTCCGCGCTAGTTGCACAGCAACTGCTTGACGTTGTGTTCTCTGTGCTACTGCTCCTGCTCGGGGTTTCTACAATTATTCCAAAGATTTTGTTACTCTCTAAGTATAATATTCTAGTGACTAAACTAAAAAGTAAAATTTAAATGAAAGTAAGAAATAGAGTTTAGAGCTTGGGTTGCCTCCCAAGTAGCGCTTGGTTTAATGTCGCTAGCCCGACTACTCCCTGTTTTACTGTGTATCAGCGAGGGTAATGTTGTCGGCGTCCCAATTCAACTCGCCACCCCAGTAATGCTTTATCCGTTGACCATTGACTTTGAATGTTTGTAATGGATTATGATTGTAGAGTTCAACGGCGCCACGAGGAAATACGTGTTTTATAGTAAATGGTCCCGACAATCTCGACTTAAGCTTTCCGGGGAACAATCGCAGCCGTGAGTTGAACAAGAAGACTGATTGGCCCGGTTCGAATGTTCGTTGTACAATTTTCTGGTCATGCCATCTTTTAACCTTTTCTTTGTATAGCTTGGCATTCTCGTAGGCTTGGAGTCAGAATTCGTCAAGCTCATTTAGTTGAAGTAGCCTCTTTTCTCCTACCGCGGCTTGATCAAAATTCAATTTCTGTATTGCCTAATAGGCCTTGTGCTGTAGCTCCACCGGTAAATGACATGCTTTTCTGTACAAGAGTTGATAAGGTGGCATCCCGATTGGTGTTTTGTATGCAGTCTGATATGCCCATAATGCGTCGTCCAACCGAAGTGACCAATCTTTCCGACTCGAATATACGACTTTCTCCAAAATTTTCTTAACTTCTTTGTTCGAAACCTCAGCCTGCCTATTAGTTTGTGGGTGATATGTTGTGGCCACCTTATGGTTTACCCCATACTTAGCTAGAAGAGCTGTAAACGACTTATTACAGAAGTGACTACCTTCATCACTAATTATTGCTCTTGGCGTTCCAAACCTCGTGAAAATGTTTTTTTGAAGGAATTTGAGGACTACCTTGGCATCGTTTGATGGTAATGCTGTAGCTTCAATCCATTTCGAGACGTAATCCACTGCGAGTAGAATATACTGATTATTCAAAGACGAAGGGAAGAGTCCCATGAAATCGATGCCCCATATATCAAAGATTTCCACTTCAAGAATTGTTTGTAGAGGCATCTCATTCCGTTTCGATATGTTTCCCACCCTTTGGCATCTATCACATGTTTTCATAAATTAGTGGGCGTCTTTGAACACCGTAGGGCAATAAAACCCAGATTGAAGAACTTTCGCCGCGGTGCGCTCGCTCCCGTAATGTCCACCATATGCCGATGAGTGGCATTCTTGTAATATGTTGTGGACTTCACTATATGGGATGCATCGTCGAATCATCTTATCGGCACATTGTTTGAATAAGTACGGTTCATCCCACATGTACCACTTGACGTCATGCAGAAACTTCTTCTTTTGTTGTCTTGTAAGATCAGGGGGGAGCATGTTGCTTACTAAGTAGTTCGCGAAATCCGCGTACCATGGAAATTCTGTATTTACCCCAAACAATTGCTCGTCCGGGAATGAGTCGTTTATGATGCCCTTGTCCACTTCTTGTGTAGTCGGGTTGTCCAGCCTAGACAAATGATCAGCTACTTGATTCTCCATTCCCTTCCTATCCTTTATTCTAGATCAAACTCTTGCAGAAGGAGAATCCACCGAATGAGGTGTGGTTTAGCATCTTTCTTCATAATGAGGTGTCGAATAGCTGAATGGTCTGTATAAACTATCACTTTAGTGCCAACCAAGTATGCCCTAAATTTATCAAACGTATATACCACTGCAAGCAGTTCCTTTTCTGTAGTTGTATAACTCATTTGAGTCTCTGTAAGTGTTTTGCTTGCATAGTATATGGCGTGAAACACCTTGTCTCGTCTTTGGCCCAAAACAGCCCCGATCGCATAGTCGCTTGCATCACACATAAGTTCGAATGGCATTTTCCAGTCTGGTGCAACTATCACGGGGACTGTAGTTAATTTCTTCTTCATTAGTTCAAATGCGGACTTGCATTCCACAGTAAAGCTGAAAATAACATTTTTCTCTAAAAGACTGCATAAAGGTTTTGCAATCTTAGAGAAGTCTTTTATGAACCTCCGGTAGAACCCAACATGCCCCAAAAAACTGCGAACACCCTTAACTGAGCTCGGTGGAGGTAGTTTCTCGATCGTGTCCAACTTTACCTTATCCACCTCCAATCCTTGAGCCGACACCTTATGTCTCAAAATTATGCCCTCTTCAACCATGAAGTGGCATTTTTCCCAATTTAGTATGAGATTTGTTTCCTTACACCGCTGCAATACCATGACCAAATTCTCTAGGCAAGTGTCAAATTGTCTCCATAAATTGAGAAATTTTCCATGAAGACTTCAACGTTCTTCTCCACCATATCCGAAAAAATAGCCATCATACACCTCTGGAAAGTTGCAGGTGCATTGCACAGTCCGAATAACATTCTCCTGAATGCAAAGGTGCCGTAAGGGCAAGTGAATGTAGTCTTTTCTTGATCCTCAGGAGCGATAGCAATCTGATTATATCCTAAATATCCATCCAATAAGCATTAAAACTCATGTCCCGCTAACCTGTCTAATATTTGATCGATAAAAGGTAGCGGGAAATGATCCTTTCAGGTAGCCTTATTCAATTTCCTATAATCGATGCACACCCTCCAACTTGTCACTGTCCTTGTTGGAATTAACTCGTTATCCTCATTCTGAATTACCGTCATTCCCCCTTTCTTAGGCACACAATGAATCGGACTCACCCATTTACTGTCGGAAATTGGATATATGACACCGGCATCCAATAATTTTAGAATTTCCTTCTTAACCACCTCCTTCATGATTGGATTAAGTCGACGTTGATGTTCCACCGATGGACTTGCATCATCCTCTATCAGAATCTTGTGCATGCAAAATGATGGGCTAATGCCTTTTATATCCGCAATCGTCCATCCAATCGCTGATTTGTGATCCCTAAGCACCCTCAGCAACTTTTCTTCCTGCAATTCGTTAAGCGCAGCAGAAATAATTACAGGTAAAGAATTTAGATCGCCTAAATACGCATACCTGAGGTGTTTAGGGAGTGGCTTAAGTTCCAATGTCGGTGGCTCCTCCAATGATGGTTTCAATTTTTCTGCAACTGTCTCCTCGGTGTGCAGAGGTTCAACCGGTGCTCTGAATCGGCTAACTCTTGGTAACGAGTCTAGCATCTGTAATAAGTCCACAAATTTTGGGTCGTCTTTTTCCTTATCCCCCAGTAAAGTTGTTTCTAACGGATCGTTGATCAAACTCTTGCTCATATCTTCGCTGGTAATTTGCTCAATTAAATCCACTCGATTACACTCTTCCTCATCCGTAGGATATTTCATGGCCTTGAACACATTGAATTTTACCTCTTGGTCTTGGACTCTCATAGTGAGTTCTCCTTTTTGCACGTCTATGAGTGTCCTTCCCGTGGCCAAGAAAGGTCTCCTTAGGATGATCGGGATGTTCTTATCTTCATCGAAATCCAGTATGATAAAGTTCGCAGAGAATATGAATTTATCCACTTTTACCAAAATATCCTCTACAATGCCTCTCGGATATGTGACTGACCTATCCGCCAACTGTAATGAAATATTCGTCGGCTTTGGCGCTGGCAAACCCAATTCTGAAAATACTAATAATGGCATCAGGTTTATACTCGCCCCCAAATCACATAAGCACTGGTTAAATGACATCTTCCCGATTGTGCACGGGATAGTAAAGCTCCCCGGGTCTTTGAGTTTTGGTGGAAGCTTTTTCTGTAAAATTACACTACACTCCTCTGTTAGTGCCACTCCTCGGCATTTGCTCTAGGGCCTCTGCGAATGGGATGTTAATCTGGAGTTTCTTGAACACATCTAAAAACCTTGCAAACTGTTTATCTGATTTCTGTTTTCGGACCCTCTGCTGAAATGGCGGTGGAGGATAAACAATCGGCTTGCTGTTTAACTTTATTTCCTTATTTTTGTTACCCTCCACTGTGTTACTGTCATCAATTTTTTCGTCCGGTGTTGCTGAATTTTTTGCACTATTCCCACCGAGATGTTTTCCACTTCTCAACATAACTGCTTTACATTGCTCCTGATTACCCTTAGGATTTCTCTCGGTGTCGCTAGGTAATGTTCCTTGTGGTCGATTATTCAATGCCAACGCAATTTGACCTATCTGATTCTCTATATTTTTGATAGCAATAGCTTGATTTTTCATAGCCAAATCGTTGCTAGTCATGTACCTTGCCCATGTTTCCTCCCCATCGGATTTCCTTTCCTGATGTTGAACCGGTTATTTGTGATTCTAAAAACCAGGGGGATATAATGGTCGTGGAGCTTGAGTTTGCTGATTATTGCTCCATGAAATGTTTGGTCGGTTTCTATTCCCCTGGTTGTAGGTGTTTTGGTAGGTATTTTGCGGAATTCTATTGTAGTTGCCTATGAACTGAACGGATGCTGGATTTATTGCACACTGCTCTGTCGGATGATCACCCGGACACAATTCACATACTGCCATAACCTGCGGAACTTGTTGAACTTGAGCCCATGCCATCTTATTTACCCTCTCATTCATCGTATCAAACTTCATGGATAGTGCAGAAAGTTGTGCTTGTATAGCTGTTACTCCATCTAATTCCAAGATCCCAGCCGCCTTTGCCTGTGTCATTCTTGCTGTGGGCCACTGGTAGTTATTTGCCGCCATTGTTTCTATCAACTTGTATGCGTCCTCGTAACTCTTAGCCATGAATGCACCGCCCAATGCTGCATCAATACTGGTTCTGACATTTCCATGTAGCCCATTATAGAAGGTGTTCATTGGTAACCACTTTGGCAATCCATGATGTGGGCACTTTCTGAGTAACTCCTTGTATCTCTCCCATGCCTCATATAGTGACTCCCCATTCTGCTGCTAAAACATTGTGATGTCATTCCTCATTTTCGCCGTCTTTGCCGGTGGAAAAAATTTGGCAAGAAATTTTTGAGCCAAATCCTCCCATGTAGTGATCAAACCCGGCGGTAAAGAATGTAACCAACTCTTCGCCTTGTCCCGTAAAGTGAATGGGAATAAGCGAAGTCTTACTGCCTCATCCGACACCCCATTGTACTTGAACGTGTCGCACATTTCCATAAAACTGATTAAATGCTCATTCGGATCATCATTTGTCATTCCCCCAAACTGACATGAGTTCTGCATCATCTGAATGGTCCCAGGCTTTATTTCAAAAGTGTTCGCAGCAATTGCAGGCCTAGTAATGCTCGACTGCAGATCAGTCACCCTAGGTGTGGCAAAATCCCTCAACGCTTTCTGGTCTTCGGCAGCCATTGTTCCTTCCTTATCAGAATTTTTGAATTCGTTCCTCGTTTCCTCAATCCGCTTACTCAACTTTTGAAATCGTCTGTCAATGTCGTCCTCAAAAGGAAGCAAGTCTGGATGTTTAGATTTTGTTTGCATAAACCAATGTCGAAAACCTGAAATAAAGAAAACAAAATAAAAATGTTTAAGTAAAACTGGACTAATCAAACTGATATTGTAAAAATAAATATTAAAATCTCGGCTAAATTATCCCTGACAGCGGCGCCAAAAACTTGTTGTGTAAAATCAATACGCTTAAAAACACGCAAGTGCACGTGGTCAACAAGTAATATAGTAGTGAATAAAGTATCGTTCCCACGAGGACAAAATATCAATAATCTTAACTTCACAATTATTAATTTTGTATTAACCCTAATTTTATTAAACTAATCAATTCAATGGTTTTAAAATAAATAAAAGACTAAATTAATAAATAATTAAATTATCACAAAACAATCACCAATAACAAAATCTGGAATTTCAAACAATTAATGGAGAATTAGACTTATGATTTCACCCTGAGCTTCACTCTGATTTTCAAACCTTTATTCCAACTCAATTTAATATCCCAGTTTATTAATCAAGAACACGTACGTAGTAAGAGCCACCTCTCGATGCACTAATACCATATTAACATCAATCCACAATTAAGATAAAATCCGTTAAACACCTAAATTAACCAACTCACTATATCTCTATGTGAACTGTAATCAAAGAAGGTTGAAGTTTAAGTTCTCTATACGATTACATGCGATGTCAAGTGTATTTCTACCTTAACAATAATCACAAATCTGCTATCGACAAAATTTATGACACATGCTATATTAACTAGGTCTAGTTTTGAATCTCCTCTCTCGATTCCTTTCAAATCCACAACGAACTATTGATCAGGCAATTCATAAATTCACGCTCAAATTAACATAGATAAACTTAAAATATCTTATTGAATTGGAAATCAAAGTTATTCAATCATCGTTTCGCCCTAAGATCCATCACAAGTCTAATAAGTGAATTAGTTCATAACGAATGAATTAAAAATTGAATAATTTGTTGAAAACATCATCCAAATTACAAATAAGACTAAGAACAAGAAGAATAAAGGAAACCCCTTCACGTAGCCCAGAATCGCAACCGTCGTGATATTCTCTGAAAATTACTCCTCCAACGTTCGCTCTTCAATCCTTTGAAATCGCTATTCAAAAATCTCTCCCCTCCCCATCTATTCTTATCAGCCTTTTTCTCCTCCTTATGCCATGACTCTTAATCCCTTTCGAAGTTCTGCCCCAGAGAGACTCATCCAGCTTACAACGACCTGACTTCCTTTAGTTCGCGCACCAGCGTGGTCCGCGCCAGCTTCAATGCTTTCGTAGCGCGCTCCACGCTATCCTGCCAGCAACTTTCATGACGCTCCCAGCGCGTTCCGCGCTTGCCAGCCTATTGACGCAGCGCGCTCCACGCTAGATAGTCAACAGCTTCACATATTGCTCCAAAATGTCCTCAAATACCCCAAATTGCCACATGAGTCAGAATTACCTACAACAAACACAAACCCTGTCAGAAATAACATGAAAGTACCCAAAACTAACAAGATAACGCGCCATTTAAACATAATTTATGGGTTAAAACCCACTCATCAAGTACCGCTTCCATCCCATAGGTTAATGCGTAGGGGGTTGCCCCAGTGGAAGTGCGCATTGAGGTTCTATAGGCTAACAGAGTCAGAGGCAATTTGTCAGGCCAATTTTTGTGATTGGTGGACATCTTTTGCATAATCTTCTTGATGTTCTTGTTAGCCGCTTCAACAGCACCATTCATCTTCGAACGATAGATGACTGAGTTGAGATGTTTGATGTGGAATTTACTGCATAATTCCTCCATCATTTTGTTGTTGAGGTTCTTGGCATTATCGGGCACAATCACCTCTGGTTGTCCATATCGACAAATGACATTGTTTCTGATGAAAGCAATGATGGCTTCTTTAGTAACCCTGGGGAAGGAGGCTGCTTCTACCCACTTGGTGAAGTAGTTGATCATGGTGAAGATAAATCGATGACTATTACTGGCTTTAGGCTCAATGGGCCCGATAACGTCCATTCCCCACATTGAGAAATGCCAAGGTGAACTCATATTGTGAAGTTCCCATGGAGAGGCGTGTATAGCATTCCCATAAATTTGGCACTGATAGCATCTCCTGGCGTGGTCATTGCAATCAGCTTTGAGAGATAGCCAATAATGTCCTGTCCTGAGGACTTTCTTTACAAGGAGGGGGCCACTCATGTGAGGGCCACAGACTCCGCCATGGATTTCATCCATAAGCCTTTGGGCTTGATCTTTGTCTAAACATCTAAGGAGACCTAATCATGCATCTCTTTTGTAGAGCGCATCTCCACTCAGGTAGAATTTCATAGCAAGTCGGTGGATCCGCCTTTTCTCAGTCGGGCTCGCCTCAGTGGGTGTAGATCCATCTCGCAGATATTCCTTGATATGCTGATACCAAGGATCTTAGATGGGAGGCAGCTTATCCGATACTTCTCCAATGTAATTCCCATAGGCTGGGGCCTTGTGCAGGGAAATTGTGACGCTTGGCAAATGTTCCTTGTCTGATATGCAGATCAAGGAGGCCAAAGTTGCTAACGCGTTCGCGAAATCATTCCTATTACGAGGAATGTGTAGAAAGGATATTTCTTCAGACTCCAAAGCCATCTTTAAAACCTGCCGATGGTAAGGCAGTAAATGTAATTCATTGGTTTGATAGATTCTGGTGGATTGTCTGATTACCAACTCCGAATCTCCAAGGACAGTTAATCGCCTGATGCCCATTGAACGGGCAAATTTTAGCCCCATAAGACAGCCTTCATACTCAGCCGTATTATTGGTGTTGACAAGCTGTAATTTGACGGCGACGGGATACTGCTCCCCCGTATCAGATACTAAAACTGCTCCAGCTCCAGAACCTTCCATATTAACAGCTCCATCGAAATACATCTTCCACGTTTGGCGTGTATCGTACCGATGGTGTTACTGAACTGTCATTACTCCTTCATCAGGGAAATATGTCTCCAAGGGTTTGAAATCCCCTGATGGTGAGGCGGCCAGTTGATCCGCAATTCCTTGACCTTTGATGGACTTTTGAGTCACATATACGACGTCAAATTATTGTAGGATCAACTGCCATCTGGACAGCCTGCAATTTAACATGGGTTTGTTGAACACGTACTTGAGAGGATCCACGCGGGATATGAGATGGGTTGTATGACCATGGAGATAATGTTCTAACCTCATGGAAGCCCATGTTAAAGCACAACACGTCTTTTCGATCAGAGTGTACTTGTGTTCACTGCTGCTGAATCTTTTGCTGAGGTAATAGATAGCTCGTTCTAGGCCTCTATTGTCCTTCTGTCCCAGCATGCAGCCCATGACATTGTCACTTACGGACAGATACATAAACAGGGGAACATCATCCTTGGGTGGTATCAAGATGGGAGCTTTGATTAGCTGTTTCTTGATTGTAAGGAAGGCATTCTGGCGCTTCTCATTCCATTTCATGGAGGAGTTCTTTCTTAATAGCTTGAAGATAGGCTCACAGGTTGCTGTGAGTTGAGAGATAAATCTGCTAATGAAGTTAATTCTTCCCAAAAATCCCTGTATTTCCTTTTCTGTCTGAGGAATGGGCATTTCTGTGATGGCTTGGATTTTGGCAGAATCCAGCTCTATCCCTTTGTGGCTGACTAGAAATCTTAGCAACTTGCCTGATTTAACGCCAAAGGCGCACTTAGCTGGATTCAACTTCAAGTTATACTTACGCAACCTGTTGAACAACTTCCTAAGATGGTCTATATGGTCATCCTCCTTCTGGGACTTGACAATAATGTCATCCACGTAGATCTCTATCTCTTTATGCATTAAGTCGTGGAAAAGAGCCACCATAGCTCATTGATAGGTAGCTCCAGCATTGATGAGGCCGAATGACAACCGTCTATAACAAAAAGTTCCCCAAGGAGTGATGAAAGTAGTCTTCTCATGATCTTCCTTGGCAACCATGATCTGATGATACCCTGCAAAGCAATCTGGAAAGGAATACATGTCGTATTGTGCAGTATTGTCAATGAGAATGTGGATAAATGGCATGGGAAAGCTATCTTTTAAGCAAGCCTTGTTCAAGTCCAGGTAATCCACGCAAACTCACACCTTCCCTCCACGTTTAGGTACGGGCACGATGTTGGATATCCACTCAGGATATGTAGACACCATTATGATGTCAGCTTGAAACTGTTCCACAATTTCTTCTTTCACCTTTAAACTCCATTCAGGTTTCAATTGCCGAAGCTTTTACTTGACTGGCTTAAATCACTCTTTAATGGGAAGGCAATGAAGGACAATGTCAGTGGATAAACCCACCATATCTTTATGAGACCATGCAAACACATCCTGGAACTGGGTTAGTAGTGTAACCATGTCATTCCGTCGGTTTGGGTTAAGGTATGTACCAATCTGGATTAACTAAGGGTTTTCTAAGGTTCCGAGATTGAAAGGAGTGGTTTGATCAAGGTTGGGTTTGGGTTTGTCTTTGACCTATTCTTGAATTTCTGGAGGCACCTCAATGTCATCCTGTATATCCACCAAGGCTGAATTCATCTCTACATCAAAGGTCCAATCCTTGTGGAGAAGAGGCACCATATCAGCAAGTACAGGCACATCTAAATTTAGAGTCCTGAAACAAAATATGCTTTCACTTAGTATATATGAAATGTGTTGATCATACACAGTGTTAGCATATATTGGCAAAATAAACCGCTAATACTATACAGAAAAGTAAGCAGGTATTATATCTACAGGGCCGAAAGAGTTTTTGCCCGTTTTACCCTTGACGACCAACGCAAGGAATGTTGTTCCAATTGTCAAGAGCAAATTCCGGGTGAACCGCAGTGATAGAGGGATTATCATCATCTTTCCCGTCCCGAATGATAGCCATTACGTCTGGGCAATCATCGTCTGGGGTGTATCTGTTGGTATGCTCATCATGAACGATGATGCGTATGCCGGACATCATCTGGATGACGTCTTGCTTGATTCTTCATTCCTCTTCATCCAATGCGGGATCTGGAACAAAGATTTCTTTCTCCTTCACCGGTACCGTCTTGGGAAATAACATTGTCATTATATTGGTTGGCACCTTTACGAGAGGTTGTGCGGACTCAGAGCTTGTAGGCGAAGTTAAACGCCGCATGATTGAAGCTGAAGGAATCTGCTAATGCTTATGAGGATTCCTGTGACTAGAGCTAGCAGAATAGCCTAGTCCAGCTGTCCCAATTTGCTTAGTTAAGCGAATAGGGTACTTGATACCCTGGCAATCTTTACCCAACCCTTGTCCTAGTTAATGACCCAACGACATCATTTCTTGAGTAGTCGACATTACCTCGGCAGAAATCTGGGGTTCGGGCAGTGGCGTTCCAATAGCATGGTATTGGGTATTGCTTATTTCCAAAACATGAAAACTAATTGGCTTAACATCCTTATTGGCATTGATGAATGACATGTCCCCGTGCTGAGGAATCTCTGATTCAGCGTTGACTGTGACCAGGCTATTGTTGATGATGTATTTCAACTGTTGGTGAAGAGTGGAGGGGACTGCCCCTGCCATGTGAATCCATGGTCGTCCCAAGAGCAGGTTGTATCCCAAATCTATCTTGAGCACATGGAAGGATACGCAGAATGTATGAGGACCAATCTCAATTGGCAGCTCAACTACTCCGACCGAGTTACGGCGGGCTCCATCAAAAGTTTTGATAATGGTATGGCTACTCCAAATTCGATTAGGATTGATATTCATCTTCACCAAGGTAGCGTATGGGCAGATATTCAGAGAGGAACCTCCATCTATTAAAACTCCATCCACCATATATCCGGAGGATAAGACCGCAATGTGCAACGGTTTGCAATGACTGGTTCCCTCGGGCGGTATGTCATCATCAGTGAAGGATATCACATTGTTGTTGAAAATGTGATCAACCAGATGTTGAAACTTTTCCGTATCAACTGATGTCGGTAGATAGGCTTCTTCTAAAACCTTTAACAAGACCTTTCGGTGATTCTCGGAAGTCAGGACCAAGTCCAAGATTGATATCTGTTGTGCAGCTTCTTTCAAGCTTAAAACCACCTTGGCTTCGTTATGACCCATAGTGCGGAGGAAATTTTCAATCTTCTCAATGGGTACTTTCCCCTTAGACTTGATGATAGACTTCATTACCCGTTGGGAAAGATACAGTGGATTCTCCTTCGACACTGCAGCAGTTGTATGCGAGGTGGATCCTTCACCTTCTCCATAATTCCACAGAACTGTGCGCAAGCTAACAACAGGATATTGTGCTCTGCACGGCAAGTTGATTGGCTCGGGAGCAGCCACTTTCAAAGGATTGTTGATTCCCTTGAGTTGAATTACTGGCATGACAAGTGATTTGTTAACCCCATCATTTTTAGCGAATATGACTGCTACTACACTCTTCCACTTAGTAGGACCTGAATCATCACTTACCCGTAACACAGTGTCGTTATCTACCAGGCGCAGTACACCACTATCAATTAAATTTTTAATAAGGTGGCGGAGTGCCTAGAATTCTTATGTGCTGTGACCGAGAGATTGAGAATGATATTGACATACTCCCTCAGAGTTGTATCGTCCTAAACGGGGGTTGATTAGAGGTAGAAGGGAACTAATCATTCCTTTATTGATTAACATATGAAGGATTTCCTCCATAGGTTGGCCCAAATGTGTGAATTCCCTTTTGTTGGCAAAATCCCGACGGGCCTCAGCATTTGCTCTCTTCGTCACTTTGTCTTCCAGCATTTCATTTTCTGAAAGTGAAGATAGAATATTCATGGCAATAGGTAGGAGACTGGCATGCTCCTGACTGATTAGCTGACGAGTCACTTGATGCTGATAAGTCACCAGTTCCACCAATTGCTCAATTTGTTTACAGAGAGCTTTCATCTTTCGTTCCATTGTGAATTAGAACTTGGCATAATCCCATCTGTTATCACCATCTTTGGGGGTCGGGGAGTATTCACAGCTGAAATTGGAACTCTGTCCGCTGCTCCAATTGATCTTGTTGACCTCTTCTTCCTTGTGTTGAGGAAGAGGGTTGTCTTGAACGTAAGGCCGATCGGGTTTGGTGACCACGATTTCATCATTGTCTATCAGATCTTAGATTTTGTGTTTCAAGGCCCAACAATCCAGAGTATCATGTCCAGGTGCCCCAGCATGATAAGCACATTTCCGAGCAGCATTAAAACCCCGTCCATTAGGGCTGGCTGGTGGAAGCAGATGCGTGATTTTCTTCTGTGTTGTTAGAAGATTGAGAATGTTCTCGAGGGTGTCCCCTAAGGGTGTGAATACTCGAGGGCGTTTAGCTTCTCCGCCTTTTGGTACTGGAGGATTTGAAGATTGTGCTTGAAAAGGAGTGTAATTTCTCCTCTGGACAGACATGTTCTGATTGCCTTTTTGACCCTGTAGTATCAGGGAAACATCTTTCTCTTTCTTTTTATGGACCCTCTGAGGGTTGTTCCCATAATTTCTAGATTAGATGTGATCAGCAACAGCTTTGAGTGCAGCTAGGTCTTGAATCTTTCTGGATTTCAATCCCATTTCAGCCATCTCCCCATGTTTGACCATTTCAAAAAATGGCTTGCCGATGCCAGCTAAAACTCTTTCATAGAAAGGTGCTTCTTGTATGTCTATGAAAATCATAACCATCTCTGATTCTGTCATGGAAGGACTAACTTGGGCAGCCAGGCGTCTCCACCTCTGTGCATACTCTCTGAAAGACTCATTAGATTGTTTCTTGATCTTGGTAATTTGATACCGATCAGGAGCCATTTGAGATTGAAAGTTGTATTGGGTGAGGAAAGCGTGTGCTAGCTCTTCCCAACTATGGATCTTTGAATTGTCTAATCTTGTGTACCACGAACGGGCTTCTCCAGTTAGACTTTTTTGGAACAGTTGCATTCTGAGTTTTTCATCCTCTGCATAAGATCCCAGTTCTCCAATAAACACCTTTAGATGTGTGTAAGGATCTCCTAACCCGTCATATTTTTCAAAGTCAGGAGTCTTAAACTTTTCTGGATAATGAATACCAGGGAAAATACACAAATCAGCATATGAAACACTCCCGTGTGTTCCAATTCCTTTGATAGTACGAAGAGTCTCTTCCATTTGGAGGACTTTCTTTTTGATGTCACCAGTGTCTGGGTCTCCAATGGGATCGGCAGCATCATGAGTTTTGTTGGTCGGATCCAACTGCAGTTCAGGTATTGTAACGACCTGGGTTCCTCCTTGTGTGGAGGATTCAGCATGACGGTATTTTCTGACCCTATGTAGACTGGTGTAATTCTTTTAGTAGAACAGCCAAATCTGTAATCTGTTTGCTTAACCCGTCGAATTCTTTGCGAGAAACTGGATTAAGTTCAATCTGGTCGGATGACGACATGATTGACTGTAGGCCTGTTGCCTTTTTGGACTTTGAACGGGTGGTAGGTCCGATTGATTCCCCGCAAAAGACTTGCATAGTTTACTCTTTAGGGAAGGTAGATAATAACATGCTATGTGATGTGTCCAGTTTAGGAATTTTATCCTGCAAAACGGATGTCAGCTGTTTGTAGCATGTATGTGTACACATTTCTTCATATTTCTCATTACATGGAGATAGATATGGAAGATAATTACAAGTAATTGTGCTTTACAAGTAATTTGAAATGAGAGCATGAAGAGACTTTCCTCCGTTTTGGGTTTATCAAAGACTGACCTATCTTAGGTTACTCTCGCGGCTTTTTGGCATGAAGGTTCCCAAATCATCGCAATCTACTTGACGGGAAGTTAACCCGGTCTTTCAACTGGAGCGAATTTGGTTGGTGCCTTTCCTGAGCCTCGGAGAATTAGTCTTCTCACGAGTCCAGTAATCAAACACCGACGGGATAGCCTCCTGGTGGAGGGACCACACAACATACATTCACATACATCGCGTCTTATCGTATGAAAATGATGACATGTGTGAAGCACTAATATCACAAGCAGATATGGTACAAAGCACTAATATCACAAGCAGTTTATAGTGCGAAGCACTAAGTAAGGAAATGCATTCGTACACATTTATCATAAAATATAAATACAACATCCACATACAAGCAGATAACAATTTTGAAAAAATTATAATAGCGGCTTAAGTCCTCTTACTGGAGTCCCCAGCAGAGTCGCCACTTTTCGACGTTGGGATTTTTAATTGTCCCTTTCCGTTACTTGTTCTTTGGTGTTCTCATTTTAGGTGAGATTTGTTTGAAAAGATAAGTGAAAAAGGTCCGACATGTATAATGTAGACGATGGACTATTAAGAGTCGCCAGTTGGTTTTTTAAATGGTTGTACCAACACAACCGAGAAAAGGTTTGCACATTGACTCAGTGATGTGACACTGCTAAGCGGGTCGGTAAAACCGAGATTCATTAGGGTCCGGGGACTTGGTTATGCAGAGGGAATGTGTTAGGCACCCCCCGACATCCGTGTTACCATGGTGATCGCCTCTTTTCAAGAAACTGTTATCTGAATGTGTGTGTGTGTGTGGGTCAATGTGCTGTTACTTGGGAGTAGTGCGAGGCCTCGTTCGCACCTATATACACAGGGTTTGAATTTTATGTAAAAATTCAATTTTAAGCAAGGTATGGCAGTGATATTTTATAAAAGAGGTTTTTTTAACCCTGATGCTCAATAGTAATTAAGACCTTTTACACTCCTATTTTATTAAGTGCTCGGCTTGATTGATTTTATTTGACAGATGCGAGGCATCCGTACGAAAATAAATGTACAAAAAGGTGATGAATTCCTCGTGGGTATGAAAACCATCTGAGGAAATCCAAACATCACAGATAAATTTATAAGATGCTTATAGCTGAAAAGGTCCATCACGGGAACCGAATCTAGATTAAGGGGACTTAATATGTGATCACATGATTCCTAGGCTCACATGATGCCGCAATTGATATAAACACAGTAAGCAGGTATATATATAAAAGCTGTAAATATATATACATACGTCATCCCCAACCACGAAGTACATCCATGGGGGATCAGAAACGTAAATAAAACTGTAAAAGCTATCAACCGCCACGGAGGAAACTTCAGGCGGGACAAAACGTAAGTAAAGCAGTAAATACGGTCAACCGCCACGAAGGAAACTCTAGGCGGAACGAAACGTAAAGAAAGCTGTACAAAGCGATCAACTACCACGAAGTGAACTCCAGGTAGGACGAATATATATATATATATATATATATATATATATATATATATATATATATATTATATATATAATATATATATAAAAGCAATAAACGCACCGGATATAAAATCCAGGCTCATCGAACAGAGTCCGATAATATATATATATATATATATATATATATATATATATATATATATATATATATATATATATATATATATATATATATAACGAGTAAACGCACCAGACTGAAATCTAGGCTCATCGAACAAAGTTTGACTCACAGTTAATATATATAAGTATATATATATTAAAGCAATAAACGCTCCAGACCGAAGTCTAGGCTCAATCGAACAAAGTTCGATACACAGTTCATATATATATATATATATATATATATATATATATATATATTGACTAACATTATCGAGCGTTTATTTGCTTTCCTAATATATATATATATATATATATATATATATATATATATATATATATATATATATATAGACTGAAATAAAACCACGGACCGAAGTCCGGGCAAAAACGAGCAACACGACTCTCAACGTGTAGAAGGGTGTGTGCAGAGATGAAGAGAAAGACTCTAAAGTGTGTGAGAAGGCTTACAGCTGACTGCTAAAAAAGGCTTCTATATCTTTAGAGTGGATAAATACTAGCTTTTGTGGGTACAAAAGAGGCTATATATGAGCTCACAGGTGTTTAAAAGGGGAAAGTACACTGCATGGGATGAGTGCAGAGCAAATTGGGCAGAACTTTCTCGCCGTTTTTTCTTTAAAAATCAGCACCCCAAGGCCTCTATTTATAGGCATATTAGCCGCAGGTGTACCTGCGACTGAGCCGCATGTATACTAGAGGCAACTCGGGTGGGCCCGAGTTTTTCAGCTCGGGTCGCTTCGAAGTACGTGCACTCGGGCACTGTAATGTCCACTCGAACATTTAGAAGTGCAATTCGGGCATCCATTTGAGGTATACATGACCTATTTCGGACCGCCGTTGTCGAGAGTTGTACGATGGCAAGGGACTAGAGTTTGTACGAAGTCACTGAAGATGGGACGGTGCCCTCCGATCTTTAAGCTTCAACTTTCATCCGTTACCTCGTACAATAGTCACTCGGGATTGATTAGTCTTGTGGGACATTGTTGCGTAGAGATGTTGAGACGACGTGACATGGCGTGGCATCGTGTTGGTCAGATGACGATGTTGCCCCTCACCAGTGTTATCGCCGGATTGGGCTGATAAAGCAGACGTTGCTCAGTTTCGCTGGGATTGGACTGCTTCAATTGGTTGAAGGTCCTCATTGTCATCCTTGAGGTGTGTCTGTCTTCCCGATGTTATCGCCGGACTGGTACAGTGGATCTCGTTGTGAGCGACGAGATTGAAGCTGGTCGCACTTGTAACAAGCATTTTTGGGGTTATTGCCGAAATTGCATTCCTTGGGGTTATCACCAAGGTTGGTGGCTATTCCCATGGTTGGGACTGAGACTGGATACCTCGGGGTTATCTCCAAGATTAATCGGTCTTCTCCGGTGTGTGTTTCGGTAATGATCTGCATGCCTCGGGGTTATCTTCGAGATTGGAATTGTTACTCCCAGATTACAATCTGGGGTTGATGCTGAACTTCCGGTAGTATCCGGTGCGGATATGGATCGTCTTTTAGGGTTCCCTCTTAAAAGACGAATCTTCTCTCCTACAATGTTAGTGACAGTAATACAAAAAATTTCAAGTGTCTACATTATGGATGCGTCAAATCTTATGTGATTTTGATATTATATGTGACTCTATGCCTATATACAGTGATAATACAAGTACTATAGATATATCCAAAAATTCTGTTCTGCATTCACGTACAAAGTACATAGAGGTAAGATAACATTTCTTAAGGGATAATATTTCTAATGGTTTAATAAAATTAATTTTTATTCGAACAGAACACCAATTACCAGACATTTTCACCAAACCATTGAGTGAAGAAAGATTTTGTACTCTAAGAAGAGAACTTGGCATTGATATAATACAGTATGTCTGACCTCCACAATTTAAGTGAATATATTTATGCATAATTATCTCTGGTATCTTATTCTGCGCAAAATTTATGGAATTAAAATTAACTAAGGTGGTGTTTGATAAAACTGAGTATTCAGACCTGTACAGTTTAGACGTCTGAATAATATAGAGCATCTGAATAGAACTGTGTCTGAATGAAAAAATGTTATTTGATAATTAATTTTTTTAAAATGTCCGAATAACATTATTTTATCATTTTAACTCTCTGAACAATTTAAATAAAACATGTTTGATAATCAGAAGGTCTGAATAGTATTTTAAATACATATTTATAATATTTTGACCACAATATGATAAAATAAAAATGAAAACGTACAAATTAAATTAGCTTCAAACATAGTATCATGTCCCAAAAATATCAGCATAGCATAATAATTCAACCATACAAATTAAATTAACTTCAAACAGTTCTTAAGAGTTGAAGTGTAATTTATTCACGTAGATTAATCATAAATTCTACGCCTTGATCACCCCACTGTGGTTCATCTTGTCCCTCTTCTTCGTTTCCTTCATTTTGCTATCTGTTTGGCATGATGGATTGATTTATGTGCCTGATATGATGTGCAAGAAATTAGTATCTGTTTGTTTTCATAATTATGAGCACTTGTATATAATTTGGCATGATGGATGATTGATGACTGTACTTGGATTTTGCATTGTAAATATATATATATATATATATATATATATATATATATATATATATATATATATATATATATATACTCCAGCATATATATTTCTGTGCTGTGAAATATTGTTAGAATTTAGGTAATATGAAGAAAGTTTTGTTCAGTTTTCATAGTCTACTTGTTTTTTTTTTAATGTAAACAGATGTAAGTGTATGTTCTAATGTTCATGACTCTGATTATTTGAGCTAGACCAGACTTCAGAATATAATTGTTGGAAGGATAGCTGAAGACGGCCATTGGAAGTGGAAGGACAATATTGTAATTTCAGAATATAAACTCAATCAGATGTGCCTCTAAATGGTTAAGCTTTAATTTTGTGTCTAACCGATTAAGAGGCATTAAGAGACAATTTTTTTTTACCAAACATATTTTACCTCTGATTGAATCAGAGACACTCCAATTAAGAGGCATCAAGAGCTAATCAAACACACCCTAAGTATACTGCTTAATTGTTGCTCGATTCAACATTTAAGGAAATAAAATATATTTGGTGCACGATCTAATTGCTGCTATGTCTAAAATCAATTAAACAAACCAAATCTGCTCAGAATCTGTACCGTCACACAAATCAGCTAAATGGATACTCAGTTTCTCTCCCAATGTCTCGATATTATGCACGGTGATTAAGGCTATAATTTCTCTCTCTTACTTTACCATAAAATCAAAGGGGTCTCGCAGTCTTCCTCATTCACTTTCGAAAACCCTCTTTTAATCGTCATCTATCATCTCCGAACCTCCGAAAATCGTGAAAACTCGCCATGCCAAGAGGCTCTGTGGTGAATCAGACGACGATCTCCCTCATCTATCTCTACCATCAAAGAACTCAACTGGTTTGAAGCGAAAGATGAAAAAGAAACAAAAGTAACCTACAACGAAAACTTTATCTAATGATACACTATTTTCTGATGAATTAAACACAAGTTCCCCACCTTTACTGATCGAGCGAACTTCGCGAACACGCCAACCAAAGAAATTGGCCAAAACCTCTACACGACATGCATCTTCATCTCCTCCGATAAACCCTCTCTTTTTCTCTTCTCAAGCGATTCCTGCTCTTTAGTGGTCACAATTTCGAAACACAATTTAAAACATCAATTGTTCATAAATGCGTTGTTTATGAAAAAATAATTGATATGTTTTATTACCAACATTCTCCTCTTAAAACTTTGCTAGAATCATGTGGAACAACATCCATGATTTCACCACCATCGACTGCCTACCCAAAACTTGTTCAACAATTTTACACGAATCTCGAGTCTAATAGTGATAGTTACACTTCTTTTGTGAATGGAAAATCTATGTTTTTCGGTGTAATGGACTTTGGGAGTATTTTGTGTTGGGTTTATATATAGCGCGATCATGCAATCAAATTACATAAAAGGTACAGAAGCGCGATAAAATAAGAATTTAAAATTTTCATACAAAACCATCACCATGATCATTCTTTGTGCATAATTATCAATCAATAGAAAAGATATGGAGATTAGATTCATACCCTTGTAGAACTAGTTTCTTCAGGTACAAGTTCACCTCCAATCCTTTTCGCATTCAACTTGAATCCACCAGGTTAGATTCATTCATTTGATCAACGTTAGCTACCCAAGTGTTTTACCTCTAGAGGTGATCCACCAAGGAAGAACAAAGATTCAAGAAGAAAGGGTGTTTTGGCTCAAACCCTAGTTTTTCTATATCTGTAGAAAAGAGGTGTACTCCCCAACAATTGGAATCATGTATATTATATCTGATATAAGACTCCTCTTATAAAGATATCATGTAAGACCCCAAATTATTAATAAATAAAATTTAATTTTCTCTATTTATTATTTTGAAATAGTAAGGGTTGAATTGATTAATGAGGTTAGTTATGGGTAAAATGCGCAAATATTTTAAATAAGCAGGTGGTTATAAAATATTCATTGTTGTCGAAGAATATTCGTTTGGTCGTGGAATATTCTTGCTGTCGGGGAATATTCGTACGACGACGCTGTCTTTTGTGAGTCCCATAACGGAAAGCGATTGGATGAAGAAAACGACAAGTATAAGTTGTTTATAAATAACGGCGTAATTGTTACCATTAATACTGTTCGAATACTCGGTGGTTAAAACACAGTAATACGCGTTGTTGCACAGCAGCACACGGTATTGCACCAATTATTGATTCTTACGTAAGAAGACACTACTCAATAATTATTACAGTAATTACTGTTCAGTATTTTATTTTATTGATTCAATAATTGCTGCGTTGATATTTTATATTACTATTGTTTCAATAATTGTCACTATACAATATTTTCTATTATCGAAGCAATAATTCATATTATCTGAATAATATTATTAGATAACATTATTGGCAATATCTAGAAAGTTCTGTCTAAAGAGAGGTTTGGTCACCTAATTGCGCGCCAGTAAGGAGAAATCCTTATTGGAAAGCCCCCTCTTTCCTAGGAACGGCCTGGTTGCCAGTACTGTGATTCTGTAATATTATTTGTGAATAATTAATTATTGATTTATATGATGAGAAAAATATTCATTTTATGTGGATATGGATGGAGAAAATTTTTAAAGTGACAATTGTTAAAAATTGATATTTTATCTTTTTTGATAAAATAATATTTTATTATATTAATATAATATAATAATGATGATATTTTTATAATGAATGTGGGATATATGAGTATATGAGGAGGAAGAGTATTTTTGTTGCAAAAGTTGTTTAAAATATGTTAATCTGTGAGCTCATTTTTTAACTGAAATTTGATTATAGCATGTAAAATCGTCCGTTTGTGGATTTCGGTCAATTTTTGTTTAGAATTTAGAAAAACTTTCTTCTGCAAAATTGTAGAAAATTGTATTTCCTATAAAAAGTCGCGAGATTCGAATTTTGCTGATAAAAAGGCTATTTATTATGAATTATTGAAGTTCCGAAATAATTGATTTTTGAAGTTTTAAATAATTTTTAAAAGAAAAACGTTTTTGGCAATTTAGTGGGCTCAACATGTGATATTAATGGACTGAATTCAATTGGTCTTGGGTGGGCGTGACAAATTTTTAATAATATTAATATTTTATTAAATTTTCTGCTTTGGTGTTCTAAGCATATGGTGCTTAGGTTAGAATTGAAAATTACACCAGAAACTAAAGATTTCTCTCTCTTTCTCTCTAGATATTTTGAGCGTATTCTTGTGAGTATTTTAATACTGTGAGTGTTGCTATACGGTGCAAGTTCCTTCAGCAATATATCTGATATTCCAACCAGAAGTACTATTCTTGCTGGGATAAGGGATGTTATTTTATTCGAAAATAATATTATTTGTTCAATATCATTATGCCGAAATATTGGTTGAAATTTTTTATCAAATTTAAAACTTTTTCATGTCGGGGTTACTATTCACGAGTTACTATTCACGAGTACTATTCATGAAGCATGATGATCTTTTTTGTGAAATTTCTATCTTTTAGTGTCAGAATTACTATTCACGTATACGACACTATTCACGTATACGACACTATTCACAAATACGGCACTATTTACCGAAAAATAAAATTTTCTTCTTTTTGTCCAAAATATCTATTACTGATACTAGCTTTGATTGTATCCATGTTTTGATCATTCTAGAAATTTACTCCACTATGATTACTTATGAGTATTTTTGGACATGGAATAGCTGAAATACGAATCCTTAATATTTATTCTTTTGTTTCACTGGATTCGTTTTCTTTAAAATATTTTTCATCATCCTCAGTCCTAAATGATGATATAACTGAATATCTTTGGCCTGTAGTGCAAAGATGAATGATTTCTGATGAATATCTTTGGCCCGTAGTGCAAAGATGAACAGGTGTTTAGATGAATATGACCAACTGATGAATATCTTTGGCTTGTAGTGCAAAGATGAATATTGATTGATGTTACAGGGATAAAATATTGATGATGAACTTTTAAATTTATGGATAATAGTAGATTTCATTCTCTACGTAACTCTTCTATGAATTATTATTTTTCGCTGCGAATATTGATTTAAAACCTGTTGTCTATTGTATTATATTAGATTTTTTCCTGTTGAAGACTAACGATAATTTATTTTGTATTATCTTAGTCATAATGTTCTTTACTGAGCTAGTTGAGCTCACCCCTTTCCTTTTGTTCTATTTTTCTCAGGAGGCGAGAATGTAGCGAGTACTAGTCGGGGTATGGAATGATGGTTCTAGATGTTATTTTAGTAGTCCTCACCATTTTTGTGAAATAATTGTAATGAGGACTTATTTGAGTGTGGATATTGTCTAGATGACAACATTTGTATTTAAACTCGCGGTTCTTATGTTGTAATAATAAAGTTACAGTTGTATCTGTACCATGTATTTTGACGACTCATAATGGGTGTTGTATACCTATTTTGGGGTCGTCACAGTTGGTATCAAAGCCATAAGTAAAGAGCCCCGAGCTTCTATCTGGTGACTTCCTGTTGATGTGGGATGCACCGAAGCCAGACTCTCCGTAGGGGACGCCGTTCTGCAGTGGCAAACTAATATGTATCAATGTGAGGTGCTGTCCACTGATAGGACATAAGTCACAGTTGGTATCAGAGCTTAGGGATATGATCTCTAGCGGAGATCGGAGAATAGAACTAGGAGGGGAGAGACGAGTAAATCCTTCGCTAGTGTGTCCTACCTAAGCTTATTTGTTGGTCGGTTATAATATAGGGATATTATGTGATATGTTAATTTGTTAAATTAACCTTTGTTTTATGGCAGTATTGAGAATGTCGACTGAGAATGTTAACAGTGGAGTAAATGAAATCGTGGAAATGCCTGTACTCACCAACGGGGAGAACGTGCAACAGGATGGCAATATTCCTCTTGTGAACAACACCAATGAGCAGATGATGAACGATGGGATGTTTAGAAGCTTTTTGCAATTCATGCAAAACCAGACGAGGGAGACTCGTGTTCAAAATACAGGAGGAAATGATAGCGATTCACGGTTTGTCACAGCGAAGCAGTTCAAAGATTTGGGACCACCAGAATTTAAGGGAAAGCCGGATCCGATCATGGCAAAAACGTGGGTCAAGCAAATCACCAAGATATTCGATGTCTTGGGATGCACGGAGGAACAGACGGTTCCATTCGCCACCTTTATGTTCCGTGGCGAGGCAGACTACTGGTGGGAGTCTGTGAAACGTACTCAGCCTGCCGCACTCAGCATGTCTTGGGAGACATTTCAGAAACTGTTAAATGACAAGTACTTTTCTGAAAGTATTCGTCATATGAAGGATGTAGAATTTATTAGACTGGAGCAGAATAATATGACGGTGTCCCAGTACGAGGTGAAGTTTGCAGAGTTGTCCGGGTTTGCACCTCATTTGGTGGAGAATGAGGAACGTATGACGCGGATGTTTCTGAGAGGTTTGAAACCCGGCATACGTCAATATCTTATTTCTCATAAATTTTCTCTCTATTAAGATGTTGTCAACAAGGCTCAATTATTAGAGCGAGATAACGAGTATGGTTAACCGAGGGACCACAACCAGGATCATACCGGTGACAGCAGTCATCAGAACAATGATAACCAGCAGAGAAAGAAAAATACAGACAAGAACGGCAACCACTCTGGTGGTAATCGTGGCCATGAAAATAGAAAAAGCGAGTTGGGAGGAGATTTTAAAAAGAGGAGATTCAACAATGACAATATGAAGACGTCAGCACCAGCAGCAACTGGTTCCAAGGGAGGAGAACGACCACCGGTCATATGCTATAAGTGCGTAAAAGAAGGACATATCAGCCCAAACTGCCCACAACAGTTTAAGGTATGTTATAATTGTGGAAAGGAAGGACATATCGCTCGAGATTGCACTGTAGCGAAACCAAGTCCAGCGGGGATGGTGACTCAAAAAGTTGTCCCAGAAAAGTCAAAGTCAACGGTTCCTAGAAGAGCGTTTGTCGTGATTGGTCAACATGCGAGGAACCTAAACGAGGTGATCAAGGGTAAGCTAATCATAAATTCATGCGAAGTTTATACCTTACTAGATACCGGTGCTACCCATTCATTTATTTCTCATGCTTGTGCTCAACGTTTAAACTTGACTCCGGAGAAGTTAGACTTTGATTTATCTGTGGAGACTCCGTTAGGAGAAACTTTCATCACATCCACTATTTATAAATCTTGTGTGATCCAAGTTGGCACCATCACCTTACCTGTTGACCTTATCTCTTTAAAGATACTTGCTTTTGATGTGATTTTAGGGATTGATTGGTTAACTACTCATCATGCCAAAATTGATTATTTTCGTAAGGTTGTTAGTTTTCATATTCCTAACCAACCTGTTGTGCGAATTCAAGCAACTAAGCCATTAAAATCAATCATTGTTATATCAAGTCATAAAGTTATTCGTTTATTAAAAAACGGATGTCAAGCTTTCTTAGCCCATGTTATGGATTTGAATAAAGACACGTCATATTTGAATAATATTCATGTTGTTATTGACTTTTCTGACGTATTTCCTGAAGAACTTTCCGGTCTACCCCCAGAACGTGAAGTTGAATTCTTTATTGATCTTGAACCTGGTACAAAGCCCATTTCTAAAACCCCATATCGAATGACTCCTATTAAACTTCAGGAGTTAAAGGTCCAACTACAGGAGTTGTTGGACATCGGTTTCATTCGTCCTAGTACATCTCCTTGGGGTGCTCCTGTTTTATTTGTAAAGAAGAAAGGCGGGAGTATGCGACTTTGTATTGATTACCGGGAATTAAACCATGTCACTATCAAGAATAGGTATCCGCTACCTCGTATTGATGACCTGTTTGACCAGTTACAAGGAGCACAATTCTTTTCAAATATCGATCTTCGTTCTGGATATCATCAGCTGAAGGTTAAAACTGAGGATATTCCAAAGACTGCCTTCAGAACTCGGTACGGGCATTATGAATTCCTAGTCATGTCTTTTAGATTGACTAATGCTCCTGCGACTTTCATGGATATGATGAACCGAGTATTCAAGGATTATTTAGATCAGTTCGTTGTTGTCTTTATTGATGACATCCTCATATATTCCAAAAGCCGTGAAGATCATGAGCACTATTTGAAGTTGGTACTTCAAAGGCTGCGTGAAAATAAGTTATATGCTAAGTTGAAAAAATGCGAGTTCTGGCTTGAGGAAGTAGCATTTCTAGGGCACGTGGTGTCAAAACATGGAGTATCTGTTGACCCGGCGAAGATTGAAGCAATAAAAAGTTGGGAGCAACTAAAGATGGTGACCGAAGTACATAGCTTTCTGGGCATAGCTGGTTATTATCGGAGATTCGTGGAAGGGTTTTCTCGAATCGCTACCCCGTTAACTCAGCTGACTTGGAAAGATATCAAATTCGTATGGAGCAAGGAATGCGAGAAAAGTTTCCAAGAGCTTAAGAGGAGACTCATTTTGGCACCTGTTTTGACCATACCATCTGGTTCAGATGGATTTGTTATCTACAGCGATGCTTCAGGTAAAGGGCTAAGATGTGTTCTCATGCAATGTGGGAAAGTTATAGCCTATGCCTCGCGACAACTTTAAGAATATGAGAGGAATTGTCCTACTCATGATCTAGAGTTGGCAGCAGTCGTTTTCGTGCTAAAAATCTGGAGGCACTATCTATATGGGGAGAAAGTGGAGATATATTCAGACCATAAAAGCCTCAAATATTTCTTCACTCAAAAAGAACTCAACATGCGGCAACGACGTTGGCTCGAGCTGTTGAAAGATTTACGACCACACTATTCAATACCATCCTGAAAAAGCAAACGTCGTAGCTGATGCGTTGAATAGAAGATCATATGTAGGAACGAGTGCGATGATGTTAAGTATACGCGTAGAACCAACTTTAATCGATAAAGTTAAAGTTGCTCAAGACATAGACCCGGAGCTGATGCGTATGAAGAAGAAAGTGTAAGAAGGTGCTATTCCAGAAGCAAGAATCGATGAAGAAGGAATACTTCGAGTCCACTCCAGACTTTGTGTTCCTAACGATTCTGATTTGAAGTACAAGATCATGATGGAGGCACACAATACACCATTTCCAATCCATCCTGGAAGTACCAAAATGTATCGTGATCTTCGACATACATTTTGGTGGAACAATATGAAGATAGAGATTGCAAAGTTTATCTCGAGGTGTTTAACTTGTCAAAATGTAAAGGCGGAGCATCAAGTGCCAAAGGGTCCATTGCAACCACTTGAGATTCCGAAATGAAAGTGGGAACACATTACCATGGATTTCGTTATGGGTCTTCCCACGGTTTCTCAAGGCATAAATGCTATTTGGGTTATTATTGATAGATTAACCAAGTCTGCTCATTTCTTGCCGATACGGGAGACTTACTCGTATGTACGTAGATGAGATTGTGAGACTGCATGGCATGCCAGTATCCATAGTTTCAGATCGTGACCCAAGATTCACTTTAAGATTTTGGGTTAGCTTGCAAAAAGCTATGGGCACGGATTTACGGTTCAGTTCGGCATACCATCCTCAAACGGACGGGCAATCAGAGAGGACTATTCAAATTCTTGAAGATCTATTAAGAATTTGTATCCTAGATTTCAAAGGGATTTGGGATAAGTACCTACCATTGGTGGAATTCTCCTACAATAACAGTTATCAGGCAAGTATAGGTGTGGCTCCATTTGAAGCATTGTATGGACGAAAGTGTCACTCTCTAGTATGTTGGGATGAGGTGGGAGAAGTAACGTTGTTGGGACCAGAGTTGGTACGAATGACTACATAGAAGATCCAAATGATTCGATAACGTATACAAACGGCACAAGATCGACAAAAGAGTTATGCGGATCTTCATCGAAAGGACATAGAATTTGACATTGGGGATTATGTATTATTTAGTGTGGCTCCATGGAAAGGAGTTACAAGATTCGGGAAGAGAGAAAAGTTCAATCCACGATTTATTAGTCCATTTTAAATTCTTGACCGAATAGGAAATGTGGCCTATAGACTCACATTACCTCCAAGTATGTCTCGTGTTCATAATGTTTTTCATATATCTGTGCTACGTAAATATGTGAAAGACGCAAACCACGTTATTGAATTAGAACCGGACGAGATAGCCGAAGACTTAACGTACGAAGAGGTACCTGTCAAGATCTTAGATAGGAAAGAGCATGTCCTATGCACGAAGGTTATACCACAAGTTAAAGTTTTGTGGAGAAACTATGCTATTGAGGAAATGACCTGGGAATTAAAAATAGAAATGAAAGAGAGGTATCCTCATCTTTTCGAAACACCAAGTACGTACGTCAATTTCGAGGACGAAATTTCATAAGGAGGGGAGGTTGTAAGACCCCAAATTATTAATAAATGAAATTTAATTTCCTCTATTTATTATTTTGAAATAGTAAGGGTTGAATTGATTAATGAGGTTAGTCATGGGTAAAATGCGTAAATATTTTAAATAAGCAGGTGGTTATAAAATATTCATTGTTGTCGGGGAATATTCGTTTGGTCGTGGAATATTCTTGCTGTCGGGGAATATTCGTACGACGACGCAGTCTTTTGTGGGCCCCATAACGGAAAACGATTGGATGAAGAAAACGACAAGTATAAGTTGTTTATAAATAACGGCGTAGTTGTTACCGTTAATACTGTTGGAATACCCGGTGGTTAAAATACAGTAATACGCGTTGTTGCACAGTAGCACACGGTATTGCACTAATTATTGATTCTTACGTAAGAAGGTACTACTCAATAATTGTTATAGTAATTACTGTTCAGTATTTTATTTTATTGATTCAATAATTGCTGCATTGATATTTTATATTACTGTTGTTTCAGTAATTGTCACTACACAGTATTTTCTATTATCGAAGCAATAATTCATATTATCTGAATAATATTATTAGATAACATTATTGGCAATATCTAGAAAGTTATGTCTAAGGAGAGGTTTGGTCACCTAATTGCGCGCCAGTAAAGAAAAATCCTTATTGTAAAGCCCCCTCTTTCCTAAGAACGGCCTGGTTGCCAGTACTGTGATTCTGTAATATTATTTATGAATAATTAATTATTGATTTATATAATGAGGAAAATATTCATTTTGTGTGGATATAGATGGAGAAAATTTTTAAAGTGACAATTGTTAAAAATCGATATTTTATCTTTTCTGATAAAATAATATTTTATTATATTATTATAATATAATAATGATGATATTTTTACAATGAATGTGGGATATATGAGTATATAAGGAGGAAGAGTATTTTTGTTACAAAAGTTGTTTAAAACATGTTAAACATGTCTGTGGGCCCATTTCTTGACTGAAATTTGATTATGGCATGTAAAATCGCCCGTTTGTGGATTTCAATCAATTTCTGTTTGGAATTTAAAAAAACTTTCTTCTGCAAAGTTGTAGAGAATTGAATTTCCTATAAAAAATCGCGAGATTTAAATTTTTCTGATAAAAGGGCTATTTATTATGAATTATTGAAGTTCCGAAATAATTGATTTTTGAAGTTTTAAATAATTCTTAAAAGAAAAACATTTTTGGCAATTTAGTGGGCTCAACATGTGATATTAATGGGCTGAATTCAGTTGGTCTTGGGTGGGCATAACAAAATTTTAATAATATTAATATTTTATTAAATTTTCTGCTTTGGTGTTCTAAGCAATTTCTTATAAATAGGGTGCTTAGGTTAGAATTGAAAATCACACCAGAAACTAAAGATTTCTCTCTTCTTGTCGATATTTTGAGCGTATTCTTGTGAGTATTTTAATACTGTGAGTGTTGCTATACGGTGCAAGTTCCTTCAGCACTATATCTGATATTCCAACCAGAAGCACTATTCTTACTAAGGTAAGAGATGTTATTTTATTTGAAAATGATATTATTTCTTTAATATCATTATGCCGAAATATTGGTTGGAAATTTTTATCAAATTTGAAACTTTTTCATGTCGGGGTTACTATTCATGAGTTACTATTCATGAGTTACTATTCACGAGTTACTATTCACGAGTTACTATTCATGAGTACTATTCACGAAGCATGATGATATTTTTTTTGAAATTTCTATTTTTTAGTGTCAGAATTTGTGATGCCTCCCAAAATTAGGTATACATCACCCATCTTGGGTCGTCAGATACAAAGTACAGAATACAAATACAACTGTCGTGTACAATACGACAAAACATAAACTGCGAGTTTGAATACAATTATTATCTTCTAGAGAGTATTCATACTCAAAAGGAGTCCTCATTACATTTACTAACACACTATTACATAGAATAGTGAGGACTACTAACTAATACTATCATTCGAACCATCACTCCGTTCCCCGACTTGCCCCAGCTACGTTCTCATTTCCTGAAGAGAACATTGAAAGAAAGGGTGAGCTCAACTAGCCTAGTAAGAAATATTATGACTAAGATAATGCAGAATAAATTATCATTAGCCTTCAACAATGTTAAACTGATAAAATATAATAGACATCAAGTTTAACTGCAGCGGAACAAGCAATCCATTAAAAGAGTCAAGCAGAAAATAAACTCTACTATCTTTTATGATTTAAAAGGTTTTTCAACACTGTTATCGCTGGGGCTCAGCTTAATAAAATAATCCACATCATCGAATCACCCCTGCACTACGGCCAAGGATATTCGTGTATTCATTAATGGTCATGATCATGCCAACAACTGTCCATCAATGCACTACGGGCGAATGAGGACTTTTACCACATCATTTGTAATATTACGGTCATGATTATACCGAATAATTCATGGTAATAATCATACCAAGTCCATCTATGCACTACAGGCCACATATGACTTTTAACATTTTATAAATATGAGGATGATGACAATGATATAAGAATTCAATCAAACAAGTTCAAGAATTAATTTATCCAAGAATTAACAACGTCCAAATTGTCAACATGATACTGCTTTGTGGAGTAAAATTTAAGAATGCTTAGAAGAATATTTTCATGAAAAGATACTGGATGAAACGCAATTATCAAGGATATTCCACAAATTTCATGGAGTATAGAAGTCAAAACTTAACCAACTGAGTACAATAAAGAATGGAATAACAAAAGAAATCACCATGCATGCGATAGATCGCACAGACAGGTTATTCCAACAGAATAATAAATAATGGAACCAGGTCCGGCGTAAACGCATAGACATGATATTTCGACAGAATAATAAATAATGGAACCAGGTCCGGCGTAAACGCACAGACAAGATGTTCCAACAGAATAATAATAAAAACGGAACCAGGTCCGGTGTAAAACACACAGACAGGATATTCCGACAGAATAATAAATAATGAAACCAGGTCCGGCGTAAACGCACAGACAAGATATTCTGACAGAATAATAAATAATGGAACCAGGTCCGGTGTAAAACACATAGACAGGATGTTCTAACAGAATAATAATAAAAACGGAACCAGGTCCGGTGTAAAACACACAGACAGGATGTTCCAACAGAATAATAGAAGAATGTCACCAAGTATAGGGTAGACCGCGTATACAGGTTATTCCAATAGAATAATAAGAAATGGAATAACAACAGTTCTCTTCATGAATAAGAAAGAATAACACCCCTTACCGTTTTAAAGAAGAGCTGAAATAAGGAAGTAGTTAAGTAGCAGAATACTCTTCTTCTCTCTCTCTATAGTTTTTCTCTATAGTTTCTCTCTCTAGAGTTCAGTGAATTCGTAAGAAATAATGAAGGAATGAGCTGCTATTTATAGAAAAATAGAATGCATAGTAACTAATCTATGAATGGTCCATATTGATTACTTTAATCTGACGGTCCATATTTAAAGAAAAATCTTTTAAATAAAATATAATATATTCTATTTATAGAATAACTTTAATAAAGTATTCTGTTTTATATAAAAAGATGTTTCTGTTTTATTACGTTAATAATACGAATAAAACAAAACGTCATTATCGCTAAATAATGTATATTATTAACTGACAATAATTGAATCAAACTGAGTGACTTCTCACATAAGCATTAATAATCAATATCGTGTGCTACTATGCAATCACATGTATTACTGTACTTTTACTACCGAGTAGTTCAACAGTAACAATGGTAAAACTTTCGCCGTTATTTTTAATAAAATATTTTTATCGTTTTCTCAATCCGACAATAATTCTGTTGTGGGGTCCACCAATGATTGTGTCGTACGAATATTCCCTGTTAAAATGAATATTCCCCGACCAATCGAATATTATATAACAACTTGCGTACTTTGCAAAATTTATAAATATTACCCACAACTATAACATTATATCAAATTAACTCCATAATATTCAAAAATGATATTTATAAAAAATTCATCTTTATTTATAAAAGTTGGGGTCTTACAACCTCCTTTTCTTATGAAATTTCGTCCTCGAAATTAGGGTATGTACCTGGTATGTCGAAGAGGTAAGGATACCTTGATTTCATTTAAGATTCTAACTCCCAAGTCATTTCCTCAACATCGTGGTTTCTCCACAAAACTTTGACTTGAGGTATAACCTCGGAGCGTAGAATATGTTCCTTCTTATCCAAGATTTGAACAGGAACTTCTTCATACGTCAAATCCTCCGCTATTTCGTCCGATTCTAACTCAATAATGTGGTTCGGGTGTAAGACCCCAACTTTTATAAATAAAGATGAATTTTCTACAAATATCATTTTTGAATATTATGGAGTTAATTTTATATAATGTTATAGTTGTGGGTAATATTTATAAATTTTGCAAAGTACGCAAGTTGTTATATAATATTCGATTGGTCGGGGAATATTCGTTTTAACAGGGAATATTCGTACAACGGCACAATCATTGGTGGGCCCCACAACGAAATTATTGTCGGATTGAGAAAACGACAAAAATATTTTATTAAAAATAACGGCGGAAGTTTTACCATTGTTACTGTTGAACTACTCGGTAGTAAAAGTACAGTAATACGTGTGGTTGCATAGTAGCACACGGTATTAATTATTAATGCTTATGTGAGAAGTCACTCAGTTTGATTCAATTATTGTCAGTTAATAATATGAATTATTTAGCGATAATGACGTTTTGTTTTATTCGTATTATTAACGTAATAAAACAGAAACATCTTTTTATATAAAACAGAATATTTTATTAAAGTTATTCTATAAATAGAATATATTATATTTTATTTAAAAGATTTTTCTTTTAATATGGACCGTCAGATTAAAGTAATCAATCTGGACCGTTCATGGATTAGTTACTATGCATTCTATTTTTCTATAAATAGCAGCTCATTCCTTCATTATTTCTTACGAATTCACTGAACTCTAGAGAGAGAAACTATAGAGAGAAACTATAGAGAGAGAGAAGAAGAGTATTCTGCTACTTAACTACTTCCTTATTTCAGCTCTTCTTTAAAACGGTAAGGGGTGTTATTCTTTCTTATTCATGAAGAGAACTGTTGTTATTCAGTTTCTTATTATTCTGTTGGAAGAACCTGTATACGCGGATCTACCCTATACTTGGTGACATTCTTCTATTATTCTGTTGGAACATCCTGTCTGTGTGTTTTACACCGGACCTGGTTCCGTTTTTATTATTATTCTGTTGGAACATCCTGTCTGTGTGTTTTACACCGGACCTGGTTCCGTTTTTATTATTATTCTGTTGGAACATCCTGTCTGTGTGTTTTACACCGGACCTGGTTCCGTCTTGTTATTATTCTGTTGGAACATCCTGTCTGTGTGTTTTACACCGGACCTGGTTCCATTATTTATTATTCTGTCGGAATATCCTGTCTGTGCGTTTACGCCGGACCTGGTTCCATTATTTATTATTCTGTCGGAATATCCTGTCTGTGCGTTTACGCCGGACCTGGTTCCATTATTTATTATTCTGTCGGAATATCCTGTCTGTGCGTTTACGCCGGACCTGGTTCCATTATTTATTATTCTGTTAGAATAACCTGTTTGTGCGGTCTATCGCATGCATGGTGATTTCTTTTGTTATTCCATTCTTTATTGTACTCAGTTGGTTAAGTTTTGACTTCTATACTCCATGAAATTTGTGGAATATCCTTGATAATTGCGTTTCACCCAGTATCTTTTCATGAAAATATTCTTCTAAGCATTCTTGAATTTTACTCCACAAAGCAGTATCATGTTGACAATTTGGACGTTATTAATTCCTGGATAAACTAATTCTTGAACTTGTTTTATTGAATTCTTATATCATTGTCATCATCCTCATGTTTATAAAATGTTGAAAGTCATCTGTGGCCTGTAGTGCATAGATGGACTTGGTATGATTATGACCAGGGATTATTCGGTATAATCATGACCGTAATGTTACAAATGATGTGGTAAAAGTCCTCATTGGCCGTAGTGCATTGATGGACAGTTGTTGGCATGATCATGACCATTAATGAATACACGAATATCCTTGGCCGTAGTGCAGGGGTGATTCGATGATGTGGATTATTTTATTAAGCTGAGTCACAGCGATAACAGTGTTGAAAAACCTTTTAAATCATAAAAGATAGTAGAGTTTATTTTCTACTTGACTCTTTTAATGGATTGCTTGTTCCACTGCAGTTAAACTTGATGTCTATTATATTTTATCAGTTTAACATTGTTGAAGGCTAATGATAATTTATTCTGCATTATCTTAGTCATAATATTTCTTACTGGGCTAGTTGAGCTCACCCTTTCTTTCACTGTTCTCTTCAGGAAATGAGAACGTAGCTGGGGCAAGTCAGGGAACGGAGTGATGGTTCGAATGATAGTATTAGTTAGTAGTCCTCACTATTTTATGTAATAGTGTGTTAATAAATGTAATGAGGACTCCTTTTGAGTATGAATGCTCTCTAGAAGATAATATTTGTATTCAAACTCACAGTTTATGTTTTGTCGTATTGTACACGACAGTTGTATTAGTAAGTTGTATTTGTATTCTGTACTATGTATCTGACGACCCAAGATGGGTGATGTATACCTAATTTTGGGGGCGTCACAGTTGGTATCAGAGCCAGGTTATATGATCCCTGGCTAAGATGTGAGAATAGAACTAGGAGGGGAGAGACGGGGAATTCCTTCGCTAGTATGACCTACCTAAGTTTATTTGCATGGTATTTAATTGGTCGGTCATAATATAAGGATAATATATGACATATCAATTAACTTTTATTTTGTGGCAGTATCTGAAAATGGCATCTGAGAATGTTGAGAATAGCAATGGAGCACAGGCGATTATTGATTCACCACATATCAATAATCAGGATAATGTTCATCAGGAAGGTGACAATCCTCATGCAAATAACAACACTGACCAGATGATGAATGATGGAATGTTCAGAGGTTTTATGCAATTCATGCAACAACAGGTGAAAGCGGCTCCTGTCCACAACGTAGGTGGAAATACTGGAAACTCTCAGGCGGTCACCGCTAAATAGTTTAAGGAGCTGGGACCACCGGAGTTTAAGGGAGAACCCAAACCACTTGTAGCTGAAATATGGATAAAGCAGATCACCAAGATATTTGATGTCTTGGGTTGCTCCGAGGAGCAAAAGGTTCCCTTTGCCGCCTTTATGTTGCGAGGAGAGGCAGATTACTGATGGGAATCGATAAAGCGTACTCAACCTGCCGCACTGAAGATGTCTTGGGAGAAGTTCCAAGAGCTGTTCGACGACAAATACTTTCCTGAAAGTATTCGTCACATGAAGGAGGTGGAATTTATCAAGTTGGAGTAAAACAACATGACCGTGCCGCAGTACGAAGCCAAGTTTGCTGAGTTGTCCCGGTTTGCGTCCCACTTGGTGGATAATGAAGAGCGAATAACGCGAATGTTTTTGCGAGGTTTGAAACCTGAGATACGTCAACATCTTATTTCTCATAAACTGTGTTTGTATTCAGATGTTGTGAATAGGGCTCAGTTAGTGGAGCGCGATAACGAGTCAACGCAACCAAAAGAGAGCAGTCGACAAAATGATAATACCAGTGAGAGCGGTCATCGAAGCGGTGACAACAAGCGTGGAGGGAATCAACAGGCCAGAAATGGTAACCACTTCGGTGGTAATCAGGGCCAAAACAATAAGAATGGTCATTTCAAGAAGAGGAGATTCAACAATGATGGAAAGACGTCAGCACCAACACCCGTTGTTAAGGAAGGAGAACGACCACCTATCATATGTTTCAAATGCGGAGGGGAGGGGCACATCAGTCCAAACTGTGCGATGCCGTCTAAAGCATGTTATAATTGTGGAAGAGAAGGTCATTTAGCTCGATTTTGTCGTTTACCAAAAACAAGTTCAGCCAAGATGGAGACACCAAAGGCCGTCCCAGAAAAGTCAAAACCGGTAGTGCAAGGGAGAGCGTTTGTTGTGACCTCCCAGAAAGCAAGGAACCTGAATGAGGTCATCACGGGTAAGCTTATCATAAACTCTAACGAAGTCTATACTTTATTTGATACCGGCTCTACCCATTCTTTTATTTCTCCTACTTGCGCTCATCGATTAAATTTGATTCCGGAGAAATTAGACTTTGACTTAGCAGTTGAAACTCCATTGGGAGAAACCTTCATTACATCCATGGTTTATAAGTCTTGTTTGGTTCAAGTTGGTACCCACACATTACCTGTCGATCTTATTTCATTAAAAATACTTGCATTTGACGTGATTCTATGGATTCATTGGTTAACTACTCATCATGCAAAAATTGATTGTTTTCGTAAGGTTGTTAGCTTTCATATTCCTAATCGACCTATTATGCGAATTGAAGAAACCAAACCATTAAAATCAATCGCTGTCATCTCAAGCCATAAAGCTATTCGTTTATTGAAAAACGGATGTCAATCTTTCTTAGCTCATGTCACAGATCTAAACAAAAATACGTCAGCTTTGAATGATATTTCTGTTGTTAATAAATTTCCTGACGTATTTCCCGAAGAACTTCCTGGCCTACCCCCAGAGCGTGAAATTGAATTTTGTATCTACCTTGAACCCGGTACAAAACCCATTTCCAAAGTCCCATATCGAATGGCTCCTATTGAACTTCAGGAGTTAAAGACCCAACTGCAGGAATTGTTAGACATTGGTTTTATTCGTCCTAGTACTTCTCCTTGGGGTGCTCCTGTTCTGTTCGTGAAGAAGAAAGATGGGAGTATGCGACTTTGTATTGATTATCGGGAGTTGAATCATGTCACCATCAAAAATAGGTACCCATTGCCACGTATTGATGACCTGTTTGACCAGTTGCAAGGAGCACAATTCTTTTCAAAGATCGAACTTCGTTCTGGATATCATCAGCTGAAGGTTAGAACTGAGGATATTCCAAAGACCGCCTTCAGAACTCGGTATGGGCATTATGAATTCTTAGTTATGTCTTTTGGATTGACTAATGCTCCTGCTGCCTTCATGGATATGATGAACAGGGTATTCAAGGAATATTTGGATTACTTTGTGGTCGTCTTTATCGATGACATCCTTGTTTATTCCAAAAGCCGTGAAGATCATGAGCAACACTTGAGGTTGGTACTCCAAAAGCTTCGTGAATACAAACTTTATGCCAAGTTGAAGAAATGCGAGTTCTGGCTGGAAGAGGTAGCATTCCTTGGGCACGTAGTATCAAGTCGTGGAATATCGGTTGACCCGGCAAAGATTGAAGCTATTCAAAGCTGGGAGCAACCTAAATCAGTGACCGAAGTACGTAGCTTTCTTGGTTTAGCTGGTTATTATCGGAGATTCGTGGAAGGATTTTCTCGAATCGCTACTCCATTAACTCAGCTGACTCGGAAAGATACAAAGTTCGGTTGGAGCGAAGAATGTGAGCAGAGTTTTCAAGAACTTAAGAGGAGACTCATTTCAGCACCTGTTCTAACAATACCATCTGGCTCGGAGGGATTTGTCATCTACAGTGATGCTTTGAGCAAAGGGTTGGGATGTGTTCTCATGCAACATGGAAAAGTCATAGCCTATGCATCAAGACAACTCAAGGAATATGAGAGGAATTATCCTACTCATGATCTAGAGTTGGCAGCTGTTGTCTTTGCACTTAAAATTTGGAGGCATTACTTGTATGGGGAGAAGGTGGAGATCTTTACGGATCATAAAAGCCTTAAATATTTCTTCACTCAAAAGGAACTCAACATGCGACAACGACGTTGGCTTGAACTGTTGAAAGATTATGATCATACCATTCAATACCATCCTGGAAAAGCGAACGTGGTAGCTGACGCATTGAGTAGAAGATCATATGCAAGTACGAGTGCGATATTGTCAACACAAAGGCCCATTTTGTGTGATTTGCAAAGGATGGAGATAGAGTTAAAGACTCCAGGGACCCATGTGATGATGGTGAATATACGAGTAGAACCGACTTTAATCGATAAAGTTAAAGCTGCTCAAGCTACAGACCTGGAGTTGATGCGTATGAGGAAGAAAGTGCAAGAAGGTGCTATGCCGGAAGCAAGAATCGATGAAGAAGGAATACTTCGAGTCAACTCTAGACTTTGTGTTCCTAACAACCCTGATTTAAAGTATGAAATCATGATGGAGGCGCACAACACACCGTTTGCAATCCATCCTGGAAGTACCAAAATGTATCATGATCTTCGTCATACATTTTGGTGGAGTAATATGAAGAGAGAGATAGCGTTGTTTATCTCAAGGTGTCTAACTTGTCAACGAGTCAAAGCGGAGCATCAAGTACCAAAAGGTCCATTGCAACCACTTGAAATTCCAGAATAGAAGTGGGAGCACATTACCATGGATTTCGTTACCGGTCTTCCTAGGGTTTCTCAAGGTATTGATGCGATTTGGGTCATTGTTGATAGATTGACCAAGTCTGCTCATTTCTTACCGATACGAGAAACTTATACACTTGAACGTCTTGCTCGTATGTACATAAACGAGATTGTAAGACTGCATGGTATGCCAATATCCATTGTTTCTGACCGAGACCCAAGATTCACTTCACGATTTTGGGTTAGTTTACAAAAAGTTATGGGCACAGATTTACGATTTAGTTCGGCATATCATCCTCAGACAGACGGACAATCAGAGAGGACTATTCAAACTCTAGAAGATTTATTAAGATTCTGTATCTTTGACTTCAAAGGAAGTTGGGACAAGTTCTTACCATTGGTGGAGTTTTTCTACAACAACAGTTATCAAGCAAGTATTGGCATGGCTCCATTCGAAGCATTGTATGGAAGAAAATGTCGTTCTCTAGTATGCTGGGATGAGGTGGGTGAAGCAACGTTGTTGGGACCGGAGTTGGTACGTATGACTACAGAAAAGATTCAAACGATTCGACAACGTATAAAAACCTCACAAGATCGACAAAAGAGTTATGCTGATCTTCATCGAAAGGACGTGGAATTTGATGTAGGAGATCATGTGTTCTTACGTGTTGCTCCATGGAAAGGAGTTACGAGATTTGGAAAGAGAGGAAAGCTCAATCCTCGATTCATCGGTCCATTTTTAATCCTCGATCGAGTAGGAACTGTGGCTTATAGACTCGCTTTACCGCCAAGTATGTCTCGTGTTCATAACGTTTTTCACATATCCATGTTACGCAAATATGTGGAAGACCCGAACCACATTATTGAGTTAGAACCAGACGAAATAGTGGAGGATTTGACGTATGAAGAAGTTCCTGTTCAAATCATGGATAAGAAGGAACATATTCTACGCTCCAAGGTTATACCTCAAGTCAAAGTTTTGTGGAGAAACCACGATGTTGAGGAAATGACTTGGGAGTTAGAATCTGAAATGAAATCAAGGTATCCTTATCTCTTCGACATACCAGGTACGTACCCTAATTTCGAGGGCGAAATTTCATAAGAAGGGGAGGTTGTAAGACCCCAACTTTTATAAATAAAGATGAATTTTCTACAAATATCATTTTTGAATATTATGGAGTTAATTTTATATAATGTTATAGTTGTGGGTAATATTTATAAATTTTGCAAAGTACGCAAGTTGTTATATAATATTCGATTGGTCGGAGAATATTCGTTTTAACAGAGAATATTCGTACAACGGCACAATCATTGGTGGGCCCCACAACGAAATTATTGTCGGATTGAGAAAATGACAAAAATATTTTATTAAAAATAACGGCGGAAGTTTTACCATTGTTACTGTTGAACTACTCGGTAGTAAAAGTACAGTAATACGTGTGGTTTCATAGTAGCACACGGTATTAATTATTAATGCTTATGTGAGAAGTCACTCAGTTTGATTCAATTATTGTCAGTTAATAATATAAATTATTTAGCGATAATGACGTTTTGTTTTATTCGTATTATTAACGTAATAAAACAGAAACATCTTTTTATATAAAACAAAATATTTTATTAAAGTTATTCTATAAATAGAATATATTATATTTTATTTAAAAGATTTTTCTTTTAATATGGACCGTCAGATTAAAGTAATCAATCTGGACCGTTCATGGATTAGTTACTATGCATTCTATTTTTCTATAAATAGCAGCTCATTCCTTCATTATTTCTTACGAATTCACTGAACTCTAGAGAGAGAAACTATAGAGAGAAACTATAGAGAAAGAGAAGAAGAGTATTCTGCTACTTAACTACTTCCTTATTTCAGCTCTTCTTTAAAACGGTAAGGGTGTTATTCTTTCTTATTCATGAAGAGAACTGTTGTTATTCAATTTCTTATTATTCTGTTGGAATAACCTGTATACGCGGTCTACCCTATACTTGGTGACATTCTTCTATTATTCTGTTGGAACATCCTGTCTGTGTGTTTTACACCGGACCTGGTTCCGTTTTTATTATTATTCTGTTGGAACATCCTGTCTGTGTGTTTTACACCGGACCTGGTTCCGTTTTTATTATTATTCTGTTGGAACATCCTGTCTGTGTGTTTTACACCGGACCTGGTTCCGTTTTATTATTCTGTCGGAATATCCTGTCTGTGCGTTTACGCCGGACCTGGTTCCATTATTTATTATTCTGTCAGAATATCCTATCTGTGCGTTTACGCCGGACCTGGTTCCATTATTTATTATTCTGTCGGAATATCCTGTCTGTGCGTTTACGCCGGACCTGGTTCCATTATTTATTATTCTGTTGGAATAACCTGTTTGTGCGGTCTATCGCATGCATGGTGATTTCTTTTGTTATTCCATTCTTTATTGTACTCAGTTGGTTAAGTTTTGACTTCTATACTCCATGAAATTTGTGGAATATCCTTGATAATTGCGTTTCATCCAGTATCTTTTCATGAAAATATTCTTCTAAGCATTCTTGAATTTTACTCCACAAAGCAGTATCATGTTGACAATTTGGACGTTATTAATTCCTGGATAAACTAATTCTTGAACTTGTTTTATTGAATTCTTATATCATTGTCATCATCCTCATGTTTATAAAATGTTGAAAGTCATCTGTGGCCTGTAGTGCATAGATGGACTTGGTATGATTATGACCAGGGATTATTCGGTATAATCATGACCGTAATGTTATAAATGATGTGGTAAAAGTCCTCATTGGCCGTAGTGCATTGATGGACAGTTGTTGACATGATCATGACCATTAATGAATACACGAATATCCTTGGCCGTAGTGCAGGGGTGATTCGATGATGTGAATTATTTTATTAAGCTGAGTCACAGCGATAACAGTGTTGAAAAACCTTTTAAATCATAAAAGATAGTAGAGTTTATTTTCTACTTGACTCTTTTAATGGATTGCTTGTTCCACTACAGTTAAACTTGATGTCTATTATATTTTATCAGTTTAACATTGTTGAAGGCTAATGATAATTTATTCTGCATTTTCTTAGTCATAATATTTCTTACTAGGCTAGTTGAGCTCACCCTTTCTTTCACTGTTCTCTTCAGGAAATGAGAACGTAGCTGGGGCAAGTCAGGGAACGGAGTGATGGTTCGAATTATAGTATTAGTTAGTAGTCCTCACTATTTTATGTAATAGTGTGTTAATAAATGTAATGAGGACTCCTTTTGAGTATGAATGCTCTCTAGAAGATAATATTTGTATTCAAACTCACAGTTTATGTTTTGTCGTATTGTACACGACAGTTGTATTAGTAAGTTGTATTTGTATTCTGTACTATGTATCTGACGACCCAAGATGGGTGATGTATACCTAATTTTGGGGGCGTCACATCGGGTCTTCCACATATTTGCGTAACATGTATATGTGAAAAACGTTATGAACACGAGACATACTTGGCGGTAAAGTGAGTCTATAAGCCACAGTTCCTACTCGATCGAGGATTAAAAATGGACCGATGAATCGAGGATTGAGCTTTCCTCTCTTTCCAAATCTCGTAACTCCTTTCCATGGAGCAACAGGTAAGAACACATGATCTCCTACATCAAATTCCACGTCCTTTCGATGAAGATCAGCATAACTCTTTTGTCGATCTTGTGAGGTTTTTATACGTTGTCGGATCGTTTGAATCTTTTCTGTAGTTATACGTACCAACTCCGGTCCCAACAACGTTGCTTCACCCACCTCATCCCAGCATACTGGAGAACGACATTTTCTTCCGTACAATGCTTCGAATAGAGCCATGCCAATACTTGCTTGATAACTGTTGTTGTAGGAAAACTCCACCAATGGTAAGAACTTGTCCCAACTTCTCTTGAAGTCAAAGACACAGAGTCTTAATAGATCTTCAAGAGTTTGAATAGTTCTCTCTGATTGTCCGTCCGTCTGAGGATGATATGCTGAACTAAATTGTAAATCCGTGCCCATAGCTTTTTGTAAACTAACCCAAAATCGTGAAGTGAATCTTAGGTCTCGGTCAGAAACTATGGATACTGGCATACTATGCAGTCTTACAATCTCATTTATGTACATACGAGCAAGACGTTCAAGTGTATAAGTTTCTCGTATCGGTAAGAAATGAGCAGACTTGGTCAATCTATCAACAATGACCCAAATCGTATCAATACCTTGAGAAACCCTAGGAAGACCGGTAACGAAATCCATGGTAATGTGCTCCCACTTCCATTCTGGAATTTCAAGTGGTTGCAATGGACCTTTTGGTACTTGATTCTCCGCGTTGACTCGTTGACAAGTTAGACACCTTGAGATAAACAACGCTATCTCTCTCTTCATATTGCTCCACCAAAATGTATGACGAAGATCATGATACATTTTGGAACTTCCAGGATGGATTGCAAACGGTGTGTTGTGCACCTCCATCATGATTTCATACTTTAAATCAGGGTTGTTAGGAACACAAAGTCTAGAGTTGACTCGAAGTATTCCTTCTTCATCGATTCTTGCTTCTAGCATAGCACCTTCTTGCACTTTCTTCCTCATACGCATCAGCTCCAAGTCTGTAGCTTGAGCAGCTTTAACTTTATCGATTAAAGTCGGTTCTACTCGTATATTCACCATCATCACATGGGTCCCTGGAGTCTTTAACTCTATCTCCATCCTTTGCAAATCACACAAAATGGGCCTTTGTGTTGACAATATCGCACTTGTACTTGCATATGATCTTCTACTCAATGCGTCAGCTACCACGTTCGCTTTTCCAGGATGGTATTGAATGGTATGATCATAATCTTTCAACAGTTCAATCCAACGTCGTTGTCGCATGTTGAGTTCCTTTTGAGTGAAGAAATATTTAAGGCTTTTATGATCCGTAAAGATCTCCACCTTCTCCCCATACAAGTAATGCCTCCAAATTTTAAGTGCAAAGACAACAGCTGCCAACTCTAGATCATGAGTAGGATAATTCCTCTCATATTCCTTGAGTTGTCTTGATGCATAAGCTATGACTTTTCCATGTTGCATGAGAACGCATCCCAACCCTTTGCTCGAAGCATCACTGTAGATGACAAATCCCTCCGAGCCAGATGGTATTGTTAGAACAGGTGCTGAAATGAGTCTCCTCTTGAGTTCTTGAAAACTCTTCTCACATTCTTTGCTCCAACCGAACTTTGTATCTTTCCGAGTCAGCTGAGTTAATGGAGTAGCAATTCGAGAAAATCCTTCCACGAATCTCCGATAATAACCAGCTAAACCAAGAAAGCTACGTACTTCGGTCACTGATTTAGGTTGCTCCCAGCTTTGAATAGCTTCAATCTTTGTCGGGTCAACCGATATTCCACGACTTGATACTACGTGCCCAAGGAATGCTAACTCCTCCAGCCAGAACTCACATTTCTTCAACTTGGCATAAAGCTTGTATTCACGAAGCTTTTGGAGTACCAGCCTCAAGTGTTGCTCATGATCTTCACGACTTTTGGAATAAATAAGGATGTCATCAATAAAGACGACCACAAAGTGATCCAAATATTCCTTGAATACCCGGTTCATCATATCCATGAAGGCAGCAGGAGCATTAGTCAATCCAAAGGACATGACTAGGAATTCATAATGCCCGTACCGAGTTCTAAAAGCCGTCTTTGGAATATCCTCAGTTCTAACCTTCAGCTGATGATATCCAGAACGAAGATCGATCTTTGAAAAGAATTGTGCTCTTTGCAACTGGTCAAACAGGTCATCAATACGTGGCAATGGGTACCTGTTTTTGACGGTGACATGATTCAACTCCCGATAATCAATACAAAGTCGCATACTTCCATCTTTCTTCTTCACGAATAGAACAGGAGCACCCCAATGAGAAGTACTAGGACGAATAAAGCCAATGTCTAACAATTCCTGCAGTTGGATCTTTAACTCCTGAAGTTCAATAGGAGCCATTCGATATGGGGCTTTGGAAATGGGTTTTGTACCGGGTTCAAGGTCGATACAAAATTCAATTTCACGCTCTGGGGGTAGGCCAGGAAGTTCTTCAGGGAATACGTCAGGGAATTTATTAACAATAGAAATATCATTCAAAACTGACGTATTTTTGTTTAGATCCGTGACATGAGCTAAGAAAGCTTGACATCCGTTTTTCAATAAACGAATAGCTTTATGGCTTGAGATGACAGCGATTGATTTTAATGGTTTGGTTGCTTGAATTCGCATAATAGGTCGATTAGGAATATGAAAGCTAACAACCTTACGAAAACAATCAATTTTTGCATGATGAGTAGTTAACCAATCAATCCCTAGAATCACGTCAAATGCAAGTATTTTTAATGAAATAAGATCGACAGGTAATGTGTGGGTACCAACTTGAACCAAACAAGACTTATAAACCATAGATGTAATGAAGGTTTCTCCCAATGGAGTTTCAACAGATAAGTTAAAGTCTAATTTCTCCAGAATCAAATTTAATCGATGAGCGCAAGTTGGAGAAATAAAAGAATGGGTAGAACCGGTATCAAATAAAGTATAGACTTCGTTAGAGTTTATGATAAGCTTACCCATGATGACCTCATTCGGGTTCCTTGTTTTCTGGGAGGTCACAACAAACGCTCTCCCTTGCACTACTGGTTTTGACTTTTCTGGGACGGCCTTTGGTGTCTCCATCTTGACTGAACTTGTTTTTGGTAAACGACAAAATCGAGCTAAATGACCTTCTCTTCCACAATTATAACATGCTTTAGACGGCATCGCGCAGTTTGGACTGATGTGCCCCTCCCCTCCGCATTTGAAACATATGATAGGTGGTCATTCTCCTTCCTTAACAACGGGTGCTGGTGCTGACGTCTTTCCATCATTGTTGAATCTCCTTTTCTTGAAATGACCATTCTTATTATTTTGGCCATGATTACCACCGAAGTGGTTACCATTTCTGGCCTGTTGATTCCCTTCACGCTTGTTGTCACCGCTTCGATGACTGCTCTCACTGGTATTATTATTTTGTCGACTGCTCTCTTTTGGTTGCGTTGACTCGTTATCGCGCTCCACTAACTGAGCCCTATTCACAACATCTGAATATAAACACAGTTTATGAGAAATAAGATGTTGACGTATCTTAGGTTTCAAACCTCGTAAAAATATTCGCGTCATTCGCTCTTCATTATCCACCAAGTGGGACGCAAACCGGGACAACTCAGCAAATTTAGCCTCATACTGCGACACAGTCATATTATTCTGTTCCAATTTGATGAATTCCACCTCCTTCATGTGACGAACACTTTCGAAAAAGTATTTGTCATTGAACAGCTCTTGCAACTTCTCCCAAGACATCTTCAGTGCGGCAGGTTGAGTACGCTTAATCGATTCCCACCAGTAATCTGCCTCTCCTCGCAACATAAAGGCGGCAAAGGGAACCTTTTGCTCCTCGGAGCATCCCAAGACATCAAATATCTTGGTAATCTACTTTATCCATGTTTTCGCTATAAGTGGTTTTGGCTCTCCCTTAAACTCTGGTGGTCCCAGCTCCTTGAACTGTTTAGCGGTGACCGTCTGAGAGTTTTCAGTGTTTCCACCTATATTTTGGACAGGAGCCGCTCTCGCCTGCTGTTGCATGAACTGCATAAAGTTTCTGAACATTCCATCATTCATCATCTGGTCAGTGTTGTTGTTTGCATGAGGATTGTCACCTTCCTGATGCACATTATCCTGATTATTGATATGTGGTGAATCAACAGTCGCCTGTGCTCCATTGCTATTCTCAACATTCTCAGATGCCATTTTCAGATACTGCCACAAAATAAAAGTTAATTGATATGTCATATATTATCCTTATATTATGACCGACCAATTAAATACCATGCAAATAAACTTAGGTAGGTCATACTAGCGAAGGAATTCCCCGTCTCTCCCCTCCTAGTTCTAATCTCACATCTTAGCCAAGGATCATATCCCTAAGCTCTGATACCAACTGTGACGCCCCCAATATTAGGTATACATCACCCATCTTGGGTCGTCAGATACAAAGTACAGAATACAAATACAACTTACTAATACAACTGTCGTGTACAATACGATAAAACATAAACTGCGAGTTTGAATACAAATATTATCTTCTAGAGAGTATTCATACTCAAAAGGAGTCCTCATTACATTTACTAACACACTATTACATAGAATAGTGAGGACTACTAACTAATACTATCATTCGAACCATCACTCCGTTCCCCGACTTGCCCCAGCTACGTTCTCATTTTCTGAAGAGAACAGTGAAAGAAAGGGTGAGCTCAACTAGCCCAGTAAGAAATATTATGACTAAGATAATGCATAATAAATTATCATTAGCCTTCAAAAATATTAAACTGATAAAATATAATAGACATCAAGTTTAACTGCAGCGGAACAAGCAATCCATTAAAAGAGTCAAGTAGAAAATAAACTCTACTATCTTTTATGATTTAAAAGGTTTTTCAACATTGTTATCGCTGGGACTCAGCTTAATAAAATAATCCACATCATCGAATCACCCCTGCACTATGGCCAAGGATATTCGTGTATTCATTAATGGTCATGATCATGCCAACAACTGTCCATCAATGCACTACGGGCCAATGAGGACTTTTACCACATCATTTGTAATATTACGGTCATGATTATACCGAATAATCCCTAGTCATAATCATACCAAGTCCATCTATGCACTACAGGCCACAGATGACTTTTAACATTTTATAAACATGAGGATGATGACAATGATATAAGAATTCAATAAAACAAGTTCAAGAATTAATTTATCCAAGAATTAACAACGTCCAAATTGTCAACATGATACTGCTTTGTGGAGTAAAATTCAAGAATGCTTAGAAGAATATTTTCATAAAAAGATACTGGATGAAACGCAATTATCAAGGATATTCCACAAATTTTATGGAGTATAGAAGTCAAAACTTAACCAACTAAGTACAATAAAGAATGGAATAACAAAAAAAATCACCATGCATGCGATAGACCGCACAGACAGGTTATTCCAACAGAATAATAAATAATGGAACCAGGTCCGGCGTAAACGCACAGACATGATATTCCGACAGAATAATAAATAATGGAACCAGGTCCAGCGTAAATACACAGACAGGATATTCTAACAGAATAATAATAAAAATGAAACCAGGTCCGGTGTAAAACACAGACAGGATATTCTGACAGAATAATAAATAATGGAACCAGGTCCGGCGTAAACGCACAGACATGATATTCCGACAGAATAATAAATAATGGAACCAGGTCCGGTGTAAAACACACAGACAGGATGTTCCAACAGAATAATAATAAAAACGGAACCAGGTCCGGTGCAAAACACACAGACAGGATGTTCCAACAGAATAATAGAAGAATGTCACCAAGTATAGGGTAGACCGCGTATACAGGTTATTCCAACAGAATAATAAGTAATGGAATAACAACAGTTCTCTTCATGAATAATAAAGAATAACACCCCTTACCGTTTTAAAAAAGAGCTGAAATAAGGAAGTAGTTAAGTAGCAGAATACTCTTCTTCTCTCTCTCTATAGTTTTTCTCTATAGTTTATCTCTCTAGAGTTCAGTGAATTCGTAAGAAATAATGAAGGAATGAACTGCTATTTATAGAAAAATAGAATGCATAGTAACTAATCTATGAACGGTCCAGATTGATTACTTTAATCTGACGGTCCATATTTAAAGAAAAATCTTTTAAATAAAATATAATATATTCTATTTATAGAATAACTTTAATAAAGTATTCTGTTTTATATAAAAAGATGTTTCTGTTTTATTACGTTAATAATACGAATAAAATAAAACGTCATTATCGCTAAATAATTCATATTATTAACTGACAATAATTGAATCAAACTGGGTGACTTCTCACATAAGTATTAATAATCAATATCGTGTGCTACTATGCAACCACACGTATTACTGTACTTTTACTACCGAGTAGTTCAACAGTAACAATGGTAAAACTTTCGCCGTTATTTTTAATAAAATATTTTTATCGTTTTCTCAATCCGACAATAATTCCGTTGTGGGGTTCATCAATAATTGTGTCGTTGTACGAATATTCCCTGTTAAAATGAATATTCCCCAACCAATCGAATATTATATAACAACTTGCGTACTTTACAAAATTTATAAATATTACCCACAACTATAACATTATATCAAATTAACTCCATAATATTCAAAAATGATATTTGTAGAAAATTCATCTTTATTTATAAAAGTTGGGGTCTTACAGAATTACTATTCACGTATATGACACTATTCACGTATACGACACTATTCACAAATATGACACTATTTAACGAAAAATAAAATTTTCTTTTTTTTGTCCAAAATATCTGTGACGCCCCCAAAATAGGTATACAACACCCATTCTGAGTCGCCAAATACATGGTACAGAAAGCAAACTACAACTTCAATAATACAAATGTCGTGCAAAATACGACAACACATACTGTGAGTTTAAATACAAATATTGTCTTCTAGACAATATCCACACTCAAATAAATCCTCATTACAATTATTCAAACACTATTTTACAGAAATAGTGAGGACTGCTAAAACATCTTTCTAGAACCATCACTCCATACCCCGACTAGATCCTGCTATGTTCTCACCTCCTGAGAAGAAAAATAGAACAAAAAGGAAAAGGGTGAGCTCAACTAGCCCAGTAAAGAATATTATGACTAAGATAATATACAAACAAATTATCGTTAGTCTTCAACAGGGAAAAATCTGATAGAATATAATCGACAACAAGTTTTAGATCAACAACTGCAGCGGAAACAGCAAACCATTAGAAGAGTCAAGTAGAGAAAGAATTCTACTATCTTCTAAGATTTAAAAGTCCATCATCAATATTTTATCCCTGTAACATCAATTAATAATCATCTTTATCCAAATATTCATCTTTGCACTACAGGCCAAAGATATTCATTTGTATCACCTGTCAGTCATGTTCATCTCAACACCTGTTCATCTTTGCACTACAGGCCAAAGATATTCATCAAGTAATCATACATCTTTGCACTACAGGCCAAAGATATTCAGTAATATCATCATTTAGGACTGAGGATGATGAAAAATATCTTAAAGAAAACGAATCCAATGAGACAGAAGGACAAATAGTAGGGATTCGTATAACAGTTTATCCAAGATCAATAATACTTCATAATAATCAATTGTGAAGCAGAATTCAAAAATAAAGATCAAAACATGGATACAATCAAAGATAGTAACCATAATAGACATCTTGGACAAAAAGGAAAAATTTTATTTTTCGGTGAATAGTGCCGTATTCGTGAATAGTGCCGTATACGTGAATAGTGCCGTATACATGAATAGTAACCCCGACACAAAAAGTTTTAAATTTGATAAAAACTCATATCAATATTTCAGCATAATGATATTGAAGAAAATAATATCATTTAAGAAGAAAATAATATCCCTTACCTCAAGATATCAGTACTTCTGGTCGGAATACCGGTATAAGGCTGAAAGAAACTTGCTCTGATGAATAGAAACTCTCAAAGTATCTAAATACTCACAAAATACACTCAATAATCTAGAGAGAGAAAGAGAGAAAACTTGTTTCTGGTGTGATTTTCAATTCTAACTTAGCCCTCTATTTATAGGAAAATTTTAGTAGGTTTGACCTGCAACCTGATGGCTTTACCTGCTACTATTCCCACCCACCACATTTGAAATATAATTCAGCACATTTCTTCACCAACCACAAGTGGGGCCCACCAATTCTAGAATTTTTCATCAAAATGATAAACTCCGAAAATTCAACAATTTCTGAACCAGTCATCTCGTAAAATTCATAATAAATCATACGTTCATTTTTAACGGTTCAAAATTTGTGGACATATACTCAACTTATATATGTATAACATATCCAAAAATTACCACGATCCAACGGTCGGATTAAAAATTATAACACCCGCAATATTTCTCAAAAACCCTGATTTGATTTTTAATACCTCCATTCCGATAAAAATACTGATAAAACACCTCAACATTAACTCCTTCATTTTTAACCACAAAAATATATCCCTCATTTATATCCACATAAAATAAATATTTCCTTATCATATGAATCAATAATTAATTATTCACAAATAATATTACAGAATCACATTTATGACAACCAGGCCGTTCCCAGGAAAGAGGGGGCTTTCCAATAAGGATTTCTCCTTACTGGCGCGCAATTAGATGACCAAACCTCTCCTTAGACAGAACTTTCTAGACATTGCCAATAATGTTATATAATAATATTATTCAAATAATATGAATTATTGATCTGATAATGGAAAATACTGTGCAGCAACAATTATTGAAACAACAATAATATAAAATATCAATGCAACAATTATTGAATCAATAAAATAAAATATTGAACAATAACTACTGTAACAATTATTGAGTAGTGCCTTCTTACGTAAGAATCAATAATTGGTGCAATTCCGCGTGCTACTGTATTTTAACCACCGGGTATTCTAACAGTATTAACGGTAACAACTACGCCGTTATTTATACTTGTCGTTTTCTTCATCCAATCGCTTTCCGTTATGTGGGTCCACACAAGGCTGCGCCGTCGTACGAATATTCCCCGGCAGCAAGAATATTCCACGACCAAACGAATATTCCCCGACAAAATGAATATTTTATAACCACTTGCTTATTTTGCAAAATTTGCACATTTCACCCATAACCAAAGTATTATATCAAATTAGCCCCTTATTATTCACAATAATATTTAGAGAAAATTTGATTTTATTCATTAATAAGTTGGGGTCTTACAACCTCCCCTCCTTATGAAATTTCGTCCTCGAAATTGACGTACGTACCTGATGTTTCAAAAAGGTGAGGATACCTCGCTTTCATTTCTGATTCCAACTCCCAGGTCATTTCTTCAATAGCATGGTTTCTCCACAAAACCTTAACTTGTGGTATAACCTTCGTGCGTAGGACATGCTCTTTCCTATCCAAGATCTTAACAGGTACCTCCTCGTACGTTAAATCTTCAGCTATCTCGTCTGGTTCTAACTCAATAATGTGGTTCGGGTCTTTAACATATTTACGAAGCATAGAGATGTGAAAAACATTATGAACACGAGACATGCTTGGAGGTAATGCGAGTCTATATGCCACATTTCCTATTCGCTCAAGAATCTCAAATGGACCAACAAATCTTGGATTGAGCTTTCCTCTCTTCCCAAATCTTGTAACTCCCTTCCATGGTGCAACACGTAATAATACATGATCCCCAATATTAAATTCCACGTCCTTCCGATGAAGATCCGCATAACTCTTTTGTCGATCCTGTGCCGTTTGTATACGTTGTCGAATCGTTTGGATCTTCTCTGTAGTAATGCGTACCAACTCTGGTCCCAACAATGTTGCTTCACCCACCTCGTCCCAGCATACTGGAGAACGACATTTTCTTCCATACAACGCCTCGAATGGAGCCACACCTATGCTCGCCTGATAACTGTTGTTGTAGGAGAATTCCACCAATGGTAGGTACTTATCCCAACTCCCTTTGAGATCTAGGACACAAAGTCTTAATAGATCTTCAAGAGTTTGAATAGTCCTCTCTGATTGTCCGTCCGTTTGAGGATGGTATGCCGAACTGAATCGTAAATCCGTGCCCATAGCTTTCTGCAAGCTAACCCAAAATCGTGAAGTGAATCTTGGGTCATGATCCGAAACTATGGATACTGGCATGCCATGCAATCTCACAATCTCGTTCACGTACATACTAGCAAGACGTTCAAGGGAATAAGTCTCACGTATCGGCAAGAAATGAGCGGATTTGGTTAATCTATCAACAATAACCCAAATCGCATCTATGCCTTGAGAAACCTTGGGAAGACCCGTAACAAAATCCATAGTAATGTGTTCCCACTTCCATTTCGGGATCTCAAGTGGTTGCAATGGACCCTTTGGCACTTGATGCTCCGCCTTTACACGTTGACAAGTTAAACACCTCGAGATAAACTCCGCGATCTCTCTTTTCATATTGCTCCACCAAAATGTATGTCGAAGATCGTGATACATTTTGGTACTCCCAGGATGGATTGCAAACGGTGTGTTGTGTGCCTCCATCATTATTCTATGCTTCAAGTCAAAATCGTTAGGAACACAAAGTCTGGAGTTGACTCGAAGTATTCCTTCTTCATTGATTCTTGCTTCTGGAATAGCACCTTCTTGCACTTTCTTCTTCATACGCATCAGCTCCATGTCCGTAGCTTGAGCAGCTTTAACTTTATCGATTAAAGTCGGTTCTACTCGTATATTTGATATCATCATGTGGGTACTTGGAGCCTTCATCTCTATCTCCATCCTTTGCAAGTCATACAAAACGGGCCTTTGTATTAACAACATTGCACTCGTACCCGCATATGATCTTCTACTCAATGCGTCAGCTACTACGTTTGCTTTTCCAGGATGATATTGGATGGTATGATCGTAATCTTTCAACAGCTCGAGCCAACGTCGCTGCCGCATGTTGAGTTCCTTTTGGGTGAAGAAATATTTGAGGCTTTTATGATCTGTATAGATCTCCACTTTCTCCCCATACAGGTAGTGTCTCCAGATCTTTAACGCAAAAACGACTGCTGCCAACTCCAAATCATGAGTAGGATAATTCCTCTCATATTCTTTGAGTTGTCGTGAGGCATAGGCTATGACTTTTCCATGTTGCATGAGAACACATCCTAACCCTTTGCCTGAAGCATCGCTGTAGATAACAAATCCATCCGAACCAGATGGTATTGTCAGAACAGGTGCCGAAATGAGTCTCCTCTTGAGTTCTTGGAAACTCTTCTCGCATTCCTCACTCCATACGAATTTGATATCCTTCTGAGTCAGCTGAGTTAACGGGGTAGCGATTCGAGAAAATCCTTTTACGAATCTCCGATAATAACCAGAAAGCTACGTATTTCGATTACTGACTTAGGTTGCTCTCAACTGTGACTCATATCCCAATCTTGGATAGCACGTCACAATGACACCTATCAGTTTACTACCGCACGTATATGGCGTCCTCTACGGAGAGTCTGGCTTCGGTGCATTCCACAAAGGAAGTCACCAGATAAAGGCTCGGGTACAAACTTCTACCGTTAGGTTTTTAACTCCTGAAGTTCAATAGGAGCCATTCGATATGAGATTTTAGAAGTGAGTTTTGTACCAGATTCAAAGATGATACAAAATTCAATATCACGCGTAGGCCAAGAAATTCTTTAGGAAATACGTCAGGGATTTACTAACAATTCAAATCTGACGTATTTTTATTCAAGTCCATAACATATCTAAGAAAGCTTGACATCCGTTTTTCAATAAACGAATGACTATACGGCTTGATATGAAAGAGTTTAACTTCAATGGTTTGGTTGCTTGAATTTGAATAACAGGTTGCTTAGGAATATGAAAACTAACAACCTTACAAAAGCAATCAATTTGGCATGATGAGTAGTTAACCAATCGATCCCTAAAATCACATCAAAAGTAAGTATCTTTAAAGAGATAAGGTCAACAGGTAATGTGATAGTGCCAACCTGAATCAAGCAAGATTTCTAAACAGTGGATGTAACGAAAGTTTCACCCAACGGAGTTTCAACAGATAAGTTAAAGTCCAATTTCTTCGGAGTCAAGTTTAAACGTTGAGCACAAGCAGGAGAGATAAAAGAATGGGTAGAACCGGTATCTAGTAAGGTATAAACTTTGCAAGAATTTATAATTAACTAACCCGTTATACCTTCGTTCAGGTTCCTCGCGTTTTGGGTAGTCACGACAAACGCTCTTCCAGAAACCGCTGATTTCGACTTATCCGGGACAGCTTTTGGAGTCACCATCCCCGCTGAACTTGGTTTTGCTACAGAACACTCTCGAGCTATATGACCCTCCTTTCCACAGTTATAACATACCTTGGATTGTTGTGGGCAGTTTGGGCTGATATGTCCCTCTTTCCCACATTTGTAACATACGACCGGTGGTCGTTCTCCTCCCCTAGAAACAGTTGATGTTTGTGCTGACGTCTTCACATTATCATTGTTGTACCTTCTCTTCTTGAAATCTCCTCCCGACTCGCTCCTTCTATTATCACGACCACGATTACCACCAGAGTGGTTACCGCTTTTGTCCGAATGCTTTCCTCCCTGCTGGTTTTCATTGCTTCGATGACTGCCGCCACCGGTATGACCCTGGTTGTGGTCCCTCGGTTGCACATACTCATTATCTCGCTCTAATAATTGAGCCCTGTTTACAACATCTGAATATAAAGAAAATTTATGAGAGATAAGATATTGTCGAATCTCGGGTTTTAGACCTCTCAGAAACATCCTTGTCATTCGTTCCTCATTTTTGACCAAATGAGGTGCAAACCTGGATAACTCTGCAAACTTCGCCTCGTACTGGGACACCGTCATAATGTTTTGTTCCAGTCGGATAAACTCTACCTCCTTCATATGACGAATACTTTCAGGAAAGTACTTGTCATTGAACAGTTTTTGAAATGTTTCCCAGGACATGTTGAGTGCGTCAGGCTGGGTACGCTTCACAGACTCCCACCAGTAGTCTGCCTCACCGCGGAACATAAAGGTGGCGAATGGAACCTTTTGTTCCTCCGTGCATCCCAAGACATCGAATATCTTGGTAATTTGCTTGACCCACGTTTCCGCCATGATCGGATCCGGCTTTCCCTTAAATTCTGGTGGTCCCAATTCTTTGAATTGCTTAACTGTGACAAACCGCGCGTTATCATTTCCACCCGTATTCTGCACACGAGTCTCCCTCGTCTGATTTTGCATGAACTGCAAAAAGCTCCTAAACATTCCATCATTCATCGTTTGCTCGGTAACGTTGTTTACAGGAGGAATATTGCCTTCCTGTTGCACGTTCCCCTGGGTGGTGATCAAAGGTGTCTCCACGGTCTGATTTACTCCATTATTAACGTTCTCAGCTGCCATTCTTAAATACTGCCATAAAACAAGGGTTAATAGTCATGTCATATATTATCCCTATACTCTGACCGACCAAATAAACACCAAATAAACTTAGTCAAGTCATACTAGTGAAGGAATTCCCCGTCTCTCCCCTCCTAGTTCTTGTCTCACATCTCAGCCAGGGATCATATCCCTAAGCTCTGATACCAACTGTGACGCCCCCAAAATAGGTATACAACACCCATTCTGAGTCGCCAAATACATGGTACAGAAAGCAAACTACAACTTCAATAATACAAATGTCGTGCAAAATACGACAACACATACTGTGAGTTTAAATACAAATATTGTCTTCTAGACAATATCCACACTCAAATAAATCCTCATTACAATTATTCAAACACTATTTTACAGAAATAGTGAGGACTGCTAAAACATCTTTCTAGAACCATCACTCCATACCCCGACTAGATCCTGCTATGTTCTCACCTCCTGAGAAGAAAAATGGAACAAAAAGGAAAAGGGTGAGCTCAACTAGCCCAGTAAAGAATATTATGACTAAGATAATATACAAACAAATTATCGTTAGTCTTCAACAGGGAAAAATCTGATAGAATATAATCGACAACAAGTTTTAGATCAACAACTGCAGCGGAAACAGCAAACCATTAGAAGAGTCAAGTAAAGAAAGAATTCTACTATCTTCTAAGATTTAAAAGTCCATCATCAATATTTTATCCCTGTAACATCAATTAATAATCATCTTTATCCAAATATTCATCTTTGCACTACAGGCCAAAGATATTCATTTGTATCACCTGTCAGTCATGTTCATCTCAACACCTGTTCATCTTTGCACTACAGGCCAAAGATATTCATCAAGTAATCATACATCTTTGCACTACAGGCCAAAGATATTCAGTAATATCATCATTTAGGACTGAGGATGATGAAAAATATCTTAAAGAAAACGAATCCAATGAGACAGAAGAACAAATAGTAGGGATTCGTATAACAGTTTATCCAAGATCAATAATACTTCATAATAATCAATTGTGAAGCAGAATTCAAAAATAAAGATCAAAACATGGATACAATCAAAGATAGTAACCATAATAGACATCTTGGACAAAAAGGAAAAATTTTATTTTTCGGTGAATAGTGCCGTATTCGTGAATAGTGTCGTATACGTGAATAGTGTCGTATACATGAATAGTAACCCCGACACAAAAAGTTCTAAATTTGATAAAAACTCATATCAATATTTCAGCATAATGATATTGAAGAAAATAATATCATTTAAGAAGAAAATAATATCCCTTACCTCAAGATATCAGTACTTCTGGTCGGAATACCGGTATAAGGCTGAAAGAAACTTGCTCTGATGAATAGAAACTCTCAAAGTATCTAAATACTCACAAAATACACTCAATAATCTAGAGAGAGAAAGAGAGAAAACTTGTTTCTGGTGTGATTTTCAATTCTAACTTAGCCCTCTATTTATAGGAAAATTTTAGTAGGTTTGACCTGCAACCTGATGGCTTTACCTGCTACTATTCCCACCCACCACATTTGAAATATAATTCAGCACATTTCTTCACCAACCACAAGTGGGGCCCACCAATTCTAGAATTTTCCATCAAAATGATAAACTCCGAAAATTCAACAATTTCTGAACCAGTCATCTCGTAAAATTCATAATAAATCATACGTTCATTTTTAACGGTTCAAAATTTGTGGACATATACTCAACTTATATATGTATAACATATCCAAAAATTACCACGATCCAACGGTCGGATTAAAAATTATAACACCCGCAATATTTCTCAAAAACCCTGATTTGATTTTTAATACCTCCATTCCGATAAAAATACTGATAAAACACCTCAACATTAACTCCTTCATTTTTAACCACAAAAATATATCCCTCATTTATATCCACATAAAATAAATATTTCCTTATCATATGAATCAATAATTAATTATTCACAAATAATATTACAGAATCACATTTATGACAACCAGGCCGTTCCCAGGAAAGAGGGGGCTTTCCAATAAGGATTTCTCCTTACTGGCGCGCAATTAGATGACCAAACCTCTCCTTAGACAGAACTTTCTAGACATTGCCAATAATGTTATATAATAATATTATTCAAATAATATGAATTATTGATCTGATAATGGAAAATACTGTGCAGCAACAATTATTGAAACAACAATAATATAAAATATCAATGCAACAATTATTGAATCAATAAAATAAAATATTGAACAATAACTACTGTAACAATTATTGAGTAGTGCCTTCTTACGTAAGAATCAATAATTGGTGCAATTCCGCGTGCTACTGTATTTTAACCACCGGGTATTCTAACAGTATTAACGGTAACAACTACGCCGTTATTTATACTTGTCGTTTTCTTCATCCAATCGCTTTCCGTTATGGGGCCCACACAAGGCTGCGCCGTCGTACGAATATTCCCCGGCAGCAAGAATATTCCACGACCAAACGAATATTCCCCGACAAAATGAATATTTTATAACCACTTGCTTATTTTGCAAAATTTGCACATTTCACCCATAACCAAAGTATTATATCAAATTAGCCCCTTATTATTCACAATAATATTTAGAGAAAATTTGATTTTATTCATTAATAAGTTGGGGTCTTACAATATCTATTATGGATACTAGCTTTCATTGTATCCATGTTTTGATCATTCTTGAATTTTACTCCACTATGATTACTTATGAGGTATTTTTGAACATGGAATAGCTGAAATACGAATCCTTAATATTTATTCTTTTATTTCACTGGATTCGTTTTCTTTAAAATATTTTTCATCATCCTCAGTCCTATATGATGATATAACTGAATATCGTTGGCCTGTAGTGCAAAGATGAACGATTTCTGATGAATATCTTTGGCCCGTAGTGCAAAGATGAACAGGTGTTTAGATGAATATGACCAACTGATGAATATCTTTGGCTTGTAGTGCAAAGATGAATATTGATTGATGTTACAGGGATAAAATATTGATGATGGACTTTTAAATTCATGGGTAATAGTAGATTTCATTCTCTATGTAACTCTTCTATGAATTATTATTTTTCGCTGCGAATATTGATTTAAAACTTGTTGTCTATTGTATTCTATTAGATTTTTTCCTGTTGAAAACTAATGATAATTTTTTCTGTATTATCTTAGTCATAATGTTCTTTATTGGGCTAGTTGAGCTCACCCTTTTCCTTTTGTTCCATTTTTCTCAGGAGGCGAGAATGTAGCGAGTACTAGTCGGGGCATGGAATGATGGTTCTAGAAGTTATTTTAGTAGTCCTCACTATTTTTGTGAAATAATTATAATGAGGACTTATTTGAGTGTGGATATTGTCTAGATGACAATATTTGTATTTAAACTCACAGTTCTTATGTTGTAATAATAAAGTTGTAGTTGTATCTGTACCATGTATTTTGACGACTCAGAATGGGTGTTGTATACCTATTTTGGGGTCGTCACATATCAGTTAATCTTTCTAATCTAATTAGAAATAAAGGTATTATTTAATTAATTAAATTTCTTTAATTAATTAAGCTCCCTAATCTTATTAGGGATAATTAATTAAACTCTTTTAATTAATTAGTCTCATAATCTTATTAGAAATAAATGAGAGTACTTATATTAAATTAATTCCCAAACTCCTTTAAAAATTAAATTAATAATAATTGTAATAATATTAATAAGAGTCCTCATACTAATTAATATTTAATTTTTTTAAAATATTAAATAATTAATATTAAGCTATTTAATTTATTCTATTACAATCGATTAAATTAAATACACTTAACATATCATTATGATTATGACATTAACTTCTTAAATAATTATTCTTTCTTTTATAGTGTGACCCTTTAGGTTCTCCATATTAAACCGGTTGTTAATAAATTAATTAGAACAATTCTAATCTTATTAAATAAATAAATTAAACTATTAATTTATTTAAATAAATAATATTTATTCTAATATAAGGATAAGTCTCCTTAGCTATCAACGACTTTTCAGATAATATAGATTTCAATATTAATCATAAAAGAACCTTTGAGTTAATAGTTATCGTACAATTCAATCCTTCCACCATACAATGTCCCAATTAAATATAAGATATGGATTTACTGTCAAGTCTTATTTTATTTAATTATATGTATTTCGATTCTTAAATGCACAACTCCAAATAATGCAAATTAGAAACTCTTTTCTAATTTCATTCTGCCTTGGCCGAATACTACTGGGTTGCCATTTTTCGAATCGCATATGACATTTCTCTTCTTTTACTAGAAGCGATAGATTCTTTATTGATCATACATTATCTCCATATATAACTTATTATACCCAAGTATACCCTTTGTATATACCCTAAAGGTCTTAAGGAATAAGTCAAAGTATAACTCATCATACACAAGATACAATTGTGATGCCCCCACAATAGGTATACACAACCCATTCTATGTCGCCAAATACATGGTACAGAATTCAAATACAAACTTAATTTACACAATACAACAAACGTAAGCTGAGAGTTTTAACAAGGATATTGTCTCGTAGACAATATACAAACTCAAATGAAGTCCTCATTATAATTATTATCACACTATTTTATAGAATAGTGACGACTACTACAGCCACCATCTCGGACCGTTACTCCATTCCCCGACTAGTCCCAACTATGTTCTCATTTCCTGAAGAGAACAATGAAAGCAAAGGGTGAGCTCAACTAGCCCAGTAAAGAATATTATGATTAAGATAATGTAGAATAAATTATCGTTAGCCTTCAACAGTGTAAAACTGATAGAATATAATAGATGTAGACACTCGAAATTTTTTTCACAGCTGTTACTGACATTGCAGGAAGGCAGATTCATCTTTCAAAGATAATCCTAGAAGACGGCTCACATCCAGTCCGGATACTACCGAAATCTCAGTTTTAACCCCGGAACACACATTGGGAGTAAAAACCTCAACCCCAGAACACACACTGGGAGTAACAGCCTTAACCTCGGAACAGACACCAGGAGTAACAGTTCTAACCTCGACGATAACACCGAGGCCTGCAGTTCCTATATTGGAAATTCCACCAGAGAAGACCGATTCATCCCGGAGGTAACCCCAAGATGTTCAGTCTCAGTCCCAACACTGGGAATAGCATATTCCAACCTTGGAGATAACCCCAAGGAAGGCAGTTACAGTTTCGGAGATAACCCCAGAAATGTTTGTTTCAAATGCATGCCATCAGCTTCAACCTCGGTGCTTACATCGAGGAACTTAGTACAAGACCTGGCAATAACACCAGGAAGACAGACACACCTCAGAGATGACACTGAGGATCTTCAACCATTGCAGCAGTCCAATCTCAGTGATAACCCTGAGGAGCGTCTGCTTTATCATCCAAAACCAGAGATAACCCCGGTGAGGGGCAAAGTCGTCATCTTGCCACCTTGACGCCACATCACGCCGTCTCAACATTTCAAACACACATTTCTACACAACAATGTTCCATAAGAATTAAGGAAGACCAATCCCGAATGACTATTACGCAGGATAACGGATAGAATTTGAAGCTGAAGACCGGAGGGCATCGTCCCATCTTCATGACTTTATACAACCTCTAATCACATGTCATTGCATAACTCTCGACAACAGCAGTCCGAAATATGTCCTACATACCTCAGTCGGATACCCGAATTATAATTTTGAAAGTTCGAACGGACATCACATTGCATGCGTGCACGTATTTCGAGATGGCGGGACATGCGAAGCCCGGGGCACCCTAGGCAGCCTCAGGTACACCTGCGGCCCAGCCACAGGTACACCTACTGCTCCACCCTCTATAAATAGAGGGCTTGGGGCGGCCATTTTGCAAGAGAAAAAGGCGAGAAAGCCTTGTCTAATTTGCTCTGTACCTACCCCAAACTGAGTGCTTTCTCATTTTAAACAGTTGTAAGCTCATATATAGCTACTTTTTACCGGCGGGAGCCGAGTGTTCATCCATTTTAAGTTATTGAAGTCTTCTTTGGCAGTCCACTGTAAGCCTTCTTACACGCTTTAAAGCCTTTCTCTTCATCTTTGCACACACTATTCTTTACATTGAGAGTCGTGTTGCGTGTGTATACCAGAACTTCGGTCCGTGGTTTCTTTTCAATTTATATATATATATATATATATAAATTGTGTGTCGAACTTTGTTCAATGAGCCTGGATGTTACATCCGGTGCGTTTATTGCTTTAATTTATATATACTATATATATATATATATATATATATATATATATATATATATATATATTATCTGTTATTGAACTTTGTCCGATGATATATATATATATATATATATATATATATATATATATATATCTGCTTACTGTGTTTATATTAATTGGTGCATCATGTGAGCCTAGAATCATGTGATCACAGATTTAGTCTACTGAGTCTAGATTTGGTTCCCGTGATAGACATTTTCAGCTGTAAGCAGCTTGTAATTTATTCACGGTGTTTAGATTTCCTCAGATGGTTTTCATACCCATGAGGAGTTCGACACGACTTTGTACATTATTTTCTCGAAGATGATTCGCATCTCGAAAATAAAAGCAATCAACCCGAACATTTAATAAAATAAAAGTATCAAAGGCCTCAATTACTACTGAGCAAAGGGTTTGAAAAATCTCTTTTTAAAACATCATTGATATATCTTGTTAAAATTGAATTTTTATACAAATTCAAACCCTATGTATATAGGTGCAAACGAGGCATAGCACTACTTCTAAATAACAATAAATTGACCCACACACACACACACACATTCATATAACAGTTTATTGAAAAGTGGCGGTCACCGTGGCAACACAAATGTCAGGGGGTGCCTAACACCTTCCCTCCGCATAAGCAAGTCCTCGGACCCTAAATAAATCTCGGTTTCACAGACCCGTTTAGCAGTGTCACATCACTGGGTCAATGTGCAATCCTTTTCTCGGTTGTGTTGGTACAACCAGTTAAAAAACTAAATGGTGACTCTTATAGTCCAATCGTCAACATTATACATGTCGGACCTTTTTCACTTATTTTTTCAAACAAATCTCACCTAAAATGAGAACACAAAAAAACAGGTAACGAAAAGGGACAAATAAAAATTCCGACGTCGACAGGTGGCGACTTTGCTGGGGACTCTAGTAAGAGGACGTAAGCCGCTATTACAAGCTTTTCAAAATTGTTATATGCTTTGTGTGGATGTTGCATTTACATTTATGATGAATGTGTACGAATGCATATATTTACTGCTATTAATGTTTTACATTATATTTGCTTGTGATATTAATGCTTCGCACATGTCATCATTTTTATAAACGGGGAGAGACGTTGTATGTGAATATATGTTGTGTGGTTCCTCCTCCAGGAGGCTATCCTGTCGGTGTTTGATTACTGGACTCGTAGGAAGACTAATTCCAACGAGGCTCAGGAAAGGCACCACCCAAATTTGCTCCAGTTGAAAGACCAGATTAACTTCCCGTTGAGTAAATTGCGATGATTTGGGAACCTTCATGCCGAAAAGCCACGAGAGTAACCTAAGATAGGTCAGTCTCTGATAAACCAAACGCGGAGGAAAGTCTCTTCATGCTTTCTCATTTCAAATTACTCGTAAAGTCAATTACTTGTAATTTACATTCCATATTCATCTCCATGTAATGAGAAATATGAAGAAATATGTGCATATACACATTTAAATTAACATGCTATCATGTATTACGAACAGCTAACATCCGTTTTGCAGGACAAAATTCTTAAAACGGACACATCACATAGCATGTTAACGTTTGCATCATCCCTAAAACTAAACTATGCCAGTTTTGTCGCTGGGAAGCATTCGGACCTATTACCCGGTCAAAGTCTAAAAAGGCCATAGGCCTACAGCCAATCATGTCTGTATCTGACCAGTCTAATCCATTTTCTCACTAAGAATTTGGCTGTTCTACTTAAAGAACTACATCAATCTACTCAGGGTTCAAAGATACCCATACATGCTGAATCCTCCACACAAGGAGGAATTCAAGGTTCTGATAAAGTCATTACAGTACCTGAACTGCAGTTGGATACAACCAACAAAAGTCATGATGCCGCCCATCTCACAAGAGATCCAGACACCAGTGACATCAGAAAGAAAGTTCTTCAAATGGAAGAGACCCTTCGTGATATCAAAGGAATTGGAGCACACGGGAGTGTTTTATATGCCGACCTTTGCATATTCCCTTGTGTTCATTATCCAGAAAAGTTCAAAACTCTTGACTTCAAAAAGTATGATGGGTTAGGAGATCCTTACACACATTTAAAGGCGTTCATTGGAGAACTTGGATCTTATGCAGAGGACGAGATGCTCAGAATGCAGCTATTCCAGAAGAGTCTGACTGGAGAAGCCCGTTCTTGGTATACCAGATTAGCCAACTCAAAGATCCATAGCTGGGAAGAGCTAGCTCATGCCTTCCTCACACAATACAGCTTCCAATCTCAAATGGCTCCTGACCGGTACCAGATTATCAAAGTCAAGAAACAGTCTAATGAGTCTTTTAGAGAATATGCTCAAAGGTGGAGGCGCCTTGCTGCTCAAGTAACTCCTTCTATGACCGAGTCAGAGATGGTCATGACCTTTATCGACATACAAGAAGCTCCTTTCTATGAGAGAGTCTTATCTGGCATCGGTAAACATTTTCTGAAATGATCAAACATGGGGAAATGGCTGAAATGGGATTGAAGTTAGGAAAGATTTAAGACCTATCTGCCCTTAAAGCTGTTGCTGAGCACATCCAATCCGAAAATTATGAAAACAACCCCCAGAGGGTCCATAAAAAGAAAGAGAAGATGTTTTCCTGATACTACAGGGTTAAAAAGGCCATCAGAACATGCCTATCTAGAGGAGAAATTATAATCCCTTTCAAGCATAGTTTTCAAACCCTCCAATACCAAAAGGTAGAGAAGTCAAACGCCCTCGAGTGTTCACACCCTTAGGGGACTCACTCGAGAATATTCTCACTCTTCTGACTATGCAGAAGAAATCACGCATCTTCTTCCACCAGTCAGCCCTAATGGACGAGGTTTTAATGCTGCTCGGAAATATGCTTATCATGTCGGGGCACCTGGAGATGATACTCAAGATTGTTAGGCCTTGAAGCATAAGATCCAAGATTTGATAGACAACGGTGAGATTGTGGTCACCAAACCAGATCAACCTCACGTGCAAGACAACTCTCTTCCTCCCCATAAAGAGGAAGAGGTCAACATGATTAATTGGAGTACTACACAAAGTTCCAATTTTAACTGCGACGCATCCCCGATCATCAAAAACGATGTTGACAAATGGGATTATGCAAAGTTCCAGTTTACGATGGAATGAAAGATGAAAGCTTTATGTAAGCAAATCGAACAATTGGCCGAACTGGTGACCTATCAGCATCAGGTCACACACAAATTATTCAGCCAGGAGCATGCTAGTCTCCTCCCATTGATTATGAATACTCCATCGTCACCTTCAAAATATGAAACATTGAGGGACAAAGTGACGAAGAGAGCGACTGCCAAAGCCCGTCGGGATTTTGCCAATAGAAGGAAATTTACATACCTGGGCCAACCTATAGAGGAGATACTTCAGATGCTAATCAATGAAGGAAGAATTACTTCCCTCCTACCTCCAATTAATCCCCGTTCAGGACAGTTCAATTCTGATGGAGTATGTCAGTATCACTCCCATTCTCACGGTCACAGCACGGAAGAATGCTGGGTACTCCGCCACCTTATTAAGAACTTAATCGATAGCGGTGTCCTGCAACTGGCAGACAATGATACTGTGCTATTTGATAGTGAAAATACATGTCCTGCTAAATGGAAGGGACTGGTAGCAGTAATATCCTCTGAGGCCAATAAGACTGTTAAACCACTCACAATTCAACTCAAGGGAGTTAACAATCCTTTGAAAGTGGCTGCTCCAGAGCCCATCATGTTGCCATTCAGACCACAATATCCTTTGTCAACTTACAGAAAGTTCCCTGGAATTATGGAGAAGCTGAAGGATCCTCATGTCATACAACTGTTGCAGTGTCGAAGGGGAATCCATTGTATCTTCCCCAACGGGTGATGAAGCCTGCTGTAAATCAAAGGGGAAAATTCCCATAGAGAAGATTGAAAAATTCCTCCGTGCTATGGGTCATAATGAAGCCAATGTGGTTTTAAGCTTAAGAGAAGTTCCACATCAAATTTTAATATTAGACTTGGTCTTAACTTCCGAAGATCACAAGAAGATTCTACTAAATGTTTTGGAAGAAGCCTACCTGCCAAAATCAGTGGATGTGGAAAAATTTCAACATCTGGCTGATCACATTTTCAACAACAATGTGATCTCTTTCACTGATGATGACATACTACCCGATGGGATTGGTCATTGTAAGTCGTTGCACATTGCAGTTTTGTCCTCCGAATACATGTTAGCTGGAGTCTTGGTAAACGGAGGTTCGTCTTTGAATATCTGTCCTTACGCTACGTTGCTGAAGATGAACGTCAATCTCAACCGAATCCGAAGTAGCCACACAATCATCAAAGCTTTTGATGGATCCCGCCGAAATTCAGTCGGAGAGATTGAGCTGCCAATTGAGATTGGTCCCCATACATTTTGCGTATCTTTTCACGTGCTCAAAATAGATACAGGATACAACCTACTTCTGGGAGACCATGGATTCATATGGCTGGGGCAGTCCCCTCCACTCTTCATCAGTAACTTAAATAGATTATCAACAATAGCCTAGTCACAGTCAACGCTGAGCCAAAATGCCCTCAACAGGGTGATATTCCGTTCATCAGTTTCAAATTCGATGTTAAGCCGGCCAGTTTCCACACTTTGGAAGTAAGCAACCCTCAATATCATGCCATTGGGATGCCATTTCCCATACCCAAGATTTCTGCTGAAGTGATGGCAGCTACTCAAGAAATGATGTCATTGGGACACCAGCCTGGACAAGGATTGGGAAAAAATCATCAAGGTATTAAGCACCCTATCCAAGTGTCCAGTTAAACTGGGACAGCCGGACTAGGCTATGCTGCCAGTATCAGTTCTAGGAATCCACATAAGCATAAGCAGATTCCTTCCACTTCAGCCACACAACTATTACCTCCACCTGTACATCCAGAGTCCTCCCAATCTCCGGTAAAGGTGCCAACCAATGTAATGGCTATGTTATTTCCTCAGCCGATACCGATAAAGGAGAAGGAAGTCTTTGTTCTAGATCCCAAGGTGGAAGAGGAGGAACGAAGAATTAAATAAGACATCGTCCGAATGATGTCAGGTGTACGTATCATTATCCATGATGAGCATACTAACAGATATACCCCAGACGATGATTGCCCATACGTAATGGTCATCATTCGGGAGAAGGAGGACGATGACAGCCCCTCCATTATTACAGTCCCCCAGGACTTTGCCCTTGCCAATTGGAGCAGCACTCCTTGCATTGGTCGACAAGGGTAAAATGGGCAGGACTTCTTTCTACCCTATAGATATCATAACTGCTTACTTTTCTATACAGTATTAGCAGTTGTTTTGTCCGTACATCCTAACACTTTGTATGATTGAAGAGTTTCATATATATTAAGTGAAACCATATTTTGTTTCAGGACTCTGAACTTAGATGTGCATGTACTTGCTGATAAGATGCTTCTTCTCCACGAGGATTGTCACTTTGATGAAAAGTTGGACTCAGACTTGCTGGAAATACAAGAGGACATTGAGGTGCCTCCGGAGATCAAAGAATGGGTCGAAGACAAACCTAAACCCAACCTTGATCAAACCACCTCCTTCAATCTTGGAACCTTAGAAAATCCTAAGTTAATCCAAATTGGTTCAGACCTTACCCTAAACTAGAGGAATGACATGGTTACACTACTAACCCAATTCCAGGATGTGTTTGCATGGTCTCATGAAGACTTGGAGAGTTTGTCCATCGATATTGTTCTTCATCGCCTTCCCATCAAAGAGGGATTCAAGCCAGTCAAGCAGAAACTCAGGCAATTGAAACCTTAGTGGAGTTTAAAGGTGAAAGAAGAAATTGTGAAACAATTTCAAGCTGGTATTATCATGGTGTCCACATATCCTGAATGGATATCCAATATCGTGCCCGTGCCTAAGCTTGGAGGAAAGGTGCAAGTTTACGTGGATTATCGGGATCTGAATAAAGCTTGCCTTAAAGATAGCTTTCCCGTTCCCTTTATCCACATTCTCATTGACAATACTGCTCAATACGACATGTACTCCTTCACTGATTACTTTGCGGGGTACCATCAGATCATGGTTGCTGAGGAGGATCATGAGAAAACTACTTTCATCACGCCTTGGGGAACCTTTTACTACAGACGGTTGTCTTTCAGCCTCATCAATTCCAGAGCTACCTATCAGAGAGCTATGATTGCTCTTTTCCATGACTTAATGCACAAAGAGATAGAGATCTACGTGGATGACATCATTGTCAAGTCTCGGAAGGAAGATGACCACTTAGACCATCTCAAAAAGCTTTTCAACAGGTTGCATAAGTACGACTTGAAGTTGAATCCACCCAAGTGCGCCTTTAGCATTAAATCAGGCAAGTTGTTAGGATTTTTAGTCAGCCATAAAGGAATCGAGCCGGACCCCACCAAAATCCAGGCCATTATGGAAATGCCCATTCCTCAAATAGAGAAGGAAATACGGGGATTTTTGGGAAGAGTTAACTTCATTAGTAGGTTCATTTCTCAACTCACAGCAACCTGTGAGCCTATCTTCAAGCTGTTAAGGAAGAAATCCTCCATGAAATGGAATAATGAGTGTCAGAAGGCCTTCCTTACCATCAAAGAGCAGCTAGTCAAAGCTCCTATTTTGGTACCACCTAGGGATGATGTTCCCCTATTTATGTACCTGTCCATAAGTGACAATGTCGGGCTGCATGTTGGGTCAGAAAGAGGATAGAGGCCGAGAACGAGCTATCTATTACCTCAGCAAAAGATTCAGCAGCAGCGAACACAAGTACACTCTGATTGAGAAGACTTGTTGTGCTTTAGCATGGGCCGCCATGAGGTTACAACATTACCTTCATGGGCACACAACCCATCTCATATCCCGCGTGGATCCTCTCAAGTATGTGTTCAGTAAACCCATACTGAATTGTCGCCTGTCCAGATGGCAGTTGATTCTGCAACAATTTGACATTGTTTACGTGACGCAAAAGTCCATTAAAGGTAAAGGAATTGCGGATCAATTAGCCGTCGCACCTTCAGGGGATTTTAAACCCATGGAAACATACTTCCCCAATGAAAGGGTAATGACAATTCAGCAACACCATCAGTATGATACACGTCAAACATGGAACATGTATTTTGGTGGAGCTATTAATACGAAAGGTTCTGGAGCTAGAGCAATTTTGGTATCCGGTACGGGGGAGCAGTATCCCGTCGCCGTCAAATTGCAATTTGTCAGCACCAACAACATTGCTGAGTATGAAGGCTGTATCATGGGGCTAAAACTTGCCAGTTCAATGGGTATCAGACGGCTAACTGTCTTTGGGGATTCAGAGTTGGTAGTCAAACAATCCACGTGAATCTATCAAACCAAAGAGCTATATTTGCTGCCTTACCATCAGTAAGTTTTACAGATGGCTTCAGAGTTCGAAGAGATCTCCTTTCTACACATTCCTAGTAATAGGAATGACTTCGCAGACGCATTAGCAACTTTGGCCTCCTTGAATCATATACCTGACAAGGAACACATGCCAAGGGTCACATTTGCCCTGCAAAAAGCTCCAGTCTATGGGAATTGTGTTGGAGAAGTATCGGATGAGCTACCTCCCATCCAACAGCCTTGGTACCAGCATATCAAGGAGTACTTGCGATATGGATCTACACCCGCTGAGGCGAGCCTGACTGAGCAAACGCGGATTCATCAACTTGCTATGAAATTTTACCTGAGCGGAGATGCACTCTACAAGAGAGATGCAGGACTAGGTCTCCTCAGATGCATGGATAAGGATCAAGCTCAGAGACTCATGGATGAGATCCATGGTGGAGTATGTGGCCCACATATGAGTGGCCCCTCCTTGTTAAGAAGATCCTCAAGACAGGACATTACTGGCTATCTCTCAAAGCTGACTGCAATGACCACGTCAAGAGATGTTATCAGTGCCAAATTCATGAGAATGTTATCCACGTCCCTCCACGGGAGCTCCACAATATGGTTTCACCTTGGCCCTTCTCAATGTGGGGAATGGACGTGATCGGCCCCATCGAGCCCAAAGCCAGTAATGGGCATCGCTTCATCTTCACCATGATCGACTACTTTATCAAGTGGGTAGAAGCAGCCTCCTTCTCCAGGGTTACCAAAGAAGTCACCATTGCTTTCATCAGAAACAATGTTATTTGTCGATATGGACAACCAGAGGTAATTGTATTAGACAATGCTAAGAACCTCAACAACAAAATGATGGACGAACTATGTAGTAAATGCCATATCAAACATCTTAACTCCGTCATCTACCGTCCAAAGATGAATGGTGCTATTGAAGCGGCTAACAAAAACATCAAGAAGATCATGCAAAAGATGTCCGCCAACCACAACAGATGGCCTGACTTATTGCCTCTTACTCTGTTAGCCTACAGAATATCAATGCGCACTTCAACTGGGGCAACCCCCTACGCATTAACCTATGGGATGGAAGCAGTACTCCCCATAAAAGTAGAAATAGAATCCCTCAAAGTGTTGATGGACGCTCAGCTGGATGAAGATCAATGGGTACAAGGCACGCATCACCAATTAGATGAAAGGCGAACCGCGGCTATCTTCTATGGTTAGTTATATCAACAAAGGATCGCCAGATCCTACAACAGAAAAGTTCGGCTACAACAGTTTAAACAACATGACTTGGTTTTAAAGAAGATCCTTGACAACCAAAATCAGTCTAAGGAAAAATTCACTCCTAACTGGGAAGGCCCATTTGTTGTCAAGGAAGTATTGACAGGAGGTGCTCTCAGATTGCAGGAAGTGGACAGCGATGAATTTCCATAGGTTATCAACTCGGACACCGTGAAATGGTACTATATCTGAAGTTACTATCAAGCAAGCATCCTGGTATTGGATCATCAAATCACCAGTCATTCCGGTTCTTTAACCCTTCATTACATACAACTCTTTTCCACACTTTTCCCCTCAGGGAAACATACTCTTCAAGCCAGCAGCCTGGCTTCACTGTGCTCTTACAACTTTGGTCATCCCACTATGGATTGAACCTCTCGTGTTTACAGTTTGTCCCCCCAAACATGGGATCAAACTTTTCACACATACAGTTTATCCTCAGCCTATGATCAAACTTTCTCTTCCCCGTAGTCTGACCTGCACATGGGATCAAGCTTTTCAACTCTTCCTGAGGGGAGAACTACATCGACCTGATCTCTTTGATACATGGAAGTACGTAGGTAACCATATTTTATATGGCCCGGTAGTAATAAATAAAAACAACAAAAACTTTTCTACCCATTTCTACAAAATATAAAAACCACAATAACACTTCTACGACCTTCTTCATCAATAAAGCTTATACACCCTTTCTGCCACATACAGCGTTAAACCTCTTACACTAGGTTCGAACTACGCAGACCTGATCTCCTCTTCAACAGGAGTACGTAGGCAGCTATTCATGGTTCGGTCTAACCCCGTACCAAAATACAAATACTTGTCAATGGTACTGGGATCAAACTTCAATCCATCACATTTCATTGGCTTCAGACCAAAGGGATGGAATTACTTGAACTCCTCCTAAATAGGAGATTCGGCGACCATCTAAGCTGCGGTTGTACCTCAAAGAGGAACACCAATCCATAAGAGATGGAATTAACTAGGCTCCTCCTAAATAGGAGTACTGGCGACCATCTGTGGTACGGTCAATCTCAGAGAGGAAAGCCACACTCCTCTCCATATTTTCATACAAAAACCAGTTCCAAGACACTAAAGATGGTAGGGATACACACATATCCATGATCCATTATGAGCTATCTAGAGACAGCTCAATGTCCATCCATCAAGGAGGAATTCAAAATACATCAAGATCACAGGCCCTGAAGAAGTAGGCAAATATCAAGCAAGTTTTAGATCATATCTAAAAAGGAAGTGATCAATAATATATTTCCCTGCTATATATAATGTTGTTTGATATACACAATCTAAACTATACATGACAAAATGGCTAAGCTAGTCTGTGCAGAAAAATACAAATCCATCTACAAATCGGTGTATATGCGAGCTAACAAGCCCAACATGGCATCCCACTCCGAAGAAGGAGGCAAAGCTGTGGTCTCCTGTACGAGGATATCTACACGACCCAACAGATCTGTAGCCATCTGCATGGTGACCATATACTCATCAATATATGTTCTCATCTTGGTAAGCATGCCAGTGGTAAGGGACCTCACTGCAGTACTATCTGTGACGGCTACATCCCGGGCAGATATGGCACTATCCCTCTCAACTATCACTATATCTCTGGCTGATCTGGCCTCATCCCACTCATCAATAGCGGCATCTCTACGAGCTAATGCCTCGTCTCTCTCTAACAGAGCTGCGTGTCTCCCATCAAGAGCTATCAACATCAGGTCTCTAGCCTGATCCCTCTCAAATGTCATCAAATGAAGACTCCGCACTTTGCTGAATGCTGAATCACGACAGTGCTAGTACTAGGAGAATCTAAAGGAAATACTGGCAACACAGTAGATGGCTCTTCCTTGGTGTAAGAATTAATGTCCTCCATGGGGTCTCCACCATCTGAGTCAATACTCGGAAATGTGGATACCACCGCAGCCGATGCGGCCTCTGTCTCCATCCATACGGATTACTCTGTAGAATAACCTGGATGACTAATAAAGAAAGCAGCTATCTCGCGCTGATCCCAACATGCATACACATGGGATCGGTCCTCTGCTGAAAGATAGCGACAAGCTAAACGCTGGCCCAACGCCCCCTCAAAAGGATGAAAATCCTAAAACTGGTCAAATTGTGACATCACGACCAGTGGATGGTAAGTAGTTATACCCCTCAAACCAGCCAGAGGGATGTAATCCATGCCCGGAGCATGAGTAATGAAGCTGTAAGGTGAGCTGAGCCCTGAGCACGGTAATATACTAAACTGGTCTTCGATCCCAGCTAAGAAAGCGGACCAAGATGCAGCATCCGTACACTCTGCAGGCTGAAATGAATATGTCATGACTATATCATGGGTGAAGCAATACCCATGCCGTCTGAAAGTGTCAATCGGTCTCAGGTGTGACATAAACCACACGTATAGCATGACCGAACTGCCCATAAATACTACTATCAGATAAGTGCAGCAGTATGTAGCTGACCTCAATGTCTCGGCTATAATCATAGGTATGATGGTACGACCCTCCCTGAGAGCTCTCACCGCCATGATAACTCTTATGTCCAACTCATCCATATACAGTGGCATGTAGACATATGACAGTATGAACAATAGCAGTACATCAACCCTGGCCAGATGCCAATGAGCCTCCGATGTGGTGAAATCCCCGGAATGTCGTCTATAACTATCCTCAGAGCCAAATCTGTCAAACAGAAAACGCTAGGATATAACATGGCCAGATGTCAGCTCATCCTGCACCACCCTACGCCTTAATCCAGTGAGGGTCATGAACCATCGACTCATGTTCCCAAAGCCATATGCATGTAAGGTCTGTCCAGTGGCAGCATCGTCAATCGTGCATGCTCCTCCAGAGTAGGAGTTAACTCCTGGATCCCAAACCAAAAAACCTGTCTATCCGGTATCCAGTGCTCCAGCATGCCCTCCACGAATCCTGTGGGAACCTGAAACATCAAAAGGGTCATGGTATGCTACAATAGCTTATCTACGGTCACCCTATTAGAGGGTGACATACTATCATACCAATATCTCAAACGGGATGCCACCAATAATGGCGGGGTGTGATCTATGCGGCTGACTGTCGAAGAAGACATCTGTGCTGGCCGTATCATAATACCATATAGGGGTCAATGCTGAATATCTCTGGACATACATACATATACATAACATGATACATGCATAACAGATAATAGATGGGAATATGATATAGGGAATGAAAAAACTGTACATACATTCCTAAGTATATCATTATCTAATACATCATCTCAGTACAACTAAAAACACAAGGAAATGGGGCATAGACGCCCTACTACTAACAGAGACCTATCAAAAGTGAGAATGGGGCACAACCACCCAATAGCTAACAGAGGCCTATCAAAAGAGATAATGAGAATACACATCAGAAGAAGACAATGATGTCAATATCTACATCATCAATCCTTTCCACCTGATGTAACTCCTCCTGAGTCACTGGATCTCTATCAACAGGGATGTCAGGCCTATACAAAGGAGGATCTGCGCCGGCAAAGCCAAATGGGTCATCCGAGGGGCCATCTCCTACGCTGGAAGGATCAAACAAATCTGCCTCTGTCGGATCTCTACCCAAATGCCGAATAAAGAAATGTGCCTGGTCCAGTCGCCGTATCAAGCTGTCAATCTGTGTAACATGAGTCGGATTTCGGACACAGGCTAGCCAATTCGTCATCATCACGGATCCTGGAACCATATCCTCTATGAACTGAGTGGCGAGGGTCTGGGCTCCAATAGTGCGAGGAATCCACCAATGCCGGAATACATCCTGAGTGCAAGGACCCTCTGATATTGCAAAACCATCAACACCCAACAATGGGATATCATTGACGGGTGACTGTGACACATGCCAATAACGTCTGGCAGGAGGCAAGATTGGTATGCGAATCTCTCCTGTGATGCTCCTAATAGCACGCTCTCTTAAATAGAGCTCTCATCTTCCATCTGTGAAGAGAGGAACCCTACGGGTGGAAATCACATACTCGATACCAGTCGGGTATCCATCCTCAAATCCAACGGCCAAATGCTCCCTAGAATATGGAATCCATGTGATGACATCCGCTATCAACAACTCCAGCTGTAGGCGATAATAAGTGAAACCCTCAGCTATAGGGACCTCTGCTAGTGTGGAATGATGCCATCATCGTTCTCGTGGGTAGGTATCCAACCCTAACACACTCCCCAGACGTATACATGGGAGCCTCTCATAGGCCCAAAATTGCCAACACAAAGGCAAACATCTGTTGTTAGTTAACACTCTTAACTTATACATGGAAAAAGATAAGAGAAATACTTACCAGCAGAAATGGGTAAAATTCTAACCAAGCCTCGGTCAAGCCCTGCGAGCGCATACGCATACCCCTGAGAAAATAGGCAAAGGTGTAGGATCCCCAATCATACTCTCCTATACGGTCCACATGACGCGTGGCGCTAATCAAAGCGAACGACACCGTAGAAGAGTTATCTGCTATGAAGTAGCCCCTAATGATCATCAGGAACAATCACCGAAGAATGCGATCCCTGACTCTAACACCAGTTGGTATGGGCTCACTCAATAGCCCACTCAGAGCATCTACGCTCAAAGGACCCGCACGAACAGTCCTGCCCTTGAGCGCCTCTGTCGGAACTCCTAACAAGGATCTGACGGTAGTTGGGTTAATATTAGCCATGCAAGGCACTGGCTCCCCTCCAAACTCCATACCTGTGATAAATAGCCAATCCATAGGCATCATCATCACCTCACAATCCAATAAATGGAGAGACTAGGTCTGGTGAAACCAGCACTCAGACAATGCCCTGAGGTAACCCCAGGGACAACAGCGGGGAAGGATGAAAAAGAATGCTCTAAATCCCCAGGCATGCACAAAAGCTCTATAGTCAGGATTAAGCGCCTGGTACATGGAGTGAATGCTGAACCAGTTCCCTCGAGGCTGTGTGAAGCCGGGAACCTGCAAGATGCAGATCGACATCAGAATCCTTTACTCCTCATCAATAGGAAAGAAGGAAGATTAAGATCTAATGCGATACGTCATTGGCAGGCAAATACATCGAGGGATGTCTGCTCAAATCACCCAGAAGCTCTGGGTTTGCCACCTGAATACTCAGGAGGTCCATACGAGGAACATGTACAACAGGAGCGAGGTCCGCAACCGAAACATCCTCCTCCTCATCCTCAACGTTCGATACATCAACCCGGACTAGACGTATCACCGCCTCCACCAACCGACGAGGCTGTCTAATAGAACGGGCTTGAGGCACTTCAGAAGCCATCTTCCGTACACTAGAAGTGGTCCTGCGAGAACTACTCGGCTGATCCGGATCCATAATATCTGGACAACAAGTCTCCAAATCACCTCAGAAAGGGTGTGGTATTTTCTAACCTAGAGCTTTTTAAGATTCATTTAATGGCTATATGCATGCATGCATTATTTTAACGTACATCTACAGTAGAGTTAAAAATGCATGACTACTCAATGCCTACATTTTGGAAAATTTTGCCATAGTTTCCTCTATAAATAGGACTATCCACATGCACATAGGCATGACTAGGTGGCCATTCAGTACCACACCTGCCCACAGTCACATAAATCCTATTTGCATCCAAAAATCAAAGTCATCAATCCATAAGGGTAGCCTAATTACCAGGATTACTTTGCTTTTTCACATGTGCTCATTTTTCCTCAAAAAGGATATGAAATTGCAGGAAAAAGGTGCCAATTTGACTGCCTCAAAAGTTAAATTTTTTCACATTATTATGTTCAGCATGGTTTAATACTAATATTTACTATGTTGAATATTTTTTTATGAAGTCATTTGAGCATACATAATCGCTACTATGTGTTTAGATGCATTTCATATGATAAGTCATTTTCCAACGGATAAAAACTGGAAAAAAGTACATGCATACGTTACCAGGATAGTGTGGAACACTTGTACGGTGACATAATTTGCAAAAAGATGTCCGAACTCACTAGATCTGAAGAAGAGCTCTCAGATTTCCTTCGCGGCGCAACCTAAAAATGACTTATGAAAGCAATATGCCGGACTTTTATGTCCACGGTTGGCGGTTGGTTCATCTGCGGCTGTAACAGGTGTACCTGCGGCACCCTTACGTGGGTCCCACCCCTCCGGCTCGGTCTAGTTCAAGTTGCAAAGGAGTTCGTACAAGCTAAAAAGGCCAAATCAGGAATAAAAACGCTACGTGATTAAGCAAAATAGCCTGAAAACCCTGGTTTTTTCTGGACCCGGCTATGGCTTTCTTTTCATACGTTGGTATTCGCCCGAACACAGGGTTTACTATACCGATGATCCAAGTCATTGCATACCACATTCGGCAATACCGTACAGAGGTACAATGCCATTAATACAGGGTTATCACCCTAATCTTTGCAAACAGTTCCCCGGCGGGGGCCACAACGCATGTTTCGTTGACACACACATCAACGATGATCCAACAGTTTCTCGGCAGGGGTCACAACGCATGTTCTGCTGATACACACATCAGCAATGATCAAAAAGAGGGGTAGGGATTACAACGCATGTTCCGTTGACACACACATCAACGATGATCCAACAGAGATCCCCGACGGGGGTTACAACGTATGTTCCGTTGACACACACATCAACGATGATCCAACAGAGATCCCCGGTGGGGGTTACAACGCAATCTCAAAAAAGATCCCCGACGGGGGTTACAACGTAATCTCATAAGCATGTCCTCGACGGGGGCTACAACACATGTTTTCCATTAATACACATGTCAGCGAAGGTCAAGCAACCTTGACGTCAGTTCAGCCGTTGGCAAGTAAACCCAACGTCGCATCAGAAGCCATCCGATGATTGCATCAGTTGATACACACATCAACAAAGTCCAAGCAGCCTTGGCATTTATCCTCAATAGAGAGTTCATCCGTTGATATACACATCAACAGAGAATCAAATGGATCCCCGACGGGGGTGACAACGCGTGGTTAACCGTTGGTTCACACGTCAACGAAGGTCGGGCAGCCTTGACAACATCTGCTATTGGCAGTAAATCCAACAGAACATTGATATGTCCTGACGATACAAAGCAGGAAGATCAACACCAGCAAGGAGGATCGATGATGGAATATGTTATACACATCCTCAAACAGACAAAGTTTTATCCCCACAGATCTCTTGTACACGAGAGGCACATCTTTGGAGTAAAGTCTGTATTTAGGATTAAGGACTTTGGTGATAGCCCCAAAGTCAACATCCTAATAGGTTTGGATCACACCTCCAAGCTTGCCATCATCACTATCACCGGTAGAAGCAGTAGGGAGCCGACAATCATCCCCAGCATGTTGGAAAGCAATTTATATGCATCATACACTTGCATCATATTGCTCCATATTGCATTATATTTATCTTGTTGCATTTCAAGTGTCTAGGATTCTTTACCCTATCCATACCATTACATTGTATGAATATGATAAAGAGGGGTATCTATAGACACTCGAAATTTTCTGCACACTTGTTACTGACATTGCAGGAAGGCAGATTCGTCTTTCAAAGATAACCCTGGAAGACAGCTCACATCCAGTTCGGATACTATCGGAATCTCAGTTTCAACCCTGGAACACACACTGGGAGTAACAGCCTCAACCTCGAAATACACACCGGGAGTAACAGTTCTAACCTCGGCGATAACACCGAGGCCTGCAGTTCCTATACCGAAAATTATACCGGTGAAGACCGATTCATCCCGGAGATAACCCCGAGATGTTCAGTCTCAGTCCCAGCACTGGGAATAGCAGATTTCAACCTTGGAGATAACCCCAAGGAAGGCAGTTGCAGTTTCGGAGATAACCCCGGAAATGCATGTTTCAAATGCATGCCACCAGCTTCAACCTTGGTGCTTACACCGAGGCACTCAGTACAAGACTTGGCAATAACACCAAGAAGACAGGCACACCTCAAAGATAACATTGAGGATCTTCAACCATTGCAGCAGTCCTGTGACAACCCAGAAATTCGAATTGTCCAGAATTTAAGTTTAAAGAATTAGTTATTAATAAAATGAATTTTTATTAATACTATTCTGTGCTATGTGTTTATTAATCGTTCTATAACCTAGAATGATTATTAATCGGGAGGATTCTGGCTATGAGCTAAATTGAACGAGTAAGAATTTTCAATACGAAAATGAAATTTTTTCGGGAACAAAATATTTTTCGGGGAAAAAGACGAAATAGACACTATTCATCAGTTTCTGCTCGGAGATTTATTTTGAAATTTCGAGAAGTTATAGATTACGTTTAATTCTGAGACGTAATGGAATATTTAATAATATTTTAGTTATGACAAAAACAAAGTTTTTGCCTGCGGACTCAAAACCTAAGGGTTTAGAAAAGTGAGATCCGAGAATGTTATGATCGCGTATAATAATTAGGGTTATTATGCGTGAGAAATATGAGTATAATACGAGTTATTATACGAGTATAGTATGAAGAGTAGTATAACGTATAATACGAATATCGTACGAACAATATACGAAGAGAATACGAGAATACGAGAATGGAATGTGTAGAATACGATTAGTCTAAATGGACTTTGAGTTCATGGACTTTGTAGAATCCAATTGGACTTGGATTATGTCAAGCCCAATGATTTGTGAAATCAAGCCCAAGTTAAGCCCAATAAGAATTAGGGTTAAGGCCCAAACCAAGAAGATAAACCGTGAATCGAACCGATGGGTAAACGGGTGGGTAAAACCATTGGGGCAACCCATGGGATGACCCATGGGCATGTGGGCCGGCCACTTGGCCACCAAGTAAGGGTGGTGGCCAAGTTAACTTGGTGGCTAAGGGATGGAGGATGTGTGAATAGTAAGGAGGTGGGGGGTGAAATGACTATTTTACCCTTGCTTTGGTTTTCTATAAATAGAAAGCTTAACTTTCATTTTCTAGGATTTTGAAAATCCTAAAATTTGAGAGAGAGAGATAGAGATCTCAGTTGGAAGAGGAAGAGGAAGAGAATGAGCATGAATGCTCGGATCAAAAGTGATCGAGAAATAGAAAAGCTCGCAAATTGTCGGCCTTGTCTAACGGAAGAAGATTAAAGAAGAACGGTAATCCGAACTCTAGTTCTTCTATTTATTTTCTTTAAGTTTTTATGTTTAAAAACATAACTTAATGAGAATAAGGAGTAAAAGATATTGAGAAAGATTTCATATGGTTGAAATAATAAGAAAATAAAGAAATAAGAATTAGAAATTTATTTTATAAATTCCTTAAGGAAGTATAAGATTCGTGAGGATTTTGAGCGATCCGAATGAATTTTATGAATGAGTAGGTCAAATAAGTAAGGAATGGTGTTCTTTAACATCAAATTCCAAGAAAAAGTAGAATCGTAATCTAAAATATCGATTAAAAATGAAGAACGAACGAAGAACGCGAAGAACACGCGAAGAACATGAAGAATGTTGTTGATGGACAAATTTAAAACTATCGTAGTGTAATTGTTGTTGATGGACAAGTATACAACCATCGCGTATAAGTTAGACGCTTATTGCTTGGTTAGGAACGTTAGACACGTTCATGAAGAACATATTAAAACGGAGCTATAATGAAGTTATGGCGAAATTTTGTAAAAGACGAACGAGAATTAGAAAGTTAGTAAATGAACTCGAATGTGTAGGATTTCATAAGAATGTAAGAGAATGTTGAAAATGTGAGTCGTAGACTCAAGAACGAATGAATTCCGAGTTCGGATGACCGAATTACGGACGAACGAACGAAGAACGTTAAAAATGTTAAAATGAACGAAGAGCGAAGATTAAGCCAATTGAATGGCATGTTAACAGATTCAGAACAAAGTCCTGTCTAAGGGTAATCGAAGTACGTAAGATAAGGAAGAAAATGGCTTTGGAATGACCTCGTTCCGAGTTATAACGAAGAAGTTATGAGATTTTGAAATCGATGTCTCAAGCTTGTAAAAGACTTAGAAAAAATTTTCTAAGTTTCATGCTCGGCGCTGCAACGCGAGTCATGCCTGGAGAGGTGGCGCCATAGCGCGAGCTTGGCCATAACCTTCTGGAGAGTGGCACTGCAGCGCGAGAGATAACAAAGGACTTGGCACCGCAGCGCCAGTCCGAAAAGAGAAGAGAGAGAAGTAGCTCGCGCCGCAGCGCGAGAAGAAAGAAAGGGCACGGCGCCGCAGCGCCGGTGCATGGCAATGCCCAGAAATGAGATTTTTATTTCTCAGATACTGGGGGATGTGCAAGAAAGAAGTATGAACATTCACGTAATGTAACACTTAATCAAGTGTCTTAAACCTTTAATAAAGGTTGAACGAAAAGATTAAATGAGATTAAAAGATAAAGAATGTAAACACTAGATTACGTAACCGATAGCCGGGGACCGTAGTCGTAATGAACGAACGTGAGGGATTGCTATGATTGTGATTCCTTAGACGTTGAGTGATGAAGGTAATGAATAACATTCTGATGTTATGGCATGGCATTGGAAGATGAACGTAAAGCGTATATACGTTGTGAACACAACGTTATTCCGAAGAACGATCGGTCTTAGCATACAATGAACAGTATGGCTTTGACATTAAGAAAGAATAATGAACATGGGGTTCATGGGATGGATAACGATCGAGAGTGGTTAAAACCTTGAATAAAGGTTGAATGAGAGATTAAGAGACGAGCAACGTGAACGTTAAATACGTAGATGATCCTTGTGAATTGTATTCGCGTTGGACGAACGTTCTAAGTATACCCTAGTTGTATGACATAGACGTTGATGAAGGTAGTAAGTAAGATACGAATGGTATCAAGAGAGCCGTAATGAACGGTAATAAGATTATTGAAAGCCGAATATAAGTCGGATGAGAATGATAGAATGAAAAGTAAGATCTGAACACTTTAACTAGCGTAAGGGTTGAGTGTAAGCGAGTGTTAAACGGGCAGAACCTACACTCCGTGTATGGTTTAACCGTAATGTAATGAAGACTAAGTTTAGCCGTGAACAGTTAAGAAATTAAGTTAAAGATAATAACATGTAACGTTAAGAAGCCGAGTTAATAAGTATAACTTGGACAACGTTCCGAGTTGAATGAACCGGACGTTGTAAGGTATGAATAAATTCATATAAAATGGTTAACGCTATGACCTCATAGTATTGACATTGAATGATCGTTCCGAGTGTACAAAAGACTGTATGACTTAGACGATAAAGAATGAATCATGAGGTATGGCATTTAGTTGGCAGAAAGCTGTAAGGAATATAAGTTTGACTTAACGAACATTATAGTTTAATGGTTCGTATAAGTTAAGAGAAGTTAGGTTGTAGTACAATCGTAACCTTTGATGGTTGACATATGGGAGCTGGGCTAAACAATTCCTTCAAAGAGCGAAGGTATATACGAAACTGGCAACCGATCTAACTCACTGTGATGGCAGTATAGATGAGATGGGAACTTGTTTGTTGGTTGTTTGTGGGAAACCACTCAGAGTACCATAAGGACTACTAGCAGAGAAGCGATGTGTACTGAGTCCTAAGAGAAGTATAAGAAGAAGATAAGAATGTAAATCATCAAATATGATAAATGTATGAATAAGACTTCTCAGTATGTCATAAAGCCATAATCTGGTAATAAAAGTTAGTCGCGTAAGCTTAAATTACAAGAACGCGAATCTTAAGAAGTAAAGTTAAGTAAACCAATTCGTAAGTCAAGTATATGACTAATTGGTGTACGTGTTATTTTCTTATGTGTTACATAGGATTGGGAATGAGCAGTTCAACGTAAGTTGTAGCTGTGCGTAAGGCAAGTTTCCTAACATCATTCATATTTTAAATGAATGCTAGTTTCTAAAACTTCTCAGATGTTGAACTTGAGAAGTTCTATCTATGTGCGAATGTGCGATATTTGTACAAGGTGGTAGAATGTGTAAGGCCTTGTGCCAAAATGTGAGCACTTCGGTGTTTCTATGAAATGAACTATTTTGTGATCGAACTGTTCAATACAAGTATGCTCGGAATATTCATGAACCGTTATTGTTAAGTCTGTGCTGATGATTCTAGCCAGACAGAATGTGTATGAAAAAGGTAGAAGAATGAAAGTATTTCAAAGTGAAAGTGAGTATGGTTTTAAGATGATAGGAATCGAGATTATTCCTATTATTCAAGCTGCTTCATAACCTTTGTTCGGTTATTGAAGTTCTAAAGAAATGTTTAAATTCTGAACTTGTTTGTTCAAACTGTGATGACTTGCTGGGCAATTGAATGCTCACACTTGCTTTAAATGAAAAACATTTTCAGCGAACGATGTTAGAAAGAACTTAAGGATCCCGTAAAGATCAAGCTAAGCGGTATCCAGACGAAATGCCATAAAGTATGTGAATGTGTGTGAAGATCAAGTGAAGACTTGTAATGTAGAAAGATGAATTAAACTATAGACTAGTTTAATGGAATGTATGTATCCTTGGTGGCGGATAAAAGTCACTCTTGTAAGATGAAAGGAATAATATAATTATCATTATTTGTAATGAGAAAGGTTATAAGGTTTCGAGAACCTGGGAATTGAGAATGTATGTTGTTATATTTCAATATATAATGATGTATGATTGGTAAGAAGTGAGACAGTGACGCACGGAGTTCGGGTCTGAAGGTAGACCGAATTTCGGGGCGTTACAGGTTGGTATCAGAGCTGATAGGTTATAAATCTTAGGTAAGAGTACCTAAGACTATAATCGTAAAGAGAAGGATAAGAAGATCACCACGTGATCATAGTAAATCGTAGTAACAGATGAACTGTTAAACGATGAATGATTTATAGCTAATGCTATGAATGAATGGTACTACGAATTAGTACGAGAAGAAGAACTCAGATTGAGTTGTAAAGGATAGTATACGAATTAAAGAAAATTCGTATTAAGTAAAGAAAAGGTAGAAGTTGTAAAATTTCAATTGAGGACTCATGTGATGGCTGAGTTGTATGAACCTTTGTTATGGGCAGAGGTTTATGCTTTGATATACCAACTGCTCAGTTTATTACAATAATAATCATTGGAATTGGTCGCGCTATTAAGATGTATATGACGAGAAGGTGAATCTTTTCTCATGTATATACTTGATAGGTAGAGAAGGTTAAGGTAGGTGAGAGTTCTTAAACTCATACTTATGGTAAGTTCGTGACTCATAATAATATGGTATGTGTTTGTATGTTTCAGCGAATGGACGCCTAAGGTCTGTCTGGATGTTCTTGAACTCATATTATTGTGGAAAGTTCCTGAACCCATAATGTGTGGTAAGTTTGATGGACTGTACTAAGTTATAGGAAGGTGTAGACTGAAAACAAAGTATTTTCAGTAGACTTAGCATTGAAGGTGATAGAGAAGATTAAGTATTGTCGCAGTAAGACAATGAATGGAGATGGAGAATAAGATATTCCAAATCCTCTAGCTATGCTAGATTTCAAAATTTCTTGAAATCGTGCTAATGTGCGCATTTTGGAAAATAAAAGAATTGGTTCGACTTTTGGAACCAATGGATTTTAAAAGAACTATTCTTGGTATGTCTATGTCAATTGCTTCGGCTAGACAGAAATTGATTTGAAATATCAAAATAAATTTTATATCATCCGTACATTTGATGCAACGATGGTAAAAGGATGGAGTTGTTAATGCAATTAAACCTGGTGGGATGTGATCTGAGGATCAACAAACCACTATGGTAAGATGTATAATGACAAAGTCATAAACTGACGAAGTCCTGAACGTATTGTGAAGAGTACGGTATCATGACGTCATAAAATATTTTGATGTATTGCAAAAGAATTTAAAGAAGTAGTCGATGTCAAGCGAGTTGACTAGACGAATGTTGCAAGTTGATATTCAATTTATTGATATGGTCTAAGCTACTTGATTTGGCTAAGACGAATGGTATGTCATGATTAAAAGAAAATCAAGCTTTCTTTGAAGAGCTATGCCGAACCAAATTATTTTGGTGCGGAATCTAAGTCTGAGGAGAACATGGAAGAGGTAGTTTACCTTCTTTGTGATTGTAAACTTACCGTGGAAAGAAAGGTTTACGGTGAAAGGCTGTTTAACCTAGTAAGAGTTCATGGTCAATTTGACCACTCAGCAAAAGTATGAAATGATTTAAAGGAATCTTTATATTCCTATTTGTTCCTTTCACTTCATGATTCTTGATAGTTATGAAGGGTAGGGAATGTATGAAAGATAAGAACTTCTTTGAAGAGAAGTTGAGAAGAAGGGTAAGCTAAAATTTCGAGGACGAAATTCTGTGAAGAAGGGGTGAATGTGATGACCCGGGTATGGGTTTGGTTTTAAGAAATTCCGAGGACGGAATTTTTATAAGGAGGGAAGAATGTGACAACCCGGAAATTCGGATTGTCCAGAATTTAAGTTTAAAGAATTAGTTATTAATAAAATGAATTTTTATTAATACTATTATGTGCTATGTGTTTATTAATCGTTCTATAACCTAGAATGATTATTAATCGTTCTAAAACCTTGAATAAAGGTTGAATGAGAGATTAAGAGACGAGCAACGTGAACGTTAAATACGTAGATGATCCTTGTGAATTGTATTCGCGTTGGACGAACGTTCTAAGTATACCCTAGTTGTATGACATAGATGTTGATGAAGGTAGTAAGTAAGATACGAATGGTATCAAGAGAGCCGTAACGAACGGTAATAAGATTATTGAAAGCCGAATATAAGTCGGATGAGAATGATAGAATGAAAAGTAAGAGCTGAACACTTTAACCAGCGTAAGGGTTGAGTGTAAGCGAGTGTTAAACGGGCAGAACCTACACTCCGTGTATGGTTTAACCGTAATTTAATGAAGACTAAGTTTAGCCGTGAACAGTAAAGAAATTAAGTTAAAGATAATAACGTGTAACGTTAAGAAGCCGAGTTAATAAGTATAACTTGGACAACGTTTCGAGTTGAATGAACCGGATGTTGTAATGTATGAATAAATTCATATGAAATGGTTAACGCTATGACCTCATAGCATTGACATTGAATGATCGTTCCGAGTGTACAAAAGATTGTATGACTTAGACGATAAAGAATGAATCATGAGGTATGGCATTTAGTTGGCAGAAAGCTGTAAGGAATATAAGTTTGACTTAACGAACATTATAGTTTAATGGTTTGTATAAGTTAAGAGAAGTTAGGTTGTAGTACAATCGTAACCTTTGATGGTTGACATATGAGAGCTGGGCTAAACAATTCCTTCAGAGAGCGAAGGTATATATAAAACTGGCAACCGATCTAACTCACTGTGATGGCAGTGTAGATGAGACGGGAACTTGTTTATTGGTTATTTGTGGGAAACCACTCAGAGTACCATATGGACTACTAGCAGAGAAGCGATGTGTACTGAGTCCTAAGAGAAGTATAAGAATAAGATAAGAATGTAAATCATCAAATATGATAAATGTATGAATAAGACATCTCAGTATGTCATAAAGCCATAATCTGGTAATGAAAGTTAGTCGCGCAAGCTTAAATTACAAGAACGCGAACCTTAAGAAGTAAAGTTAAGTAGACCAATTCGTAAGTCAAGTATATGACTAATTGGTGTATGTGTTATTTTCTTATGTGTTACATAGGAATGGGAATGAGCAGTTCAGCGTAAGTTGTAGCTGTGCGTAAGGCAAGTTTCCTAACTTCATTCATATTTTAAATGAATGCTAGTTTCTAAAACTTCTTAGATGTTGAACTTGAGAAGTTCTGTCTATGTGCGAATATGCGATATTTGTACAAGGTGGTAGAATGTATAAGGCCTTGTGCCAAAATGTGAGCACTTCGGTGTTTCTATGAAATGAACTGTTTTGTGATCGAACTGTTCAATACAAGTATGCTCGGTTTATTCATGAACCGTTATTGTTAAGTGTAACATTCCAAAATTTTAGAATTTTAAATGTAATTTATAAATATTTATTGATTTATATAAATATTTATTGGATGTGTTACTGATTAATACATATTTGTATTTGTTTAATTTGATTTAAGTTGGTTAATTATTTGTTAAATAATTAATTAATGAGTTAAGGAAATTATTATTATAGTGATATTTTAATTTGATGGATAATTAGTGGTATTGAGTTATGTGATTAAATAATTTAATTAATAAATTGTTATTTGAATTAATTAATTAAGTATGAAAACTTAATTAATTAGAAGTGTGACAAATAACTATATTATAAGTGGTTATTAAAATAAATTAAAGTAGTTTTAATTTATTTTGCCAAACAAGACTTAAATATATTAAGTCTTTAATTTTAAAGAGTTTTTGCCAAACGGAGCCTATGGCTTTTGGATTTTTAAATTTAAATTATTAATAATATAAATTAAATTAAACAAAATATAAATAATATATAATATATTTGGTAACTGATAGTTTAATAGGATCATTAGTATATGGCAGTTACGTTTGGGTTTTAAACGTTTGAAAAGTGCGTTGGTTTTTAGTTTAGGTATTTTATTTTTGGCTTAAGCCTAAGAAAAATTGAAGTTTGTCTGAAAAAAGTTCAGAGAGAGTTTGAGATAGAAAGGGCTGTGATTCCCAAAACAAGTTCTGAGTTCGTCGAAGCTATTTGATTAACAAGTGTTGTCTGAGCAATTAAAAGGTATGTTGCATAATCTTTACACGTATATATGTTTTACAGTATAATGCTTAAAGTATGTATTCTTGAAATTCACTGTGTATAAGGTTTTTACAAAAATTGTATGTAAACCATGTTTTTATAATTGGTTATGATATTACATGTATTTGTAATTTAAACTAGCATATATATATATATATATATATATATATATATATATATATATATATATATATATATAGTTTTGTATGTATGTATGCATGCTAATTACGTATTAAAGGAAGGGAATTTGTTTTTACAGTGAACACATGTGTTGCAGTGATTTGTAGGAGTACCATAATTAGTAATTGATTTGTATGCTAATTATGAAATTGTATTGTGATTATATAAATTGGGTAAGAATTAAATAGGATATAGTTAGAATAAATCAAATTATTTTCTAACTATGATCACAGTGCTTACTGTGTTAACAATGGAGTTTTGGGTTTTAAAATTTTGGTTTCAAAGATAAACAGTTTTCTAAAATTATTGTTTAGTGGTTTAAACTAGTATATGCATGTTGGGTAGTGTGTATATGTGTAATTTATATAAGTTATACATGTTAATTGGGGTTAATTGCTGTTAAAAATAAAGACAGTAGCTTTGTTATGTTCTTCGTGGTTGGGTTCTGCATGTTTCGGCGCCTCAGCGCCAAAATTCGAGCCCCCGCGCCAAAATTCGGGCCCCAGCGCCAAAAGTTGGCACCCCAGCACTGAAATTCGCGCCCCAGCACCAATATCGTGCCCCGGCGCCACTGTATAGCCTAGTCCTCGCACCCCAGCGCCGGATTTCTAGTCTGAGTTGGACAGTTTTGACCTCTTGTAGTAAAATAGACATAACTTCCTCATACAAACTCCGATTAAGGTGATTCAAGATGATCCAGAACAAGGACGAGTAGATCTATAACTTTTGTTCTTTAAGTTGTTCAATTTCATTAGGATGGGTCAAAATTGTCATCTTTAGGACTTTTGTGTTTTCGGAGGCAATCGGAGGGCGTCAGACATGTACATATGCATGTGTAGTGCTCTTGACCATAAAAGATGATGTCCTAAGTTATAAAACATGAATATTAGTAATTATAATAATGCTTAACATTAATACATGATGTATTAGATGAGTTATAGAAGCATAGTAAGCATACACAAGAGGGACAAATCGGGCGTGTGACGAATGAACGTCGAAACGCCGTGCCAAGTGTTAATGAACTTAAAAAGTGTTTCAATTCAATTGAAATGGATATTATAATATATGGAATGGGTTTAATATAAAACCAATAAGTAGTCCTAGCAAGACTTAAGCACTTGAATGAACTGCGAATATGAAATACAGTGAGATATAAGTTGAAAGTTAACACAATTAAGTTGAACATTGTGTATTTATTAATAGGAAAGATTATGAGACATATAGTAGAGTTTAAATTACAATTACTATGTGTTGTTATGTGACTAATATTTGATGTGTATGATTATATAATTGCGTAGGGAACGTGAAGTGCAGATAGCTGTAAGCTGTTAAACTGTTATTGGTAAACAACGATCAAGGCAAGTCTTTCGGTTCCTATTTTCTACGTGGACTTGATTAACTGTTTTAAATTGCATGATATGTTATGCATGTTGAATCATGAAATGTTAAAGTCAATATATGACTGCATTGTTTTGGCTAAGTAATGATGATTGAGTAAGGAACTCAATCTTTATATTTGCTATGTGAATTAAAAGCATGTATGTCATGTTACTTTAATGAGATGTATATCGAGCATGTTATTATATGTTATGTGATGCATGAAAACTGTTAGACTTTGCTGGGCTGTCGAGCTCACTCTTGCAAATAACCACTTTTGCAGGTCATGATTTTAAGGTAAAGATACGTGCTAAGTGAGTTATAGAGATCTATATTCACGAAGATTACTTATGTTTTATGAGAAATGTATTTCATATTTTGAACGTAATATGTTGTTAAATTGTAAGTTGAGCTATCCAATGTATATGGATATTTAGTTATGATGTAAAACTTTGTATAGTCATTTTGTTGTAACGATTCATGATATAAGATTGAATCAAAGAGATGTAGTGTAAAGGTTGTGATTCAGGGCAAGAAAGAAGGATATGTATAAACGTTTTAAATATTTCGCAAATTTTAGTGTTTTTAACATCGAATAATGATGTAAAATTAAAGATTTAATGTATAGTTAACGACTAAAGTTGAGATTTAACTTGTATGGATTTTGGGGTCGTTACAGTTGGTATCAGAGCTGTAGGTTATAAACCTTAGATAGGAGTACCGTAGGCTATAACCTTAGAGAAGAGAGGTGAAGATAATGAACGAATAAGCTCAAATAGAGTTTGAACAATAAGGGATTAAAACTTGCGTGAAAGGATTCAAAGAAGAATCTCGCAGAGTTATAAGGAATATAAATGTGGGGTTACCCAACTCCAATAATAAGGATGTAAGGTGATAATAAATAGACAATGTCTATAAAAAGATAATGATAAAGAAGTTATGAATAGAGAGTTATGTCTAAGTGTGGTACAATTGTACTCTTGAATAGTTGATGTATGGTATCTGGGCTAAACGATTCCTTCATGGAGCGGAGGTATATACGAACTAGCAACTCGGAACCTAGTTTGTTAGTTATTTGTGGAAAACCACTCAGCGTACCATATTGAAACTGTTAGAGACTAGATGTGTACTAAGTGTAGAAATGGACACGTATGATGAGAGCTTAGAACTTGAATGAAATTTTGAGCGATGTAAATGAAGTTAGAAATTCTTAAAGGAAGAATTGTTATACAAACAAGAAGATTCAAAGAAGAATCTTGAAGATATAAAGATAAGAAATGGGAGTTTCCTAACTCCAATAGCCAAGATAACGAATAATGTCGTAAATGATGAAAAAGAGAAAGAATGAGGATCGTAAAACAAAACGATCACGAGTTAACAAAAGAATTTTAAGAGAGATAATTATAGAATAAGGTCACGACGTGATCTGTTTAAGTTATAAAAGAAAGATGGTATGTAATGTTTGAATGATTATAACTTAATGTTATGAAGATGGTGTACTATGAAATAGTACGAGATAACTCATGAGGAGTTATAGATGATGTGATACGAGGAATTCCTATCGAGCAAAGAGCAAGTTAAAAGAAAGATAGAGTTAGGTGGGATTTCAATTATGAACTCATGTGATGGCTGAGTTGTATAAACCTTTGTATGGGTGAGGGTTTTGTGCTTGCACTCAGTTTATCACATTGATAATCATTGGAATGTTTATGTCGCGCTATTTGCTATATGCCTGTTGAGAAGGTGATTCTTTTCTCATGTGTATAACAGATAGGTAGAGTATAGTTAGAGAATATTATAAGGTTAAGTGCGAGTTCTTAAAACTCATACTTATGGTAGGTTCGTGACTCATTATTATATGGTATATTTTTGAACCCCTCAGCGAATGGACGCCTATGGTCTGACTAGGATAAGTTCTTAAACTCATATGATTGTGGCAAGTTCCTGAACTCATAACGTGTGGTAAGTTTGATGAACTAGAGTATAATTAAGTGTGAATGGAGTATTGAGGATGATAGGAATAGATAGACCTATTAAGTAATGGATCATTATAGAAAGTGAAGTTGATGGTGGAAGCATAGGTATTCTAAATCTACTAGCTATGCTAGACTTTCAAAATTTATTGACTTCGTGCTGATGTTTACACTTTTATTTTCTTGAAAAATATTGGATCAAATGATGGAACCAATGAGTTTTAACAACAATACTGTTATTCGTATGTCTATGCTAATTACTTCGGCTAGACAAAAATGATTTGCAATATATCAAAATATATTTTATATCATTAATGCATCATGTAACCTGGTGCAAAGATGATAAAAATGATGGAGTCATCAATGCAGTATTACCTAGTGTTGGAGGTGATCTAAGGATCGTCAGCCCACTATGGTATGATGTAGTATGATAAAGTCACCAAGTGACGGAATCCTCAACGAACTGTAAATACAGTGCGGTATCATGACGTCATAAAAAGATTTTTGAGATTTCTTTAAGATATGAGAATACATATGTATGTATGTATATGTATATTTCGATTAATGTCCGAGTTATTATAGAGGTCTATGCTATTTGATTCAGCTAGACAAATATTGAAAGATGTACATGAAATTCAAGAGTTTCTTGAGAAGTTACGCCAAACCAAATTATTTTGGTGCGGATTCAGATGTTGAAAAGCTGAGATGAACAACCCTTTTATAGGGGATTACGCGGAGGCGTTGAGATGTTTGTGTACAATACATTGTACGAAGGGCTGATCACCCTAAGTACGAGGAGTCCCTATAGTCTTATGACTGTTAAAGTTTAAGTTGAAAGATTACTTATAACTATGGACATATGCACAGCGTTTAAATGTTTGTGCACAATACATCGTACAAAGGGCTTAACACCCTAAGTACGGGGGTCCTTATAGTCTTATGACTGTTAAAGTTGAAGTTGAAAGATTACTTGCAACTATGGGCATAGTTCATGGTCTTATGACCCTCAGCATGATTTGGAATCTTTTAAATTCCTGAGTTATTCATACTACTTCCCAATTATTGAACAATTGTGGAAGATTCTTGTTATTCTGTAAGATGGAAGTGAAAAAGGAAAGTATTCCTTAGAAAGAAGCGAGTCGTAGAATACGACACTTAATGATGAATATGTTGAATAAGTGAGAAAAGAGATTTTAAAGTGAGAAATAGATGAGTTATCAAAGAATAATGTTAAATTTTTAATAGAAAAGTTAATATTTGTAGAATGATCTTTGTGGAAAGAAGTAGTTATAGAACTCAAGGAATGAATATAGTATTAACGTAAAATCTACTTTGATAGATGAATAAATAAATATTAATAAATAAAATTTCGAGGACGAAATTCTTAGAAAAAAGGGTGAATGTAATATCTCGAGTGTTGATGATAACGATCCTTAGAAAAGGAAATGAATGGGCTAAAAGATATATAATACTCAAAATATAATTGAGTTCAAGTGAAGGTTATTAAATGAAACCTAAAATTTGTTAAGGTAATGAATGTAGTAGGAAATATAAAATCTATATTTAGATAAAATAATGAAAGAATACTCTGAGTTATTTGTTTAATTTGTGTCTTCGATTCTGGGGACAGAATCTTTGTAAGTAGAGAAGATTGTAACGAATGAGTGGTTTGAATTGTGATTCTGGGGACAGAATCCTTATAAGAGGGGAATGATGTAACATTCCAAAATTTTAGAATTTTAAATGTAATTTATAAATATTTATTAATTTATATAAACATTTATTGGATGTGTTATTGATTAATACATATTTGTATTTGTTTAATTTGATTTAAGTTGGTTAATTATTTGTTAAATAATTAATTAATGAGTTAAGGAAATTATTATTATAGTGATATTTTAATTTGAAGGATAATTAGTGGTATTGAGTTATGTGATTAAATAATTTAATTAATAAATTGTTATTTGAATTAATTAATTAAGTATGAAAACTTAATTAATTAGAAGTGTGACAAATAACTATATTATAAGTGGTTATTAAAATAAATTAAAGTAGTTTTAATTTATTTTGCCAAACAAGGCTTAAATATATTAAGTCTTTAATTTTAAAGAGTTTTTGACAAACGGAGCCTATGGCTTTTGGATTTTTAAATTTGAATTATTAATAATATAAATTAAATTAAACAAAATATAAATAATATATAATATATTTGGTAACTGATAGTTTAATAGGATCATTAGTATATGGCAGTTACGTTTGGGTTTTAAACGTTTGAAAAGTGCGTTGGTTTTTAGTTTAGGTATTTTGTTTTTGGCTTAAGCCTAAGAAAAATTGAAGTTTGTCTGAAAAAAGTTCAGAGAGAGTTTGAGATAGAAAGGGTTGTGATTCCCAAAACAAGTTCTGAGTTCGTCGAAGCTATTTGATTAACAAGTGTTGTCTGAGCAATTAAAAGGTATGTTGCATAATCTTTACACGTATATATGTTTTACAGTATAATGCTTAAAGTATGTATTCTTGAAATTCACTGTGTATAAGGTTTTTACAAAAATTGTATGTAAACCATGTTTTTATAATTGGTTATGATATTACATGTATTTGTAATTTATATATATATATATATATATATATATATATATATATATATATATATATATATATATATATATATATATATATATATAGTTTTGTATGTATGTATGCATGCTAATTACGTATTAAAGGAAGGGAATTTGTTTTTACAGTGAACACATGTGTTGCAGTGATTTGTAGGAGTACCATAATTAGTAATTGATTTGTATGCTAATTATAAAATTGAACTGTGATTATATAAATTGGGTAAGAATTAAATAGGATATAGTTAGAATAAATCAAATTATTTTCTAACTATGATCACAGTGCTTACTGTGTTAACAATGGAGTTTTGGGTTTTAAAATTTTGGTTTCAAAGATAAACAGTTTTCTAAAATTATTGTTTAGTGGTTTAAACTAGTATATGTATGTTGGGTAGTGTGTATATATGCAATTTATATAAGTTATACATGTTAATTGGGGTTAATTGCTGTTACAAATAAAGACAGTAGCTTTGTTATGTTCTTCGTGGTTGGGTTCTGCATGTTTCGGCGCCTCAGCGCCAAAATTCGCGCCCCAGCGCCAAAAGTTGGCACCCCAGCGCTGAAATTCGCGCCCCAGCACCAATATCATGCCCCGGCGCAACTGTATAGCCTAGTCCTCGCACCCCAGCGCCGGATTTCTAGTCTGAGTTGGACAGTTTTGACCTCTTATAGTAAAATAGACATAACTTCCTCATACAAAATCCGATTAAGGTGATTCAAGATGATCCGGAACAAGGACGAGTAGATCTACAACTTTTGTTCTTTAAGGTTTTCAATTTTAGGTCATTAGGATGGGTCAAAATGGTCATCTTTAGGACTTTTGTGTTTTCGGAGGCAATCGGATGGCGTCAGACATGTACATATGCATGTGTAGTGCTTTTTACCATAAAAGATGATGTCCTAAGTTATAAAACATGAATATTAGTAATTATAATGATGCTTAACATTAATACATGATGTATTAGATGAGTTATAGAAGCATAGTAAGCATACACAAGAGAGGCAAATTGGGCGTGTGACGAATGAACGTCGAAACGCCGTGCCAAGTGTTAATGAACTTAAAAAGTGTTTCAATTCAATTGAAATAGATATTATAAGATATGGAATGGGTTTAATATAAAACCAATAAGTAGTCCTAGCAAGACTTAAGCACTTGAATGAACTGCGAATATGAAATACAGTGAGATATAAGTTGAAAGTTAACACAATTAAGTTGAACATTGTGTATTTATTAATAGGAAAGATTATGAGACATATAGTAGAGTTTAAATTACAATTACTATGTGTTGTTATGTGACTAATATTTGATGTGTATGATTATATAATTGCGTAGGGAACGTGAAGTGCAGATAGCTGTAAGCTGTTAAACTGTTATTGGTAAACAACGATCAAGGCAAGTCTTTCGGTTCCTATTTTCTACGTGGACTTGATTAACTGTTTTAAATTGCATGATATGTTATGCATGTTGAATCATGAAATGTTAAAGTCAATATATGACTGCATTGTTTTGGCTAAGTAATGATGATTGAGTAAGGAACTCAATCTTTATATTTGCTATGTGAATTAAAAGCATGTATGTCATGTTACTTTAATGAGATGTATATCGAGCATGTTATTATGTGTTATGTGATGCATGAAAACTGTTAGACTTTGCTGGGCTGTCGAGCTCACTCTTGCAAATAACCACTTTTGCAGGTCATGATTTTAAGGTAAAGATACGTGCTAAGTGAGTTATAGAGATCTATATTCACGAAGATTACTTATGTTTTATGAGAAATGTATTTCATATTTTGAACGTAATATGTTGTTAAATTGTAAGTTGAGCTATCCAATGTATATGGATATTTAGTTATGATGTAAGACTTTGTATAGTCATTTTATTGTAACGATTCATGATATAAGATTGAATCAAAGAGATGTAGTGTAAAGGTTAAGATTCAGGGCAAGAAAGAAGGATATGTACAAACGTTTTAAATATGTCGCAAATTTTAGTGTTTTTAACATCGAATAATGGTGTAAAATTAGAGATTTAATGTATGGTTAACGACTAAAGTTGAGATTTAACTTGTATGGATTTTGGGGTCGTTACATTAAGTCTGTGCTGATGATTCTAGCCGGATAGAATGTTAATAAAAAAGGTAGAAGAATGAAAGTATTTCAAAGTAAAAGTCAGTATGGTTTTAAGATGATAGGAATCGAGATTATTCCTATTATTCAAGCTGCTTCATAACCTTTGTTCGGTTATTGAAGTTCTAAAGAAATGTTTAAATTCTGAACTTTTTTGTTCAAACTGTGATGACTTGCTGGGCAATTGAATGCTCACACTTGCTTTAAATAAAAAACATTTTCAGCGAACGATGTTAGAAAGAACTTAAGGATCCCGTAAAGATCAAGCTAAGCGGTATCCAGACGAAATGTCATTCAGTATGTGAATGTGTGTGAAGATCAAGTGAAGACTTGTAATGTAGAAAGATGAATTAAACTATAGACTAGTTTAATGGAATGTATGTATCCTTGGTGGCGGATAAAAGTCACTCTTGTAAGATGAAAGGAATAATGTAATTATCATTATTTGTAATGAGAAAGGTTATAAGGTTTCGAGAACCTGGGAATTGAGAATGTATGTTGTTATATTTCAATATATAATGATGTATGATTGGTAAGAAGTGAGACAGTGACGCACGGAGTCCGGGTCTGAAGGTAGACCGGATTTCGGGGCGTTACAAGTTCAATCTCAGCGATAACCCTGAGCAGCGTCTGCTTTATCATCCCAAACTAGAGATAACCCCGGTGAGGGAAAAAGTCGTCATCTTGCCACCTTGATGCCACATCACGTCATCTCAACATTTCAAACATACATTTCTACATAGCAATGTTCCACAAGAATTAAGGAAGACCAATCCCGAGTGACTATTACGCAGGATAACGGATAGAATTTGAAGCTGAAGACCGGAGGGCATCGTCCTATCTTCATGACTTCGTACAACCTCTAATCCCATGTCATTGCATAACTCTCGACAACGGCGGTCCGAAATAGGTCCTACAAACCTCAATCGGATACCCAGATTGCAATTCTGAAAGTTCGAGTGGACATCACATTGCATGCGTGCACGTACTTCGAGACGACGGGACCCGCGAAGCCCGGGGCACCCCGGGCAGCCTCAGGTACACCTGCGGCCTAGCCGCTCTACCCTCTATAAATAGAGGGCTTGGGGTGGCCATTTTACAAGAGAAAAAGGCGAGGAAGCCTTGTCCAATTTGCTCTGTACCCACCCCAAACTGAGTGCTTTCTCATTTTAAACACTTATAAGCTAATATATTGCTACTTTTTACCAACGAAAGTCGAGTGTTCATCCATTTCAAGTTATTGAAGTCATCTTTAGCAGCCCACTGTAAGCCTTCTTACATGCTTTAAAGCCTTTCTCTTCATCTTTGCACACACTGTTCTTTACATTGAGAGTCGTGTTGCATGCGTATGCCAAGACTTATGTTCGTGGTTTCTTTTCAGTTTGTATATATACATATATATATATATATATATATATATATATATATATATATATATATATATATATTTATATATGGACTAACATTATCGAGTTATGCCTCGATTGAGCCTAAGCTTCGGTCTGGAGCGTTTAATGGCTTTCTTATATGTTTATATATTTATATATATAAACTGTGTGTCGAACTTTATTCGATGAGCCTAAACTTATGTGTGGTGCATTTAAATGCTTTCTTATATATATATATATATATATATATATATATATATATATATATATATATATATGAACTGTGTGTCAAACTTTGTTCGATGAGCCTGGATGTTACATCATGTGCGTTTACTACTTTAATATATATATATATATATATATATATATATATATATATATATACATATATATATATATACACTTATATATATTAACCGTTGTTGGACTTTGTCCGATGAGCCTAGATTTTATATCCGGTGTGTTTATCGCTTTTATATATATATATATTTATATTTCATCCCACCTGGAGTTTACTTCGTGGTGGTTGACTATTTTTACTGTTTTATGTACATTACGTCTCGCCTGGAGTGTCCTCCATGGCGGTTGATCATGTATATATATATATATATATATATATATATATATATATATATATATATATATATATGCTTATTGTGTTTATATTAACTGCGGCATCATGTGAGCCTAGGAATCTTGTGATCACAGATTCAGTCTACTGAGTCTAGATTCGATTCCCGTGATGGACATTTTCAACTGTAAGCAGCTTGTAATTTATTCACGGTGTTTAGATTTCCTCAGATGGTTTTCATACCCATGAGGAGTTCGGCACTGCTTTGTACATTATTTTTTCGAAGATACTTCGCATCTCGAAAATAAAAGAAATCAAGTCGAACATTTAATAAAATGGAAGTATCAAAGGCCTCAATTACTATTGAGCAAAAGGTTTGAAAAACCCCTTTTTAAAACATCATTGCTATATCTTGTTAAAACTGAATTTTTATACAAATTCAAACCCTATGTATATAGGTGCAAATGAGGCATAACACTACTTTCAAATAACAGCACATTGACCCACACACACGCACACACATTCATATAACAATTTATTAAAAAGTGGCGGTCACCATGGCAACACGGATGTCGGTGGGTGCCTAACACCTTCCCTCCGCATAAGCAAGTTCCCGGATCCTAAATGAATCTCGGTTTCACAGACCCGTTTAGCAGTGTCACATCACTGGGTCAATGTGCAAACTTTTTCTCGGTTGTGTTGGTATAACCAGTTAAAAAACCAACTGGCGACTCTTATAGTCCAATCGTCGACATTATACATGTCGGACCTTTTTCACTTGTTTTTTCAAACAAATCTCACCTAAAATGAGAACACAAAAAAACAGGTAACGAAAAGAGACAAATAAAAATCCCGACGTTGACAATAGACAACAAGTTTAACTGCAGCGGAACAAACAATCCATTAGAAGAGTCAAGTAAAGCATGATATCTACTATCTTTTATGATTTAAAAGTTCATCATCATTATTTTATCATTGTAACACAGCTCAATAAATAATCCACATCATCGAATTTTTCATGCACTACGGGCCAAGGATATTCATTAGTATCACATCCATGAATTATCCATGCACTACGGGCCAAGGATATTCGTTATTATCACCAATGGTCATGATCATGCCAACAAATGTCCATCAATGCACTACGGGCCAATGAGGACTTTTACCACATCATTTGTAACATTACAGGTCATTATTATACCAATACATAATTCCTGGTCATAATTATACCAATCAATAGTTCATCTATACACTATGGGCCAAAGATGACTTTCATCACAATATAAGCATGAGAATGATGACAATGATATAAGAATTCAATTAAGTGAGAGCAATGATAAATTTTAAAGATTTATAATTCAATTTATTCAGAGTTCAAGAATGTCCAAATTGTCAATACGATAACTGCTTTATGGAGTAAAATTCAAGAATAATATTGTATCTAAAATAATTTGGACATAAAAAAAATTAATTTTTATCATGATTAGTACCCCGGGTGAATAGTAACTGAGTGAATAGTACCCCGTCAATAGTACTTCGTGAATAGTATCCCGTCAATAGTACCCTGACATGAAAAGATTGAAATTTAACAAGAATGTTTAGAAAAATATTTCTGTTAAAAGATACTCGATGAAGCGCAAATTTTAAGGATATTCTACTAATTTCAAAGAATATAGAAGCAATATTTATCAAAATAAGTTTAGAATTAAGAATATGAAATGAAATAATATTACTTACATACTACAGAGTATGGAAGAAAATATTATTCCTTACGAATATTGAACAAAAATAATATCCCTTACCTTAAAAAGAGAGTACTTCTGGCTGGTATAGCAGAGATATTCTTGAAGAAAACATATACTATTTTCTACATTCAAAGCTTTCTTAAACTTAAAAGAAATGCGATAATATTATAGAAGAAGAATTTTCTTATTCTGGTGTGATTTTCATTTCTAAACTAAGCATCCTATTTATAGGAGAATGGCAGGATACTATTTGAAATAATCACAAGTGAACAGTGGGGGAAAAATCATAGGCGAACAGATTCACGGACGAACCTTTTGAAAATTTTGATTTTACTATGCAGTACTATACAAACACTATGCAGTATAATAAAATATAATATATTGTATTTTATATAAAAAGTAAAACTTATACATATATATATATATATATATATATATATATATATATATATATATATATCTTACACACACCCATACACACACTATATATATATATATATAACAAAACTGAAATAACTTTTTACCGACTATTTTGAAAAATGAGTAAGTGGGGGTCCATATAATAAGCCAAATTTATAACAAATACTTCATAAAAAACCCCTCTATTTATCTCAATTCACTTGGCTATACTAAACACATTTTTAATAATATTTATTCATCATTAATATTATAACTCATAATATTAACAACCAGATCATTCTCAGAAAAGAGGGGGCTTTCCGATAAGGACTTCTCCTTATTGGCACGCAATTAGGTGACCAAACCTCTTTCCTCGATAGAACTTTTTAGACATTGTGAATAAAACAAATAATAATATGAATAACTTTGTTAGCTCAATTACTGATTTAATAATATAAAATATTATGCAGATGATACTGTGACAATAATTGAATCAATAATATGAGATACTATGCAGCAATTTACTATTGCAATAATTGAACTTCTATCACCAGGTATTTCAATAGTTCAACGGTAAAACTTTTGCCGTTATTTTTATAAAAAGTTATTTCTGTCATTTTCTAACTCCGACGGTAATTCCGTTGTGGGGTCCACCAATGATTGTGTTGTCGTACGAATATTTTCTGATAAAACGAATATCTTCCGATCAAACGAATATTTTATGACAACTTGCTTAATTTGCAAAATTTATAAATATTACCCACAACTATAACATTATATCAAATCCGTACCTTAATACTCAAAATGATATTTAGAGAAAATTAAATCTTTATTCATAAAAGTTGGGGTCTTACAACCTCCCCTTCTTATGAAATTTCGTCCTTAAAATTGGTGTACGTACCTAGTATGTCGAAGAGGTGAGGATACCTTATTTTCATTTCAGATTCTAACTCCTAGGTCATTTCCTCAATATCGTGGTTTCTCAAAAAAACTTTGACTTGAGGTATAACCTTTGAGCGTTGAATATGTTCCTTCTTATCCAAGATTTTAATAGGTACCTCTTCATACGTTAAATCTTCCACTATCTCATCTGGTTCTAATTCAATAATGTGGTTCGGGTCTACCATATATTTACGTAACATAGATATGTAAAAAACGTTATGAACACGAGACATACTTGGTGGTAAGACGAGTCTATAGGCCACAGTTCCTACTCGATCGAGGATTTTAAATGGGCTAATGAATTGAGGATTGAGCTTTCCTCTCTTTCTAAATCTCGTAACTCCTTTCCATAGAGTAACACGTAACAACACATGATCTCTAACATTGAATTTCACGTCCCTTCGATGAAGATCAGCATAACTCTTTTGTCGATCTTGTGAGATTTTTATATATTGTTGGATCATTTAAATCTTTTTCGTTGTCATACGTACCAATTCTGGTCCCAACAACGTTACTTCACCCACCTCGTCCCAACATACTGGAGAACGACAATTTTGTCCATACAACGCCTTGAATGGAGTTATGCCTATACTTGGTTGATAACTGTTGTTGTATGAGAATTCAACCAATGGTAAGAACTTGTCCCAACTGTTAGAGTTTGTGCCCTAGAGGCCAATTATTTGATATAATTGCTTAACATTTTGATATTATAATTGATTGAATAAATGGATGATTTTATTTACTACGTTATATAAATGTTAACATAATAAAATTTCTTAGAATAGTGATACAAATTATATAGTTTCAAGTATGTGACTTGAACATGAGATTATATAATTACAATTAGTATCATTGCTCTTAAATGTCCCTAGTCGAGTATCATTATTAATGGGATAACAATGATACATTGAGACTAGTATGTGGATTGACTGATGACCAAATCTTATTGGTCATAAATATATGAGATACTAAGTCAATGCATAGGTACGTGTTAGAGAACGATGTACTGGACAGACCCACCATGAGAATTCTATGTGGAGCATTATGCGAAATGTCATTGACAATTCTCATAGTGACAATGATGTAATGATCCTCTGACCTGAAATCACAATATTACTACACGTGAATTTATATACTTTGATATCATTAAAGGTCACCTTTAATAGGGTAGACTATAAAGGTGATTATTGGGTACATCATGAATCGTGTGAGGAATATGAGTGATCTAGAAGAAATTTAACCCTCCTATATATTAGGGGTGATGTCCATAGGCCTCTCGATTGAGTAGGACTATGAAATGCATGGCCATGCTCAAATAGTGATTTGTTTCATATAGTCTACTCATTGATCAAGAAAACTCAGATTAAATTATGAAGAGTATGACACATTCCATGACTCGAGTTTGATCTAGGATGTCAAGGTTAAAAGAATTAAATTAAATTGAAACATTGGTCACGAAAAGGTTGCATCGAATCATCGATCTTATTATTACTTGGGTAGTAGTGAAGAATTACTAGATGTCGCTAACTTTTTATAAATTTATAATATGATTTTAAAATTATTGCCAACATAATAATAATCTATAGGGTCACACACATAGAACGTAATTAAAAAAAAGGGAATTAATTTAAATTGTAAGGATTTAAATATATCAATATGATTGATAGTATTTAAATCACGAATTTCAATTAAACGGATAATTTGTATATATATGTATATTAATTAAGTAAGAATTAATTAGGATAATATATATATATATATATATATATATATATATATATATATATATATTGTGACGCCCCCAAAATTAGGTATACATCACCCATCTTGGGTCGTCAGATACAAAGTACAGAATACAAATACAACTTACTAATACAACTGTCGTGTACAATACGACAAAACATAAACTGCGAGTTTGAATATAAATATTATCTTCTAGAGAGTATTCATACTCAAAAGGAGTCCTCATTACATTTATTAACACACTATTAAATAGAATAGTGAGGACTACTAACTAATATTATCATTCGAACCATCACTCCGTTTCCCGACTTGCCTCAGCTACGTTCTCATTTCCTGAAGAGAACAGTGAAAGAAAGGGTGAGCTCAACTAGCCCAGTAAAAAATATTATGACTAAGATAATGCAGAATAAATTATCATTAGCCTTCAACAATGTTAAACTGATAAAATATAATAGACATCAAGTTTAACTGCAGCGGAACAAGCAATCCATTAAAAGAGTTAAGTAGAAAATAAACTCTAATATCTTTTATGATTTAAAAGGTTTTTCAACACTGTGATCGCTGGGACTCAGCTTAATAAAATAATCCACATCATCGAATCACCCCTGCACTACGGCCAAGGATATTCGTGTATTCATTAATGGTCATGATCATGCCAACAACTGTCCATCAACGCACTACGGGCCAATGAGGACTTTTACCACATCATTTGTAACATTACGGTCATGATTATACCGAATAATCCCTGGTCATAATCATACCAAGTCCATCTATGCACTACAGGCCACAGATGACTTTCAACATTTTATAAACATGAGGATGATGACAATGATATAAGAATTCAATAAAACAAGTTCAAGAATTAATTTATCCCAGAATTAACAACGTCCAAATTGTCAACATGATACTGCTTTGTGGAGTAAAATTCAAGAATGCTTAGAAGAATATTTTCATGAAAAGATACTGGATGAAACGCAATTATCAAGGATATTCCACAAATTTCATGGAGTATAGAAGTCAAAACTTAACCAACTGAGTATAATAAAGAATGGAATAACAAAAGAAATCACCATGTATGCGATAGACCGCACAGACAGGTTATTCCAACAGAATAATAAATAATGGAACCAGGTCCGGCGTAAACGCACAGACAGGATATTCCGACAGAATAATAAATAATGAAACCAGGTCCGGTGTAAAACACACAGACAGGATGTTCCAACAGAATAATAACAAGACGGAACCAGGTCCGGTGTAAAACACACAGACATGATGTTCCAACAGAATAATAATAAAAACGGAACCAGGTCCGGTATAAAACACACAGACAGGATGTTCCAACAGAATAATAACAAATGGAATAACAACAGTTCTCTTCATGAATAAGAAAGAATAACACCCCTTACCATTTTAAAGAAGAGCTGAAGTAAGAAAGTAGTTAAGTAGCAGAATACTCTTCTTCTCTCTCTCTATAGTTTCTCTCTATAGCTTCTCTCTCTAGAGTTCAGTGAATTCGTAAGAAATAATGAAGGAATGAGCTGCTATTTATAGAAAAATAGAATGCATAGTAACTAATCCATGAACGGTCCAGATTGATTACTTTAATCTGACGGTCCATATTTAAAGAAAAATCTTTTAAATAAAATATAATATATTCTATTTATAGAATAACTTTAATAAAGTATTCTGTTTTATATAAAAAGATGTTTCTATTTTATTACGTTAATAATACGAATAAAACAAAACGTCATTATCGCTAAATAATTCATATTATTAACTGACAATAATTGAATTAAATTGAGTGACTTCTCACATAAGCATTAATAATTAATACTGTGTGCTACTATGCAACCACACATATTACTGTACTTTTACTACCGAGTAGTTCAACAGTAACAATGGTAAAACTTCCGCCGTTATTTTTAATAAAATATTTTTGTCGTTTTCTCAATCCGATAATAATTCCGTTGTGGGGTCCACCAATGATTGTGCCGTTGTACGAATATTCCCTGTTAAAATGAATATTCCCCTACCAATCGAATATTATATAACAACGTGCGTACTTCGGTCACTGATTTAGGTTGCTCCCAGCTTTGAATAGCTTCAATCTTTACCGGGTCAACCGATATTTCACGACTTGATACTACGTGCCCAATGAATGCTACCTCCTCCAGCCAGAACTCGCATTTCTTCAACTTGGCATAAAGCTTGTATTCACGAATCTTTTGGAGTACCAGCCTCAAGTGTTGCTCATGATCTTCACGGCTTTTGGAATAAATAAGGATGTCATCAATAAAGACGACCACAAAGTGATCCAAATATTCCTTGAATACCCGGTTCATCATATCCATGAAGGCAGCAGGAGCATTAGTCAATCTAATGGACATGACTAGGAATTCATAATGCCCGTATCAAGTTCTAAAAGCCGTCTTTGGAATATCCTCAGTTCTAACCTTCAGCTGATGATATCTAGAACGAAGATCGATCTTTGAAAAGAATTGTGTTCCTTGCAACTGATCAAACAGGTCATCAATACGTGGCAATGGGTACCTGTTTTTGATGGTGACATGATTCAACTCCCGATAATCAATACAAAGTCGCATACTTCCATCTTTCTTCTTCACGAATAGCACAGGAGCACCCCAAGGAGAAGTACTAGGACGAATAAAGCCAATGTCTAACAATTTCTGCAGTTGGATCTTTAACTCCTGAAGTTCAATAGGAGCCATTCGATATGGGGCTTTGGAAATGGGTTTTGTACCGGGTTCAAGGTCGATACAAAATTCAATTTCACGCTCTGGGGGTAGGCCAGGAAGTTCTTCAGGGAATACGTCGAGGAATTTATTAACAATAGAAATATCATTCAAAACTGACGTATTTTTCTTTAGATCCGTGACATGAGCTAAGAAAGCTTGACATCCGTTTTTCAATAAACGAATAGCTTTATGGCTTGAGATGACAGCGATTGATTTTAATGGTTTGGTTGCTTGAATTCGCATAATAGGTCGATTAGGAATATGAAAGCTAACAACCTTACGAAAACAATCAATTTTTGCATGATGAGTAGTTAACCAATCAATCCCTAGAATCACGTCAAATGCAAATATTTTTAATGAAATAAGATCAACAGGTAATGTGTGGGTACCAACTTGAACCAAACAAGACTTATAAACCGTGGATGTAATAAAGGTTTCTCCCAATGGAGTTTCAACAGATAAATCAAAGTCTAATTTCTCCGGAATCAAATTTAATCGATGAGCGCAAGTAGGAGAAATAAAAGAATGGGTAGAACCGGTATCAAATAAAGTATAGACTTCGTTAGAGTTTATGATAAGCTTACCCGTGATGACCTCATTCGGGTTCCTTGCTTTCTGGGAGGTCACAACAAACGCTCTCCCTTGCACTACCGGTTTTGACTTTTCTGGGACGGCCTTTGGTGTCTCCATCTTGGCTAAACTTATTTTTGGTAAACGACAAAATCGAGCTAAATGACCTTCTCTTCCACAATTATAACATGCTTTAGACGGCATCACGCAGTTGGGACTGATGTGCCCCTCCCCTCCACATTTAAAATATATGATAGGTGGTCGTTCTCCTTCCTTAACAACAGGTGCTGGTGCTGACGTCTTTCCATCATTGTTGAATCTCCTCTTCTTGAAATGACCATTTTTATTGTTTTGGCCCTGATTACCACCGAAGTGGTTACCATTTTTGGCCTGTTGATTCCCTCCACGCTTGTTGTCACCGCTTCGATGACTGCTCTCACTGGTATTATCATTTTGCCGACTGCTCTCTTTTGATTGCGTTGACTCGTTATCGCGCTCTACTAACTGAGCCCTATTCACAACATCTGAATACAAACACAGTTTATGAGAGATAAGATGGTGACGTATCTCAGGTTTTAAACCTCGCAAAAACATTCGCTTCATTCGCTCTTCATTATCCACTAAGTGGGACGCAAACCGGGACAACTCAGCAAATTTAGCCTCATACTGCGACACGGTCATATTATTCTGCTCCAATTTGATGAACTCCACCTCCTTCATGTGACGAACACTTTCGGGAAAGTATTTGTCATTGAACAGCTCTTGGAACTTCTCCCAAGACATCTTTAGTGCGGCAGGTTGAGTACGCTTAATCGATTCCCACCAGTAATCTGCCTCTCCTCGCAACATAAAGGCGGCAAAGGGAACCTTTTGCTCCTCGGAGCATCCCAAGACATCAAATATCTTGGTAATCTGCTTTATCCATTAAGTGGTTTTGACTCTCCCTTAAACTCTGGTGGTCCCAGCTCCTTGAACTGTTTAGCGGTGACCGTCCGAGAGTTTTCAGTGTTTCCACCTATATTTTGGGCAGGAGCCGCTCTCGCCTGCTGTTGCATGAACTGCATAAAGTTTCTGAACATTCCATCATTCATCATTTGGTCAGTGTTGTTGTTTGCATGAGGATTGTCACCTTCATGATGCACATTATCCTGATTATTGATATGTGGTGAATCAACAGTCGCCTGTGCTCCATTGCTATTCTCAACATTCTCAGATGCCATTTTCAGATACTGCCACAAAATAAAAGTTAATTGATATGTCATATATTATCCTTATATTATGACCGACCAATTAAATAACATGCAAATAAACTTAGGTAGGTCATACTAGCGAAGGAATTCCCCGTCTCTCCCCTCCTAGTTCTATTCTCACATCTTAGCCAGGGATCATATCCCTAAGCTCTGATACCAACTGTGATGCCCCCAAAATTAGGTATACATCACCCATCTTGGGTCGTCAGATACAAAGTACAGAATACAAATATAACTTACTAATACAACTGTCGTGTACAATACGACAAAACATAAACTGCGAGTTTGAATACAAATATTATCTTCTAGAGAGTATTCATACTCAAAAGGAGTCCTCATTACATTTATTAACACACTATTACATAGAATAGTGAGGACTACTAACTAATATTATCATTCGAACCATCACTCCGTTTCCCGACTTGCCCCAGCTACGTTCTCATTTCCTGAAGAGAACAGTGAAAGAAAGGGTGAGCTCAACTAGCCCAGTAAAAAATATTATGACTAAGATAATGCAGAATAAATTATCATTAGCCTTCAACAATGTTAAACTGATAAAATATAATAGACATCAAGTTTAACTGCAGCGGAACAAGCAATCCATTAAAAGAGTCAAGTAGAAAATAAACTCTACTATCTTTTATGATTTAAAAGGTTTTTCAACACTGTGATCGCTGGGACTCAGCTTAATAAAATAATCCACATCATCGAATCACCCCTGCACTACGGCCAAGGATATTCATGTATTCATTAATGGTCATGATCATGCCAACAACTGTCCATCTACGCACTACGGGCCAATGAGGACTTTTACCACATCATTTGTAACATTACGGTCATGATTATACCGAATAATCCCTGGTCATAATCATACCAAGTCCATCTATGCACTACAGGCCACAGATGACTTTCAACATTTTATAAACATGAGGATGATGACAATGATATAAGAATTCAATAAAACAAGTTCAAGAATTAATTTATCCCAGAATTAACAACGTCCAAATTGTCAACATGATACTGCTTTGTGGAGTAAAATTCAAGAATGCTTAGAAGAATATTTTCATGAAAAGATACTGGATGAAACGCAATTATCAAGGATATTCCACAAATTTCATGGAGTATAGAAGTCAAAACTTAACCAACTGAGTATAATAAAGAATGGAATAACAAAAGAAATCACCATGTATGCGATAGACCGCACAGACAGGTTATTCCAACAGAATAATAAATAATGGAACCAGGTCCGGCGTAAACGCACAGATAGGATATTCCGACAGAATAATAAATAATGAAACCAGGTCCGGCGTAAACGCGCAGACAGGATATTCCGACAGAATAATAAATAATGGAACCAGGTCCGGTGTAAAACACACAGACATGATGTTCCAACAGAATAATAACAAGACGGAACCAGGTCCGGTGTAAAACACACAGACAGGATGTTCCAACAGAATAATAATAAAAACGGAATCAGGTCCGGTATAAAACACACAGACAGGATGTTCCAACAGAATAATAACAAATGGAATAACAACAGTTCTCTTCATGAATAAGAAAGAATAACACCCCTTACCGTTTTAAAGAAGAGCTGAAGTAAGAAAGTAGTTAAGTAGCAGAATACTCTTCTTCTCTCTCTCTATAGTTTCTCTCTATAGCTTCTCTCTCTAGAGTTCAGTGAATTCGTAAGAAATAATGAAGGAATGAGCTGTTATTTATAGAAAAATAGAATGCATAGTAACTAATCCATGAACGGTCCAGATTGATTACTTTAATCTGACGGTCCATATTTAAAGAAAAATCTTTTAAATAAAATATAATATATTCTATTTATAGAATAACTTTAATAAAGTATTCTGTTTTATATAAAAAGATGTTTCTGTTTTATTACGTTAATAATACGAATAAAACAAAACGTCATTATCGCTAAATAATTCATATTATTAACTGACAATAATTGAATCAAACTGAGTGACTTCTCACATAAGCATTAATAATCAATACCGTGTGCTACTATGCAACCACACGTATTACTGTATTTTTACTACCGAGTAGTTCAACAATAACAATGGTAAAACTTCCGCCGTTATTTTTAATAAAATATTTTTGTCGTTTTCTCAATCCGACAATAATTCCGTTGTGGGGTCCACCAATGATTGTGTCGTTGTACGAATATTCCCTGTTAAAATGAATATTCCCCGACCAATCGAATATTATATAACAACTTGCGTACTTTACAAAATTTATAAATATTACCCACAACTATAACATTATATCAAATTAACTCCATAATATTCAAAAATGATATTTATAGAAAATTCATCTTTATTTATAAAAGTTGGGGTCTTACATATATATATATATATATATATATATATATATATATATATATATAAATTCAGATTTTATTTTAATTAGATTAGATTTTTGATTAATTCTGATTTACTGCTATATATATGATATATCAGCATTTTAGGGAAAAAATCATCATAACCTAAGAAACCCTAGCTACTCTTAGAGAGAGACTAGAGAGAAAACATAATATCCTGATCCTTGGTGGCTAGTACCGCGACTCCTTTTACTGCAGATCATGCGATGATTCGTGGGGCGTTTGTGTGGATACCATAGATGTGACAACCCCAAAATAGGTTCATTCCATCCAACCTATTCTGAGTCGCCAAATACATGGTACAGAAAACAACTACAACTTTATTACAATAATTATCGTGCAAAATACAACAACACATATGCTGTGAGTTTGGATACAAATATATACCAAATGTGACTCATGTCCCAACCATGGACAGCACCTCACAATGACACCTTACATAAAAGTATAGTCAAAAACTGTTTTAGAAATTAAAATCTTTAGGAAGTGCTCAAGGAAAACTTTGTACATGGGAGGCCATGCTTCTAGGTTGTGATAGATATCATATGGCTACATAATTATCCTTGGTTGACCCAATATACCCCAAAGAAAAACGAGAAGATTACTATCATATTCTTCCCAATGGTGAGTCTTCTCTTGACTTATCATTATCTCCACTGTCTCTAATCGTGAATTATACTTCAAACAAACACCAAGATTATATAGGTAGTGCTCGTAAATATACTCAGCAAGTGGATGAGCACAACCATGTCTTATGATGACACGAGATTGTATGTCATTAGACATCTTGTATGATAGTGACAAAACACCCTTCCAACGTTGGGTTCGCCTCACCCTATTTTCTTCACCAAATATAACTACTAAATGATGACCACCGTTTTATTCCCTTGTTACCCCCGCTCGACCCAGCTACACTCTTATTACCTGAAAGGAATTGTGAAACAAAAGGGTGAGCACAACTAGCCCAGTAAAGAATATCATGACTAAAGATAAATAAATTATCAATAGTCTTCATCAATAATAAATCAGAGATTTAGAATATATGGTAGATGATAAAAATTTTAACCATAGTTGCAGCGGAACGAGAAATCCATTAGAAGAGTCAAATAGACTATAAAGTCTATTATCTTCTCCATGTTAAAAATCCACCAACAATGTTTTATCCCTGTAACATCAATCAACAATTCTGGTCCACAATCATATGAATAACTCATAATCATAACTGTAAATTGTACTTTTATCTAAAAATTCTAAACTTTACAGAGTATACTTTTATCATATACATGTACTCCCAATAAAAATTTCACCAATTTTGGAGTTAACCACAAGGAATTATAAGCGGTTACTTTTAAAATAGTCTTTTCCCGTAAAATTCATAACTCTTAATCTATACATCCAAAAATCACCATCTTTGGACACAATCAATAAAACTCATCAAAATATCATTTCAAATTTTTCCAGAATTTTCTGAAGGTCAGAAGAATTACGAACTGAAAAATATAATAACCCTTAAAATCTTTTACTATCCCTTACCTCAAAAGTGCAGTATTTCTGACTGGAATGCAAAGCCGAAGGAAACTTGCACTGAATAGCAACTCTCAAAGTATCTAAATACTCACAAAATATGCTTCATAATATAGAGAGAAAAAGAGAGAAAGCTTATGTTTCTGGTGTGATTTTCAATTCTAACTTAGCCCTCTATTTATTGGAAAATGTTAACACGCCGAAGCAGACTTAACCTGCAACCTGATGTCTTTACCTGCTACTATTCCCACCCACCACATTTGAATTAAAATCTCAGCACATTTCTTCACCAACCAAGAGTGGGGCCCACCAATTCTAGAATTTTTCACCAAAATGATTAACTCCGAAAATTCAACAATTTCTGAACCAGTCATCTCGTAAAATTCATAACAAATCATACGTTCATTTTTAACGGTTCAAAATTTGTGGACATATACTCAACTTATATATGTATAACATATCCAAATATTATCACGATCTAACGGTCGGATTAAAAATTATAACCCTTGCAAAATATCTCAAAACCCTAATTTTTAATACCTCCATTCCGACAAAAATACTGATAAAAACCTCAACATTAACTTCTTCATTTTTAACCACAAAAATATATCCCTCATTTATATCCACATAAAATAAATATTTCCTTATCATATGAATCAATAATTAAATATTCACAAATAATATTACAGAATCACATTTATGACAACCAGGCCGTTCCCAGGAAAGAGGGGGCTTTCCAATAAAAATTTTTCCTTACTGGCGCGCAATTAGATGACCAAACCTCTCCTTAGACAGAACTTTCTAGACATTGCCAATAATGCTATCTAATAATATTATTCAAATAATATGAATTATTGATCTGATAGTGGGAAATACTGTGCAGTGACAATTATTGAACAAAATAATATAAAATTTCAACGTAGCAATTATTGAATCAATAAAATAAAATATTGAACAGCAATTACTGTAACAATTATTGAGTAGTGCCTTCTTACGTAAGAATCAATAATTCAAAAAAATATTATGCAATACCGTGTGCTACTGTGCAACTACGCGTATTACTGTATTTTAACCACCAGGTATTCCAACAGTGTTAACGGTAACAACTACGCCGTTATTTATAAAAATTCAATTTTGTCGTTTTCTTCATCCAATCGCTTTCCGTTATGGGGCCCACAAATAGTTGCGCCGTCGTACGAATATTCCCCGACAGAAAGAATATTCCACGACCAAACGAATATTCCCCGACAAAATGAATATTTTATAACCACTTGCTTATTTTGAAAAATATTCATATATCACCTTTAACTTTAACTTTTTATCAATTTAACCATTTACTAAATAGAAAAATTTAATACTTTTATTTCATAAAATTTGGGGTCTTACAATCTCCCCTCCTTATGAAATTTTGTCCTCGAAATTTACGTACCTGGTAATTCAAAGAGTTGAGAATGCCTTGCTTTCATTTCAGATTCCATCTTCCCTGTCATCATGATTTCTCTATTGCTCATCTCCTGTATTTCAGATATCATTCTAGAATACAGCTTCAAAATAAGGGTTAATTGAACAAATTAACATATCACATAATATCCCGATATTACGACTGACCAACAAATAAGCTTAGGTAGGACACACTAGCGAAGGATTTACTCATCTCTCCTCTCCTAGTTATATTTCCCGATCTCTGCCAGAGACCATATCCCTAAGCTCTGATACCAACTGTGACAACCCCAAAATAGGTCCATTCCATCCAATCTATTCTGAGTCGCCAAATACATGGTACAGAAAACAACTACAACTTTATTACAACAATTGTCGTGCAAAATACAACAACACATATGTTGTGAGTTTGGATACAAATATATACCAAATGTGACTCATGTCCCAACCGTGGACAGCACCTCACAATGACACCTTACATAAATGTATAGTCAAAAACTGTTTTAGAAATTAAAATCTTTGGGAAGTGCTCAAGAAAACCTTTGTACATGGGAGGCCATGCTTCTAGGTTGTGATAGATATCATATGGCCACATAATTATCCTTGGTTGACCCAATATACCCCAAAGAAAAACGAGAAGATTACTATCATATTCTTCCCAATGGTGAGTCTTCTCTTGACTTATCATTATCTCCACTGTCTCTAATCGTGAATTATACTTCAAACAAACACCAAGATTATATAGGTAGTGCTCATAAATATACTCAGCAAGTGGATGAGCACAACCCTGTCTTATGATGACACGAGGTTGTATGTCATTAGACATCTTGTATGATAGTGACAAAACACCCTTCCAACGTTGGGTTCGCCTCACCCTATTTTCTTCACCAAATATAATTACTAAATGATGACCACCGTTTTATTTCCTTGTTACCCCCGCTCGACCCAGCTACACTCTTATTACCTGAAAGGAATTGTGAAACAAAAGGATGAGCACAACTAGCCCAGTAAAGAATATCATGACTAAAGATAAATAAATTATCAATAGTCTTCATCAATAATAAATCAGAGATTTAGAAGATATGGTAGATGATAAAAATTTTAACCATAGTTGCAGCGGAACGAGCAATCCATTAGAAGAGTCAAATAGACTATAAAGTCTATTATCTTCTCCATGTTAAAATTCCACCAACAATGTTTTATCCCTGTAACATTAATCAACAATTCTGGTCCACAATCATATGAATAACTCATAATCATAACTGTAGTTCTAAATTCCTCTTCTCATCCAGGACGAAGATAATTTTTATCACCTATCTTTACCTGAAACATCAAAGATCATGGTTACACCAAATCACATTTCCTATTCATAATCATACTAATAACTCCATCTTTGTACTACGGTCAAAGATATTCATTTGTATCACCAGTTGGTCATGTTCATCTCAACATCTGTTCATCTTTGCACTACTGGCCAAAGATATTCAACAACATGTCATCTTTGCACTACAGGCCAAAGATATTCATCAACAATTCATCTTTGCACTACAGGCCAAAGATATTTCTCAACAGTTCATATTTACACTACGGCCAAATATATTTATCAACAGTTCATATTTGCACTACAGGCCAAATATATTAATATCTCAAAGAAATATATAATCATTTCAGAATTTATATAAACAATAATTATAACCACGTTGATCAATTCACCTTTGTACTTAAGCTAAAGATATTCACTTATAAATTCAATGGTCATGATCATGCTAATCAACAATTCAACTTTGCACTACTGGCCAAAGAGAACACATAGTCATGATCATACCAAAAATCTACCCATCTTTACACTCAAGTCAAAGAAAAATATCATCATTAGGGTTATAAAAATGTTATATATAATAATAAAAATAATATGATCAACATATAGTTTTAATCTCAAGAGTAATATTCGTAAATCAACTATAATTTGGTTAGAAAAAGAAACTAATTTTTTCGTGAATAGTAACTCGTGAATAGTAACTCATGAATAGTAACTCGTGAATAGTAACTCGACACAAAAAGGTAGAAATTCCACAATAAAATACATACCAATATTTCGGTATAATGATATTGAAAGAATAATATTTCTTAAGCTTATAAACAATTTATTTTAATTGTTTACACTTTACTAAATAATGCATTTAATCATCCTAAAATGCTAACTCATAAGATTTCATCACTAATAACTAAAAACCCTCATCAAAAATCTGCATATATCTCATATAGGATTCTCAAGCCATAAAATCCTATTTTCTAATTTTTTTACTTCAAAAAACATATTTAATTCATTTACTCATAACTAGATCATTTTCATGAAAAATACCAAATCAATTCTAAAAATATTTCTTTTCTGAGATTTAGCATAATATAGTCTCATAGTGAACATATATTTTTCTCAGAATTTTTAAAAATCATTTATTATTTTTCATATGGCCAAAACAGCCGAATATTTAGATATTTATCAAAAATTGTACTTTTATCCCAAAATTCTAAACTTTACAGAGTATACTTCTATCATATACATGTACTCCCAATAAAAATTTCACCAATTTTGGAGTTAACCACAAGGAGTTATAAGCGGTTACTTTTAAAATAGTCTTTTCCCGTAAAATTCATAACTCTTAATCTATACATCCAAAAATCACCATTTTTGGACATAATCAATAAAACTCATCAAAATATCATTTCAAATTTTTCCAGAATTTTCTGAAGGTCAGAAGAATTACGAACTGAAAAACATAATAACCCTTAAAATCCTTTACTATCCCTTACCTCAAAAGTGCAGTATTTCTGACTGGAATGCAAAGCCGAAGGAAACTTGCACTGAATACAACTCTCAAAGTATCTAAATACTCAAAAAATATACTTCATAATATAGAGAGAAAAAGAGAGAAAGCTTATGTTTCTGGTGTGATTTTCAATTCTAACTTAGCCCTCTATTTATAGGAAAATGTTAGCACGCCGAAGCAAACTTAACCTGCAACCTGATGGCTTTACCTGCTACTATTCCCACCCACCACATTTGAATTAAAATCTCAGCACATTTCTTCACCAACCAAGAGTGGGGCCCACCAATTCTAGAATTTTCCACCAAAATGATTAACTCCGAAAATTTAACAATTTCTGAACCAGTCATCTCGTAAAATTCATAACAAATCATACGTTCATTTTTAACGGTTCAAAATTTGTGGACATATACTCAACTTATATATGTATAACATATCCAAATATTACCACGATCCAACGGTCGGATTAAAAATTATAACCCTCGCAAAATATCTCAAAAACCCTAATTTTTAATACATCCATTCCGACAAAAATACTGATAAAAACCTCAACATTAACTCCTTCATTTTTAACCACAAAAATATATCCCTCATTTATATCTACATAAAATAAATATTTCCTTATCATATGAATCAATAATTAAATATTCACAAATAATATTACAGAATCACATTTATGACAACCAGGCCGTTCCCAGGAAAGAGGGGGCTTTCCAATAAGAATTTCTCCTTACTGGCGCACAATTAGATGACCAAACCTCTCCTTAAACAGAACTTTCTAGACATTGCCAATAATGCTATCTAATAATATTATTCAAATAATATGAATTATTGATCTGATAATGGAAAATACTGTGCAGTGATAATTATTGAACAACAATAATATAAAATTTCAACGTAGCAATTATTGAATCAATAAAATAAAATATTGAACAGCAATTACTGTAACAATTATTGAGTAGTGCCTTCTTACGTAAGAATCAATAATTTAAAAAAATACTGTGCAATACCGCGTGCTACTGTGCAACTACGCGTATTACTGTATTTTAACCACCATGTATTCCAACAGTGTTAACGGTAACAACTACGCCGTTATTTATAAAAATTCAATTTTGTCATTTTCTTCATCCAATCGCTTTCCGTTATGGGGCCCACAAATAGCTGCGCCGTCGTACGAATATTCCCCGACAGAAAGAATATTCCACGACCAAACGAATATTCCCCGACAAAATGAATATTTTATAACCACTTGCTTATTTTGAAAAATATTCATATATCACCTTTAACTTTAATTTTTTATCAATTTAACCATTTACTAAATAGAAAAATTGAATACTTTTATTTCATAAAATTTGGGGTCTTACAATCTCCCCTCCTTATGAAATTTCGTCCTCGAAATTTACGTACCTCGTAATTCAAAGAGTTGAGAATACCTTGCTTTCATTTCAAATTCTATCTTCCCTGTCATCGTGATTTCTCTATTGCTCATCTCCTGTATTTCAGATATCATTCTAGAATACAGCTTCAAAACAAGGGTTAATTGAACAAATTAACATATCACATAATATCCCGATATTATGACTGACCAACAAATAAGCTTAGGTAGGACACACTAGCGAAGGATTTACTTATCTCTCCTCTCCTAGTTATATTTCCCGATCTCCGCCAGAGACCATATACCTAAGCTCTGATACCAACTGTGACAACCCCAAAATAGGTCCATTCCATCCAACCTATTCTGAGTCGCCAAATACATGGTACAGAAAACAACTACAACTTTATTACAACAATTGTCGTGTAAAATACAACAACACATATGCTGTGAGTTTGGATACAAATATATACCAAATGTGACTCATGTCCCAACCGTGGTCAGCACCTCACAATGACACCTTACATAAAGGTATAGTCAAAAACTGTTTTAGAAATTAAAATCTTTGGAAAGTGCTCAAGGAAACCTTTGTACATGGGAGGCCATGCTTCTAGGTTGTGATAGATATCATATGGCCACAGAATTATCCTTGGTTGACCCAATATACCCCAAAGAAAAACGAGAAGATTACTATCATATTCTTCCCAATGGTGAGTCTTCTCTTGACTTATCATTATCTCCACTGTCTCTAATCGTGAATTATACTTCAAACAAACACCAAGATTATATAGGTAGTGCTCATAAATATACTCAGCAAGTGGATGAGCACAACCCTGTCTTATGATGACACGAGGTTGTATGTCATTAGACATCTTTTATGATAGTGACAAAACATCCTTCCAACGTTGGGTTCGCCTCACCCTATTTTCTTCACCAAATATAACTACTAAATGATGACCACCGTTTTATTCCCTTGTTACCCCCGCTCGACCCAGCTACACTCTTATTACCTGAAAGGAATTGTGAAACAAAAGGGTGAGCACAACTAGCCCAGTAAAGAATATCATGACTAAAGATAAATAAATTATCAATAGTCTTCATCAATAATAAATCAGAGATTTAGAACATATGGTAGATGATAAAAATTTCAACCATAGTTGCGGCGGAACGATCAATCCATTAGAAGAGTCAAATAGACTATAAAGTCTATTATCTTCTCCATGTTAAAAATTCACCAACAATGTTTTATCCCTGTAACATCAATCAACAATTCTGGTCCACAATTATATGAATAACTCATAATCATAACTGTAGTTCTAAATTCCTCTTCTCATCCAGGACGAAGATAATTTTTATCACCTATCTTTACCTAAAACATCAAAGATCATGGTTACACCAAATCACATTTCCTATTCATAATCATACTAATAACTTCATCTTTGCACTACGGCCAAAGATATTCATTTGTATCACCAGTTGGTCATGTTCATCTCAATATCTGTTCATCTTTGCACTACTGGCCAAAGATATTCAACAACATGTCATCTTTGCACTACGGGCCAAAGATATTCATCAACAATTCATCTTTGTACTACAGGCCAAAGATATTCCTCAACAGTTCATATTTGCACTACGGCCAAATATATTCATTAACAGTTCATATTTGCAATACAGGCCAAATATATTAATATCTCAAAGAAATATATAATCATTTCAGAATTTATATAAACAATAATTATAACCATGTTGATCAATTCACCTTTACACTTAAGCTAAAGATATTCACTTATAAATTCAATGGTCATGATCATACCAATCAACAATTCAACTTTGCACTACTGGCCAAAGAGAACCCATAGTCATGATCATACAAAAAATCTACCCATCTTTACACTCAAGTCAAAGAAAAATATCATCATTAGGGTTATAAAAATATTATATATAATAATAAAAATAATATGATCAACATATTATTTTAATCTCAAGAGTAATATTCGTAAATCAACTATAATTTGGTTAGAAAAAGAAACCAATTTTTTCGTGAATAGTAACTCGTGAATAGTAACTCATGAATAGTAACTCGTGAATAGTAACTCGACACAAAAAGGTAGAAATTCTACAATAAAATACATACCAATATTTCGGTATAATGATATTGAAAGAATAATATTTCTTAAGCTTATAAACAATTTATTTTAATTGTTTACACTTTACTAAATAATGCATTTAATCATCCTAAAATGCCAACTCATAAGATTTCATCACCAATAATCAAAAACCCTCATAAAAAATCTGCATATACCTCATATAGGATTCTCAAGCCATAAAATCCTATTTTCTAATTTTTTTACTTCACAAAACATATTTAATTCATTTACTCATAACTAGACCATTTTCATGAAAAATACCAAATCAGTTCCAAAAATATTTCTTTTCTGGGATTTAGCATAATATAGTCTCATAGTGAACATATATTTTTCTCAGAATTTTTAAAAATCATTTACTATTTTTCATATGGCCAAAACAGCCGAATATTTAGATATTTATCAAAAATTGTACTTTTATCCAAAAATTCTAAACTTTACAGAGTATACTTCTATCATATACATGTACTCCCAATAAAAATTTCACCAATTTTGGAGTTAACCACAAGGAATTATAAGCGGTTACTTTTAAAATAGTCTTTTCCCGTAAAATTCATAACTCTTAATCTATACATCCAAAAATCACCATTTTTGGGCACAATCAATAAAACTCATCAAAATATCATTTCAAATTTTTCCAGAATTTTCTGAAGGTCAGAAGAATTACGAACTGAAAAATATAATAACCCTTAAAATCCCTTACTATTCCTTACCTCAAAAGTGCAGTATTTTTGACTGGAATGCAAAGCCGAAGGAAACTTGCACTGAATAGCAACTCTCAAAGTATCTAAATACTCATAAAATATGTTTCATAATATAGAGAGAAAAAGAGAGAAAGCTTATGTTTCTGGTGTGATTTTCAATTCTAACTTCGCCCTCTATTTATAGGAAAATGTTAGCACGCCGAAGCAGACTTAACCTGCGACCTGATGTCTTTACCTGCTACTATTCCCACCCACCATATTTGAATAAAAATCTCAGAATATTTCTTCACCAACCAAGAGTGGGGCCCACCAATTCTAGAATTTTCTACCAAAATGATTAACTCTAAAAATTCAACAATTTCTGAACCAGTCATCTCGTAAAATTCATAACAAATCATACGTTCATTTTTAACGGTTCAAAATTTGTGGACATATACTCAACTTATATATGTATAACATATCCAAATATTACCATGATCCAACGGTCGTATTAAAAATTATAACCCTCGCAAAATATCTCAAAAACCCTAATTTTTAATACATCCATTCTGACAAAAATACTGATAAAAACCTCAACATTAACTCCTTAATTTTTAACCACAAAAATATATCCCTCATTTATATCCACATAAAATAAATATTTCCTTATCATATGAATCAATAATTAAATATTCACAAATAATATTACAGAATCACATTTATGACAACTAGGCCGTTCTCAAGAAAGAGGGGGCTTTTCAATAAGAATTTCTCCTTACTAGCGCAATTAGATGACCAAACCTCTCCTTAGATAGAACTTTCTAGATATTGCCAATAATGCTATCTAATAATATTATTCAAATAATATGAATTATTGATCTGATAATGGGAAATACTGTGCAGTGACAATTATTGAACAACAATAATATAAAATTTTAACGTAGCAATTATTGAATCAATAAAATAAAATATTGAACAGCAATTACTGTAACAATTATTGAGTAGTGCCTTCTTACGTAAGAATCAATAATTCAAAAAAATACTGTGCAATAACGTGTGCTACTGTGCAACTACGCGTATTACTGTATTTTAACCACCAGGTATTCCAACAGTGTTAACGGTAACAACTACGCCGTTATTTATAAAAATTCAATTTTGTCGTTTTCTTCATCCAATCGCTTTCCGTTATGGGGCCCACAAATAGTTGCGCCGTCGTACGAATATTCCCCGACAGAAAGAATATTCCACGACCAAACGAATATTCCCCGACAAAATGAATATTTTATAACCACTTGCTTATTTTGAAAAATATTCATATATCACCTTTAACTTTAACTTTTTATCAATTTAACCATTTACTAAATAGAAAAATTGAATACTTTTATTTCATAAAATTTGGGGTCTTACAATAGAGACGCTGTTCGGTAGGATTGCGTTGGAGATTCGAAGAGGTTTCAGAGTTTTCTATAATCGGTATAAATTCTAAACCACTAAATTATTTTTGTTTCCCATGGATCCTGTGTTGGGTTTTGGAAATTGCTTTGTAAATTATTATATTCCGTTGTTCGTTTTTATGCCGAAATCCCTATAGTGGTATCAGAGCTACTTGCAAAATGTTTAATTCAGATTACGTGTTTTAATTATATTTGATATATATGATATAGGATGATGCAATTTTACCGATCTAAAATTGAATATATTTTGTATTCGATATATATGATATATGATGATGCAATTTTACTGATCTAAAATTGAATATATGATATTCTACATGTATGCATATTCTGGTATTATGAATATCTGTAATAGATATGCATGTATATGATGTTCTGTTAATCGTATCTTAGAAGGTGTAATAACAATACAACTTCTATTCTAATTGGATCAGAAGCATGAAGATTCGGTTTAATATGATTAATTGAAACTGGACATATATGATATGTTTTGGGTGTACTGTTATTGTGAGTATTTTGGGGGATTTGATATGATTCTGGAATTGTTTCAGAGATTCGTATGAAAAAATTCGACAATACCAATCAGCTGGACCACCACCAGAGGGAGACCCCCCCTTGGACCCCCCATCGTAGTGCACGATGGTCGTGACCCCAATATTTTGTATATAGTTTTTTTTATTATATATACACTGTTATGTGCTTATTATGACATGCATGGTGCACAGTTGTGGCCTTTTGACCCATAGGTTAGTGGTTTTTGGTTTTGAAATACGGCTTGCATGTCGTGCCTTTCTATAAATTCTAATGTAATATTCTCTTCTCATCTAAATCCCCTCGAATGTAACTCGAGGTTTCTTTATATCATGTAATAATCTATAATTGATGAAGATGACAAGATGGAGAACACGATGGAAAGATGATGATGGAGAGGAGACACATGCATCTGGAAGATCCAAGGAAGCTATTATTTTGAGATCTTTTACCACCTTAAATTGACCTTCAATCTTTCATTAGCTTAAAAAGATTGACAGTGGATTGGGTCATAACTGTGACACATTTAATTTTGCACTTTATTTATGCTTATATACGATATGATATGATAATTAATGTGCATGCTTAATAAGATTAAAATTGGTGAGATCTAAATTAATTTATAAAATCCCTCATTAAATTATTAAGTCTAAATCAGATGCTTTCCAATGAATAACACTCATCAATACCTTGATCAATGGATCTAGGTTTGCCAAAGAAAAGTACCATATTTATCTAGGTAAGATGCGATAGGATAATTGTGATATCCAAACTCTTAACATCATTGGACCCGACTTAACTAAGTTATCTCAATAGGATTGTGGACTAAGAGGCATGGAGTTTGGTAGGTACCATTAGATGGACTATAAACAAATGTTGTTTACCAAACTATCTAGGAGTTATATATGATATAATTGACAAGGGGTTCTCTACCTAAATAATTGTGTTTTGAGAGAATAGTCAAATCTAACTTAAGGCATAATGAAATATGGATCTTGGCTCACTAGAAAGATTTAATAAAAAATGCTTTTCGAATTAATGGTGATGGCTATTAATTTGAATAAAATAGTGGGAGGTATATTTTTAATGTACTATTATCAATTACATAATATCAAAAACTCTGCAATTTGACTTATTATTTTTGCACTTATATATTGTAGCTATCAATGGCAAACAACAACAACACGAATAGTCTTTCACTACGATCAGTCCTTGAGAAGGACAACCTGAGCTGAATTAATTTTCTTGACTGGCATAGGAACTTGAGGATTGTCCTAAAACAAGAGCGCAAGCTATATGTAATTGAAAAGCCCATTCTTGCAGTACTAGCTGACACTGCACCACGTGTAGAGCATAATGCTTACAAAAAGCATTAAGATAATGCTCTGGATGTGAGTTATCTCATGCTAGCAACTATGAACGCTAAGCTTCAGAAGCAACATGAGTTGATGGATGCTTATGAGATGATCGAGCATCTCAAGAAATTGTTTGAAGGGCATGCTCGACAGGAAAGGTATGATACAAGCAAAGCGTTGTATCACTGTAAAATGGGTGAACGTGATCCAGTTGGTCCACATGTGCTGAAAATGATTGGGTATATTGAGTACCTTGATAGGTTGGGTTTTCTGATTACTCCAGAAGCCCAAACTAATCTTGTTTTGCAATCTTTGAATAGCAGCTACTCTCAATTTGTTATGAATTACCTAATGAATGAAATTGAGAAACCCCTTATTGAGTTGTTGAGCATGTTAAGAATTGCTGAGAATAATATGAAAAAAGTAGGACCTGCTCCTATAATGATAGTGCAAAAGGGGAATGCTAAGGGAAATTGAAAAGATAAAAAGAAGAAAGGATCTAAATCTTGTGCCAAACCCAATTCCAAAACCAAACAGGCTTTAAAACCTAAAGGTGGGGTGGCTAAAGAAGGTGATTGTCACTTCTGTGGAAAACTTTGACACTGGAAGAGGAACTGCCATGCTTATTTGGAAGAAGTGAAGAAAAGGAAAGGAAGTGCTACTTCTGATTCAGGTATATATGTTATAGAAGTCAACTTGTATATTTCTACATCATGGGTATTGGATACTGGATGTGGTTCTCACATTTGTGTTAATGTGCAGGAACTCCGAAGGAGTAGGACTTTGACAAAAGGAGAGGTTGACCTACGAGTTAGGAATGGAGCAAAAGTTGTTGCACTGGCCGTAGGAACTTATCATTTATCTTTGCCCACTAGGCTAGTATTAGAATTAGAAGATTGTTATTATGTGTCTGCTATAAGCAAAAACATTATTTATGTTTCTTGTTTGGACAAGAAAGATTTTTCATTTATAATAAAGAACAACCGTTGTTTGTTTTACTTAAATGATATATGCTATGGTGTTGCACAATTGTTTAACAGTCTTTATATTCTTGATTTAGAAATGCATATCTCTAACATAAATACAAAATGATTTAAATCAAATGATTCAAATCTGACATATCTCTGGCGCTGTTGTTTAGGCCATATAAATGAGAAACGCATATCCAAACTCCATAAAGATGGGTTTTTGGATTCATTTGATTTTGAATCATATGAGAAATGCGAGTCTTATTTATTAGGCAAGATGACTAAAGCCCCTTTTACTGGACACAGTGAACGGGCTAGCGATGTGTTGGGACTTATACATAGTGATGTATGTGGACCCCATGAGTTCGTTAGCAAGAGGTAGGTTTTATTACTTCATTAAATTTACTGACGACTTTAGTAGATATGGATATATATATCTTATGAGACACAAATCTGAATCCATTGAAAAGTTCAAGGAATTCAAGAATGAAGTTCAAAACTAATTTGGCAAAAGCATAAAAGCCCTTCGATCTGATCGAGGAGGTGAATACTTAAGCCAAGACTTTGATGACCTTCTGAAGGAGTGTGGTATTATATCACAACTCATTCCACCTAGAACACCACAATGGAATGGTGTATCTGAGAGGAGGAATCACACCTTGTTGGACATGGTACGATCAATGATGAGTTATACAGATCTTTCAATAAGCTTCTAGGGGCATGCCCTAGAGACAACTGCATTCACACTTAACCGTATTCCTATAAAGACGGTTCAGAAGACACCATATGAGTGGGAAACGTCCTAGTATGTCATTCATAAAGATTTGGGGTTATGAAGCGTTTGTAAAATGTCTGGATTCTGACAAGCTCGGACCCAAATCTAAAAAATATAATTTTGTGGGATACCCAAAGGAAACAAAAGGGTATTATTTCTACAAACCTTCTAAGAACAAAATGTTTGTTGCTCGAACTGGTATTTTTCTAGAAAGAGAATTTGTCTCTAAAGGAAACAATGGGAGGAAAATAGAACTCGAAGAAATTTGAGAACTATAAAATATCATTGAACCTGAGTTAGAACGTGAGCAGGAACCACAAGATATTGTAGAAAGTTAACTTGCTCAAATTACACAAGGCATTCGTAGATCTGGTAAGACACGCCAAGAGCCAGAGAGATATTATGGATATCTTGTGACTCAAAACGGCGATGTGATGCTCATACATTAGGATGAGCCTACTTCCTACCAAGAAGCTATGAATGGACCAGATTCTAAGAAATGACTTGATGCCATGAAATCTGAGATGGAATCCATGTATACTAACTAAGTATGGACTCTGGTTGATCCACCCGAAGGGGTAAAACCAATCGGGTGCAAGTGGATTTTCAAGAAGAAAATTGACATGGATGGTAACGTACAAACCTATAAAGGCCAAATGGTAACAAAAGGTTTCAAACAAGTTCAAGGTGTTGACTATGATGAAACCTTCTCTCCAATGGCAATGGTTAAATCCATTAGGATCTTACTTGTTATTGTAACTTTTTATGATTACGAAATCTCGCAGATGGATGTCAAAATTACTTTCCTTAATGGAAATCTCCTTGAAACCTGAGGGTTTTGTCGCTCCAAAGGATGTTGGAAAGGTATGTAAGTTGCAGCAATCCATTTATGGATTGAAGCAAGCCTCTCGGAGTTGGAATCTTCGATTTGATGAAGTAGTTAAAGAGTTTGGCTTTATAAAAAATAAAGATGAACCTTGTGTATATAAGAAAGTTAGTGGGAGTCACATTGTATTCCTGGTATTATATGTTGATGACATATTAATTATTGGGAATGACATTCCTTCATTACAGGCTGTAAAAACATGGTTAGGAAAATGTTTCTCCATGAAAGATTTGGGCAATGCAAAATACATATTAGGTATCAGGATCTATCAAGATAGATCGAGAAAAATGCTCGGCCTAAGTCAAAGTACATATATTGATAAAGTGCTAAAATGGTTCAGCATGCAAGAGGCGAAAAGAGGACACTTACCCGTGACTCATGGTGTAAAGATCTTTAAGGCCCAATGTCCTAAATCACAAGATGATGAGGAGCGTATGAGAAAGATCCCTTATGCTTTGGCAATTGGATCTATCATGTGTCTTGTATGCTTTGAGCATGACGAGCAGATACTAGTCGAATTCAGGTGAAGGTCACTAGATAGCAGTCAAGAATATCCTCAAGTACCTGAAAAGGACTAAGGATTCATTCTTGGTATATGGAGGTGAAGACGAACTGGCAGTAAAGGGTTACACAGATACTAGTTTCCAGACTAACAATGATGACTATAAGTCTCAGTTAAGCTTTGTGTTTTACCTTAATTATGGTGTTATTAGCTGGAAGAGCTCGAAGTAAGAGATAGTAGCTGATTTTACAACAGAGGCTGAGTATATTGTTGCTTCTAGTGCGGCCAAGGAGGCTGTATGGATTAAAAAGTTTGTCACTGAACTTGGTGTTGTTCCAACCATTGTTGATCTGGTTAAGCTATACTGTGATAATAATGGAGCTATTTCACAGGCTAAGGAACCCAGATCTCACCAATGATCCAAGCATATACTTAGGCGGTACAATCTCATCCGTGAAATCATTTATAGATGAGATGTACATATAGGAAGAGTGTCAACAGATGATAATGTTACAGATCCACTGACCAAAGCTTTGTCGTAGCAGAAGCATTAAGATCACACTAGTTCCATGGGTATTAGATACATGAGTGATTGGCTCTAGTGCAAGTGGGAGACTGTTAGAGGTTGTGCCCTAGAGGCTAATTATTTGATATAATTGCATAACATTTTGATATTATATTTAATTGAATAAATGGATGATTTTATTATGGTTTTATTTATTGCGTTATATAAATGTTAACATAATAAAATTCCTTAGAATAGTGATACAAATTATATAGTTTCAAGTATATGACTTGAACATTAGATTATATAATTACAATTAGTTATCATTGCTCTTAAATGTCCCTAGTCAAGTATTATTGTTGAAAGGACAACAATGATACATTGAGACTAGTATATGGATTGACTGATGACCAAATCTCATTAGTCTTAAATATATGAGATATTAAGTCAATGCATATGTACGTGTTAGAGAACGATGTACTGGACAGACCCACCATAAGAATTCTATATGGAGCATTATGAGAAATGTCATTAGCAATTCTCATAGTGACAATGATGTAATGATCCTCCGACCTGAAATCACAATATTACTACACGAGAATTTATGTACTTTGATATCATCAAAGGTCGCCTTTAATAGGGTGGACTATAAAGGTGATTATTGGGTACATCATTCATCTTGTGAGGAATATGAGTGATCTAGATGGAATTTAACCCTCCTATATATTAGGGGTGATATCCATAGGCCTCTTGATTGAGTAAGACTATGAAATGCATGGTCATGCTCAAATAGTGATTTGTTTCATATAGTCTACTCATTGATCAAGAAAACTCAGATTAAATTATGAAGAGTATGACACATTCCATGACTCGAGTTTAATCTAGGATGTCAAGGTTAAAAGGATTAAATTACATTGAAACATTGGTCACGAAAAGATTGCATCGAATAATCGATCTTATTATTACTTGGGTAGCAGTGATGCATTACTAGATGCCGATCACTGTTTATAATTTTATAATATGATTTTAAAATTATTGCCAACGTAATAATAACCTATAGGGTCACACACATAGAACATAATTAACAAAAAAAAGAATTAATATAAATTGTAAGGATTTAAATATATCAATATGATTGATAGTATTTAAATCACGAATTTAAATTAAAAGAATAATTTGTATATATGTATATTAATTAAATAAGACTTAATTAAGATATAATATATATATATATATAAATTTAAATTTTATTTTAATTAGATCAGGTTTTTGATTAATTTCGATATACTGCTATATATATATATGATATATCAACGTTTTAGGGAAAAAATCATCATAACCTAAGAAACCCTAGCCGTTCTTAGAGAGAGACTAGAGAGAAAACATAATATCTTGATCCTTGGTGGCTAGTGCCGCGACTTCTTTTACTGCAGATCGTGCGACGATTCGCAGGGCGTTTGTGTGGATACCATAGAGACGCTGTTCGGTAGGATTGCGTTGGAGATTCGAAGCAGTTTCAGAGTTTTCTATAATCGGTATAAATTCTAAACCACTAAATTATTTCTGTTTCGCATGGATCCTGTGTTGGGTTTCGAAAATTGCTCTGTAAATTATTATATTCCGCTGTGCATTTTTTTGTCGAAATCCCTACACCAACTTCTTTTGAAGTCTCAGACACAGAGTCTTAATAGATCTTCAAGAGTTTGAATAGTACTCTCCGACTGTCCGTCCGTCTGAGGATGATATGCCGAACTGAATCGTAAATTCATGTCCATAGCTTTATGCAAACTGACCCAAAATCGTGAAGTGAATCTAGGGTCTCGATCAGAAACTATGGATACTGGCATACCATGTAACGCCCTAGAAAAATTAAACCTTTTGTAAATACTTTTATAGTGAATAAAATAATATTGTTTGTTATTATTATGTGTTAGTAAGATAAATGTCGTTCTATAACTAAGAAACGTTGAAACGTCGTAGTATTTTAACTACGTGAAGGAATTAAAGTGTTTGAATTTCTAAGACGAAAAGAAAAACTTTCCAAGAAATTTTTTGAAAAACACTATTCATCATTTTTTGCTTGGGAATTATTTTTGAACTTTCGAGAAATACGTAATGTTAGAATAACAAGGTGAGATGGATTATGTAATAATATGTCAAGTATGGAAAACGCAATATTTAGCATGCGGACTTAATTTGAGAACGTTAAGGATTAAAGTTAAATGAAATGGAATTGTAAGATCTTATATGAAGTACAAGTCCAATAAGAATTAAGGTATAAGCCCATGTGTGATTAATGTTAGAGCCCAAGTGTTTGTTAATGTGAAGCCCAAAGTAATTTAATACAAGCCCAAAGTATATGCTAAACTAATTAACCCTAAGCCGAGTTAATGATCCAATGGGTAAAGCTTGATCCATGGGGCAACCCATGGGTGAATTGGTGACCAAGAACTTTGTGTGGTGGGCAAGAAAGTTGTGTAATGGCCAAGTTTACTTAGAGCTTAAGTCATGAATAGTAAGGAGGTTACTTAAGGAAGTGGATGTCTTAATGACCAATATACCCTACCTTAGACGCTCTATAAATAGCAAGCTCGCCATTCATTATTTGCTTGTTCAAATTATCCAACAACTTTCCTTACAAAATAACTTAAGTGTTAGAGAGAATAAGCACAAATAAGTCAAACTTCCATTGTTAGATTTTTAAGAAGAAGAAAGCTAGTCATCAAAGGTAAATGATCTTATGATCTTATATTCTTCCATCTCTTCCATGATAGCTTGATAGTGAAGTGATGATCTTGTATGATAAGAAATCATAAGAAGGGAATAGCAAATGACTTAAGTATTAATGAACCGGGAATAAGCACTTTGTCCATGAATAAACTATGAACTAAAGAAGAATTTGAAAGACTTATATCATGTCTATATGAATGAAGAATAGTATGATAATAAGATGTAGAAATGATGGTTAGAAGACTTTAACTATCACAAGCCATGAGAAAAAAAGTTATATGTAAATTATAGTTTGATAAGTAAATAAGTTCGTGAAGAACAAGTAATGACTTAACAAGAAAATAAGTTATTGTAATATGTAGGTTGAGATGTCTAATTAATGGATTGAATCTATTTGGAATGATGAACAAATCGTTAGTAACGAAGTTTTGCCGGAATTCACACGATTGGACGATAATCGTCTAATTCGTGAAATTCTTGGAATGGAAGTCAGATTTTGTGTTTGAACTCAGAAACGTTAGTTGTTGATAGAGACAAGTCTTATTTGGAATTATAGAGTTGTGGACTCGAAAATGATCGGATTCTGACTTAGAACGAAGAAACGATCGTTGAACGTTCACGAATGTTTATCGTTTTCGTTAAAAATGGACTAATTGGTGAATTTTTAGTTAACGAAGTCAAATAGATAAAATTCTTAAATGAACACGTAGAGTATGTAATTTGTGAACCTTAGGCTCTTGAACGAGCCAATTCAGACTTATAACGAAAAAGTTACGAGCCTGGGAATCTCACAAAAATGAAAAACTGTAAAAAAAATTGGTGCACAGAACTGGCACCGCAGCGCCATCCCAAGGTCAAATAGCCCGCGCCACAGCGCCGAGCATGCCCGCATGAAGCTATAACCTACTGGAGAGTCGCGCCGCAACGCGACCCGTAACGAAGGGACTCGCGCCGCAGCGCCGAGTCCGGTCTTTTATCCCTAACATGTGGCGTCGCAACGCGACACAGAGAAGGGATGTTGGCGCCGCAGCGCCAGCCTTAGGGTTTTGACATTGAAGAAAGTTTACAAGTAGAGCATGAAGGGTAACTAATTAACAAAGAATTAAAGCTTAATTATGACATTGTTAAGCCATGATTAAACCTTAAATATGATCACTTAGGGTTGAAGTAAGTCAATTGCATATGAACGTAAGAACGACATAACGGAAAGCTGGAACCAATAATAACGAATCTAATATGTAATTAGATTGAGAAGAAGGGTAAGATTCTTTAGGAACCATATATGTTATTTATGACCTAATGTGTTATGTGATGTTATCATCTACTGTAGAAACCTTAAAGACTTAAAGTGCACGTGTTATGACTGTAGCAGACGCTAAAGGCAAGTGTTCTAAACCTTGTTCCAATTCAATCTAGATAAGCTTTGTGATTCATGTATTCTTACGCATGAACTAATGTTTAATGAAGTCCAAGCCAATTCTTTCGACTAGACTTATGATATGTTGGATTTCTTATAATCTATCAAAGTATTGTCAATGTTTTACCAAAATATGTTGGTGTGGTTTTCAAATGAAGACTGAGTATACTAAAATGTTTTGTCGTCAAACGGCAGGTACGTGAGGTTACCACAACTTAAACGTACATACGTTTAAAGAATATAGTGTTGATCAACATAGAGTACTATAGGCTGATCACCTAGACGTGCTCGTAAGCTATGCCGGACTTACGAACTTAGTGTCGAGATGTCCTTTTAAAAGTACTTATGAAATGCTCATGGTCTTGGACCGAAATTGATATTTTATTGAATATTGTTATTGTAAAACGTTTTGAATGAAAAGAAGTGCTATTTTGAATTATCAATAGTACTTCATAACTATTGTTCAGTTATTGAAGAAATATGATTCCTATGTTTCAAGCATGCTAGTTTTAATAGAATTGTTGTACTTGCTGAGCTAGTTAGGCTCACTCTTGCTTGAACCATATGAATGCAGCTAAGATCGAACGGACCGACGGATCCCGCACGGATAAAGGAAAGGCTAAGGCGAACCCATAGATTACTTATGTAATAGTATAGGTGTTAGGTTTGTAATATTCATGAACGCAATCAAATTGCATAAAATAAGCAGAAACGTATAAAAATTAGATTTTAAAATTTTACAAACCATATACCCGGATCATCCTTTATGCACAATTATTAATTAAACGAAAAGATATGAAGAACAAGAATCATACCCTTAAAGATTTGAGCTTCCTCAGGTACAAGTTCACCACCAATCCTTTTCGCGTTTAACTTGAATCCATCGGGTTTGGTTCCTTCCTTTGATCAACGTTAGCCACCCAAGTGTTTGGCCTTTAGAGGTGATCCACCAAGAAATAATAAAGATTCAATAAGATGGGTGTTTGACAAAACCCTAATTTTTCTATCTCTTATAGAAAAAGAGCGTACTCTCCAACAATTGGAATCACGTCTGTTGTGAAAAAGTCAACAACAACTCTAACACCCATAATAAGACTTCTCTTATTTATAAATGTGGGCAACCCTCCTTAACAATTAAGGAATTGAATTTTATTTTAATTAATTAAACTCCTTCAATTAATTAGGTTCCCAATCTTATTAGGAATAATTAATTAAATTCTTTTAATTAATTAGTCTCCTAATCTTATTAGGATATATGAGAGTACTTTTATTAATTAATTCTCAAACTCCTTTAAGAATTAAATAATAATAATAGTAATAATGATAATAAGACTCCTCTTATTAATTTATATTTAATATTTTTAAAATATTAAATAATAAATATTAAGTTATTTAATTTATTCTATCACCATAGATTAAATTAAATATACTTAACTTATTATTAAGATTATGCCATTAACTTCTTAAATAATTATTCTTTCTTTTTTCTGGTGTGACCCTTTAGGTTCTCCATATTAAACCGGTTGTGAATAAATCAATTAGAACAATTCTAATCTTATTTAAATAAATAATATTTATTCTACAATAGGGATAAGCCTCCCTAGCGATCAACGACTTTCCAGATAATATAGATTTCAACATTAATCATAAAAGAACCTTTGAGTTAATAGTTACCGTACAATTCAATCCTTCCACCATACAATGTCCCAATTAAATATAAAACATAGAATTACTGTCAAGTCTTATTTTATTTAATTATATGTATTTCGACTCTTAAATGCACAACACCAAATAATACAAATTAGAAACTCCTTTCTAATTTCATTCTGCCTTGGCCAAGGACTACTGGGTTGTCATTTATCGAATCACATAGGATATTTCTCTTCTTTTACTAGAAGTGGTAGATTCTTTATTGATCATATATTATCTCTATGTACGACTTATTATACCCAAGCATACCCTTTGATATACCCTAAGGGTCTTAAGGAATAAGTCAAAGTATAATTTATCTTATACAAGATACTATGATGATCTCAAGTCCAAGGATCACTTGTACTACTATCACTACAGGAATTCCTATTGACAGACAAGTAAAACTCCATTAGGTATTCCTTAGCGAGCAACTTTCAGTGAACTTATTCTCTAATAAGCACCTACATACTTGCTTTAGTGTCTCCACACAAATAATCAGGAGATCAATCATCCTCATCCAATGAGCAAGAAACGTATGTACCAATCTATCCGGATACCCTAATCCCCAATTTAGTAATCCAACGATTGGGAACTATTTTAGTTTTAAGCTTTCTCAGAATTTAGATCTCATTAGAATGATCATCATCATTATTCTAAAAGCATTTCTTTAAACTATGGATTTATCACATATTATAAAGCAGCATCATGTAGATAATTAAAAGCCTTTAATAAATTAATACTTTTTATTAATAAATAAATAAGATTGTTACAAAGTGTATGCTTTATCATCAACCATGATTGGCTTGTGTGCATACTACTTTCAATCTCCCACTTGCACTAAAGCCAATCGTCATGGTATCTCATACCCTTCTTTTATAAGTGACGATTATTTTGTTGTTGGATAAGCTTTAGTTAATGGATATGAAATGTTGTTCTTGAGAGTCCACTATCTCTATAGTGATTTTCCATCTTTCAATGATTTTTATAATCAAATGAAAGCGCCACAACACATGTTTAGATTCAAGATGAGACTTAGGAACTATTCATAGTTCTGTAATGAACTTTTCATCCAAACAATCAACTTGCAACTTCATTTATAGTTATATACTTTGTCTTTATCACTAAACCAGCAACACTTTGCCGTTTGAAACCTTTCTAATTCACTGCACAGTGATCTTCTCCAGAATTTGACCGATCATCATCAGGTCTCGTATATTTCATTGCAAACATGATTGTCACTCATGTTATCTCTCTTTTCAGGAGTCTATGGGGACTATTAAGAGAGATACACTCCATGTCTCATCAACATGAGACATTTCTTGGAGTTTGCCATGCTAAAATGACTTTAGTATCAAATGAATATACGTTCCTTGGGTTAAGTCGAGCATCCTCTTGAATCTATCTATATAGATTTTATCCCCAATTAAGATACTCTTCCCAAATCATTCATGGAGGAATGTTTAGACAATTTTATCTTTACTGATTGCACCATTAGTATGTCATTCCTTATCCGTAGTATATCAACATATAATACTAGGAATGTCACGACGCTCCCACTGACACTTTTGTACACACTAGGCTCATTTTTATTTTTGATAAAATCAAACTCTTTTGATTGTCTCATCAAAACGAATGTTCCATATTTGAGAAGCTTGCTTCAATCCATTTCTCTGAGTGTCTACAACTCTTACCTCATCGTATGTAACTGGATCATCATCTTCTATGATGTGTACCTCATCATCATTATCTATGATGAATCCATACCTCCCAGGTATCTTTGGTACTATTCTAGATTTATAATTCGGTTGTGGTACAATAGGTCTATCTACAAGTTCCTCTTATTTGACTTATAGTGATTTGTGGTTCTTGAACTCTTCAAGATCTATTATCCTCTCACTAGCTCCTTCATTGATAAACACCTTTATCTTAGAAGGTAGTGTGTTTCACAACAAACACCTTTTGCTAAGTAGGATTATAGAACATATACTATAAACTTACTTTAGGATGTCCCACAAATTTGTACTTGTCAAATTTTGTTCCAAGCTTATCCTTTGAAACCTTTTCACATAAGTTGGACAACCCCTTATTTTAACATACTTAAGATTAGGAATCCTCCCTGTCCATAACTTTTATAAAGTCTTGGGGCCGAATTTTGAGGTTACCTTTTTCGTAGATATGCAGCCATTTCTAGGGCATGACCCTAGAAGGATACTGAAATGTTAGTAAAATTATTATGGATCGCACCATGTCCAACAAGGTACGATTTTTCCTTTCAAATACATCAATCAATTATTACGTATCAGGAGGCGTCCATTATGAGAAAACCATTTGAGATGATCTAGAAACTTATTGCACAAGTATTTATTCCTTGATCTAATCAAAGAATCTTAATACTTTGTTAATTTGTTTCACTTCTGAATTCTTTGAACCTTTCAAATAATTCACACTTGTATTTCAATAAATACACACATTCAACTCTTTGAATGATCATCTCCTTTTCTTATTCTAGTTTGTTCAATTTACAAAATAATTTTTCACGTAAGTCAAGTATAAAAAATCTATTAAGTAATATTTCAGTTCTATACAAAATATTATTATTATAAATAGAACAATAATTGTTCTTAAATATAATACCAAAGATTTCATTGTCCAACAATAAAATGGAAATAATATTTCTAACGAGAACTAGAATACAATAACAATTTATTGACTTAATAGATTTGCCCGTAGGCAATGCTAAACTATAAGTTTCTATGTTTAATGCAGGAACCTTTGCTTAATTTTCCACACATAGGATTACTTATCTTTGTTTAGCTTTCTACTTCAGCTTGGTCCCTTCATAAATCTATATTTATGATAATCAAAGTAGGTATCCAATACCCAAGTAGAACCTTGACTTAAAGAAAAACTTATTTCATTCATGAACAAAACTGTATTTGTAACCGAAGCTTCACTAAGCTTCTTCTGGTTAGCTCTGCAAGATGCTTATCGCAGTTTCTTTTCCAGTGTCCTGGCTTATTACAGTGGAAGCAAAACTCCTTTGCTATCTGTATCAGTTTTGTTTTTATTATCCTTTATTTTTGCCTTTTGTATTTACCTTCATAGAATCATTCTTCTTTTTAGAAGATCCTTTGACCCCTACCAGTAAGACTTGGTTCTTCTTGGTTGGAAAGTGACTCTCAATATTTTTTAACATGTTAAACAAATCAGCAAGGCTGATATCTAGCTTGTTCATATAAAAAATTCACAACAATTGTGAGAAGAGTCCAGGAGTGAGTGCAAGAACAAATCCTTGCTCAACTCTCCATCCATGATAAAACATGTTGTCCTAATTGTTCAATCAAATTGATCATGTTTAGGACATGTGCCTGTACTGTAGTGTCGTTAGTCATTCTAGATCGAAAGACTCCTTAGATATCATATATCTATCAGTCCTACTTTTCTCACCATCAACTACTTGATGTGCAGGAATATAGTAAGAGCACATGTAGTTTCATACTGACGCTGAAGCTCGTTGCTCATGGATGCGAGTATGATGCATTGAGCTAACTTTGCATCATCTTGCCAGTCTCTAAAAGCAGCAATGTCTTCCTCAGATGCCTTGTTTGAAACCATTGTAGGGTTAGGCGTATTAAGGACATAAGATAACTTTTCAGTCGTGAGAACTATTCTCAAATTTCTTAACCAATCCGTTTAATTCGGTCCGATTAAATAGCATCTAATATGCTTCCCATTGATAGTGATTTAGACATTATAAAATTTTGTAAATGAATTTGTAATTAACAACATTTTAACATACATTCTTTAATTAATTTCCAAAATAATTTAAGTCTTGTTTTAAATTGGTATCTCCCACTATTTTCTTCAAACTATATTACCCTTAATTATATAGTTCGGCAAAAGCTAATTAAAGATTTGCTAGTGAGAATAAGGATCTCATTTCAAATGTATATAGCCTTGTGTGTGCACAACAAACTATATATAAATAAATAGGTAGATAACTCTTGTCAATTACATCAACTATGTAACTCCTTATATTTTGCCTCTTAAATCATAATGGTCAAGTGTGTGCACATCCGAACTAAAATAACTTAAGTTAAGTCAGGCCCAGCATTTCCATATAAGTGAAAAAAAACTACAGCCCTTGTGTGTGCACAACAAAGCAATAATGTTCAATTCTTTATAAACATCATATGTAATAAAAGTAATATCTTAAATTACTTAATACTTGTCTTGTGTGTGCACAACAAACTCATATTAAATATTCAATACTCTATTTTTTCTATCATGCTAGAAGGCGACGTTCGATATTCCAAATATCTTTGAACGTTACAACTTAATATAAAAATTTAAGGAGTTTTTTATTAATTGGTCTGATCTTGTTTAGCGCGCATGCACATATATATATAAAATACGCGTCATATTAATAAATATATGAAGCATGTTTTCACATATATATATATATATATATATATATATATATATATATATATATATATATATATATATATATATATATATATATACACTATAAGCATACACATATAGAATACTATATTCTACCTAGATTGATTATGGACTTTTATTCTAATTTGGTTCACTAGAGCCACCAAGTGAACCAAAAGGTCAAACCCTAGGGGTGCAAGAATTAATATTTAAATATAACTATTACATTTAAACTCGGGCTCCATTACAAACAGGTCTTCAAGCGTTCCTTGCTTTCCAATTCTTCAAAATTTAATTCTAACTATTCCTATTATAAAACTATTTAAAATAAATAGAAACCTTGATCAGCAGTCAAGGGGAAGTACAAAGGAGGGAGATAGAATTTACATTAAGAAAAATTAGAGAAGACGAGGTACGCAGACCCCATTTAATAAAATTCATACATTCATGCATCCAACTAAAATAAAATCCAATCACATTGGTCAATAGTCCATAATCAATCTATTTATTATCATACACATCACCATATGCATCAATAAATAACATTCATCTCATGAATAATAAACATTCAATATATATATTGATATCATTTAATGGGCAAAATTAGTTAGTATAAAATCTAATTTTGAAACAAAATAAACTCCTTTATTTTAATCCAAATTTAAATCAAAATAAACCTCTTTTATTTTAATTTAAATTATTTTGAATAAAATAAACTATTTTATTTTAATCAAAATCTTTAATCAAAATAAACTCCTTTATTTTAATTAATTATGGAATCCAATTCTAAGTAAAAAAAAAACTCCTTTATTAAATGAAATACGGATTCTCTTTCCTATTCATAAATAAACTTCTTTATTTTGAATAATATGAAATCTTATTTCATATCTAAATAAACTCTTTATTTAAGAAAATATGGATTCTCTTTCCTATTCACAAATAAACTCTTTTATTTTGAATAATATGAAATCTTATTTCATATCTAAATAAACTCCTTTATTTAACGAAACATGGAATCCAATTTCAACTCCAATTAGTTATCACGGAATCCAATTCCAACTCTAATTAGTTAACATGAAATCCAATTTTAAAATTAAAATAAACCTTTTTTATTTTAAAATTAAAATAAACTTTTATTTTAAGATTAAAATAAATATTTATTTTAATTATAAAATAATTAAGAATATAATATATATATATATATATATATATATATATATATATATATATATATATATATATATATATATATATAACGAAACCTAAAATAAATGCGAAACCTTTTCGTGATTTCATTATTTAACGTGACTTAAAAATGTGAAGCTAGTTTATACAATAATTAACAGTTAACTAAAATTCTCCATATCCTGGGCCACATTTTAAAAGAATCAGGATATATATGATATATTCCTATTAACATCATATGAAAATATTTATATATATTACATGTATGATTACATGAATACTTCCTTTTGCTGGGCCACGTGAGATCCTTTAAGTCCCACTGAATCATCTTTTAACGTGAATTCAAAAACATTAACATAAATCATCCTAACTTATTAACCATAATACATACATATATATATATATATATATATATATATATATATATATATATATAAAATATAATCAGGTGATCATGATTAACGTTTTTCGAAAAAGAGAACAGGCTTCGCGAATCACAAAGACTTCCGAAAATTAATTTCGGCTTTCCTTCTTTTTTTTTCTTTTTTTTTTAATAAATTTTATACAATAAAATTATGCCCAATTAAATTATTCAAAATACATATCAATATACATATCAAATTAAAATAATTAATAATTCACATAAAGGTTTGGCTCTTATGCCACAGTTAGGTTTGTAATATTTATGAACGCAATCAAATTGCATAAAATAAGCGAAAACGTGTAAAAATTAGAGTTTAAAATTTTACAAACTATATACCTGGATCATCTTTTATGCACAATTATTAATTAAACGAAAATATATGAAGAACAACTCTCCAACAATTGGAATCACGTCTGTTGTGAAAAAGTCAACAACAACTCTAACATCCATAATAAGACTCCTCTTATTTATAGATGTGGGCAACCCTCCTTAACAATTAAGGAATTGGATTTTATTTTAATTAATTAAACTCCTTTAATTAATTAGGCTCCCAATCTTATTAGGAATAATTAATTAAATTCTTTTAATTAATTAGTCTCCTAATCTTATTAAGATATATGAGAATATTTTTATTAATTAATTCTCAAACTCCATTAGGAATTAAATAATAATAACAGTAATAATAATAATAATAATAATAATAAGACTCCTCTTATTAATTTATATTTAATATTTTCAAAATATTAAATAATAAATATTAAGCTATTTAATTTATTCTATCACCATAGATTAAATTAAATATACTCAACTTATTATTACGATTATGCCATTAACTTTTTAAATAATTATTCTTCTTTTTTTCTGGTGTGACAGTTTAGGTTCTCCGTATTAAACCGGTTGTGAATAAATCAATTAGAACAATTCTAATCTTATTTAAATAAATAATATTTATTCTACAATAGAGATAAGTCTCCCTAGCGATCAACGACTTTTCAGATAATATAGATTTCAACATTAATCATAAAAGAACCTTTGAGTTAATAGTTACCGTACAATTCAATCCTGCCACCATACAATGTCACAATTAAATATAAGACATGGAATTACTGTCAAGTCTTATTTTATTTAATTATATGTATTTCGACTCTTAAATGCACAACACCAAATAATGCAAATTAGAAACTTCTTTCTAATTTCATTATGCCTTGGCCAAGAACTACTGGGTTGTCATTATCGAATCACATAGGATATTTCTCTTCTTTTACTAGAAGTGGTAGATTCTTTATTGATCATACATTATCTCCATGTACGATTTATTATACCCAAGCATACCCTTTGATATACCCTAAGGGTCTTAAGGAATAAATCAAAGTATAATTCATCTTACACAAGATATTATAATGATCTCAAGTCCAAGGATCACTTGTACTACTATCATTACAGGAATTCCTATTGACAGGCAAGTAAAACTCCATTAAGTATTCCTTAGCGAGCCACGTTCAATGAACTTATTCTCTAATAAGTACCTAAATACTTGCTTTAGTGTCTCCACACAAATGATCATGAGATCAATCATCCTCATCCAATGAGCAAGCAACGTATTTACCAATCTGTCCGGATACACTAATCCCCAATTTAGTAATCCAACGATTGGGAACTATTTTAGTTTTAAGCTTTCTCAGAATTTAGATCTCATTAGAATGATCATCATCATTATTCTAAAATCATTGCTTAAAACTATGGGTTTATCACATATTATAAAATAGCATCATGTAGATAATTAAAAGCCTTTAATAAATTAATACTTTTTATTAATAAATAAATAAATAAGATTGTTACAAAGTATATGCTTTATCATCAAACATGATTGGCTTGTGTGCATACTACTTTCAATAGGTTTGTAATGATAATATTTTATATTATGACAAGGACAAATGTAACGGTTATAAAGAACCTGGGGGAATGTTAATATTATTTTGAATGTATATAAGACATATTCGTTCTTTTAAAGCATTTCAATTGAATATTTGTGTGAACTGTAGCACCATGTAGCACCATCTGTCAGGTTGGAAGATACCCAGATTTGGGGGTGATACATATCATGCAGTCTTACAATCTCATTTATGTATATACGAGCAAGACGTTCAAGTGAATAAGTTTCTCGTATAGGTAAGAAATGAACAGACTTGGTTAATCTATCAGTAATGACCCAAATTGAATCAATACTTTAAGAAACCTTGGGAAGACCAGTAACGAAATCTATGGTAATGTGCTCCCACTTCCATTCTGGAATTTTAAGCAGTTTCAATGGACCTTTTGGCACTTAGTGCTCCGCCTTAATACGTTGACAAGTTAAACACCTTGAGATAAATTCCGTTATCTCTCTCTTCATATTGTTCCACCAAAATGTATGTCAAAGATCACGATACATTTTGGTACTCCCAAGATAGATTGCAAACAGTGTGTTGTGTGCCTCCATCATGATTTTATACTTCAAATCAGAGTCGTTAGGAACACAAAGTCTGGAGTTGACTCAAAGTATTTCTTCTTTATCGATTCTTGCTTCCGGAATAGCACCTTCTTGTTCTTTTTTCCTCATACGCATCAGGTCCAGGTCTGTAGTTTGAGCAGCTTTAACTTTATCGATTAAAGTTGGTTCTACTCGTATATTTTCCGTCATCACGTGGGTCCCCGAAGTCTTTAACTCTATCCCCATCCTTTGTAAGTCATAAAAAATGGGCCGTTGTGTTGATAATATTGCACTCATACCCGTATATGATCTTTTACTCAACGCGTCAGCTACCACGTTGTCTTTTCCAAGATGATATTGAATGGTATGATCATAATCTTTCAACAGCTTGAGCCAATATCGTTGCCGCATGTTGAGTTCCTTTTGGATGAAGAAATATTTGAGGATTTTATGATCCTTATAGATCTCCACTTTCCCCCCATACAGGTAATGCCTCCAGATTTTAAACGTAAAAATGACTGCTGCCAACTCTAGATCATGAGTAGGATAATTCCTCTCATATTCTTTGAGTTGTCGTGAGGCATAGGCTATGACTTTCCCATGTTGTATAAGAATACATCCTAACCCTTTGCCTGGAGCATCACTGTAGATGACAAATCCCTCTGAACCGGATGGTATTGTTAGAACAGGTTATGAAATGAGTCTCCTCTTGAGTTCTTGAAAACTCTTCACACATTCCTTGCTTCAACCTAATTTTGTATTATTTCGAGTCAACAAAGTTAATGGAGTATCGATTCGAGAAAAATCCTTACACGAATCTTCGATAATAACCAGTTAAGCCCAGAAAGCTACGTACTTTGGTCACTGACATAGGTTGCTCCTAGCTTTGTATTGCTTCAATCTTTGCTGGGTCAACTGATATTCCATGATTTGATATCACGTGCCCAAGGAATGCTACTTCCTCAAGCTAGAACTTGTATTTCTTCAACTTGGCATATAGCTCATTTTCACAATGTTTTTGGAGTATCAGCCTCAAGTATTGCTCATGATCTTCACGGTTTTTAGAGTATATGAGGATGTCATCAATAAAGACGACCACAAATTGATCCAAATATTCCTTGAATACTCGGTTCATCATATCCATGATGGCAACAGGATCATTAGTCAATCCAAAAGTCATGACTAGGAATTCGTAATGTCCGTACTGAGTTCTGAAAGTAGTCTTTGGAATGTCATCAGTTTTAATCTTTAATTGATGATATCCAGAACGAAGATCAATCTTTGAAAAGAATTTGGCACCTTGCAACTGGTCAAACAGGTTATCAATTTGAAGCAACGGGTACCTATTTTTGACGGTGACATGATTCTACTCCCGATAGTCAATGACAAGTCGCATACTCCCATCTTTCTTCTTTACGAATAGAACAGGAGCACCCCAAGGAGACGTATAAGAACGAATGAAACCGATGTCTAACAATTCTTGCAGTTGAGTTTTTAACTCTTAAAGTTCAATATGAGCCATTCGATATGGAGTTTTAGAAATAGGTTTTGTATCGGGTTCAAGGTCAATACAAAACTCGATTTCACGCTCTGGGGGTAGGCTAAGAAGTTCTTCAGGGAATACGTCAGAAAATTTATTAACGACAGAAATATCATTCAAAACTGATGTATTTTTGTTTAATACCGTGACATGGGCTAAGAAAGCTTGACATCTATTTTTCAATAAATGAATGACTTTATGGCTTGATATGACAATAATTGAATTTAGTGGTTTGGTTGCTTGAATTTACATAATAGGTTGGTTAGGAATATAAAAGCTAACAACCTTACGAAAATAATTAATTTTAGCACGATGAGTAGTTAACCAATCAATCCCTAAAATCACATCAAATGTAAGTATTTTCAAAGAGATGAGATTGACAGTTAATGTGAGGTGCCGATTTGAATCAAACAAGATTTATAAACAGTGGATGTAATGAAGGTTTCTCCTAGCGGAGTTTCAAAAGATAAGTCAAAGTCTAATTTCTCTGGAGTCAAATTTAAATGTTGAGCGCAAGTAGGTGAAATAAAAGAATGGGTTGAACCGGTATCAAATAAGGTATAGACTTCGCAAAAGTTTATGATTAGCTTACCCGTGATAACTTCATTCGGGTTCCTTACTTTTTGGGAGGTCACGACAAGTGCTCTCCCTTAAACTACCGGTTTTGACTTGTCTGGGACGGCCTTTGGTGTCTCCATCCCAGCTGGACTTGAATTCACTACAAGACAAAATCAGGCTAGGTGACCTTCTCTTCGGCAATTGAAACACGCTTTTGGTTGCTGCGTACAGTTTGGACTTATGTGTCCGTCCCCTCCGCATTTGTAGCATACGACCGGTGGTCATTCTTCTTCCTTGAAAACAGGTGTTGGTGCTGATGTCTTTCCATCATTGTTGAATCTCCTCTTTTTTGAAATTTCCACTTCTTTTATCTTGGTCAAGATTACCATCGAAGTGGTTACCATTTCTGGCATGATAATTTCCTCCAAGTTTGTTGTCGCCGTTTCGATGACTGCTATCACTGGTATTATCATTTTGTAGACTGCTATCTTTTGGTTGGGCTGACTCATTATCGCTCTCCAATAACTGAGCCCTATTCATAACATCTGAATACAAAGCAAAGTAAGTGAGAAATGAGGTATTGACATATTTCGGGTTTCAAACCTCGCAGAAACATTCGCGTCATTCTCTCCTCATTATAGACCAAATGGGATGCAAATCGGGATAACTCGGCAAACTTAGCCTTGTATTGCGATACGGTAATATTGTTTTGCTCCAGCTTGATGAATTCTACCTCCTTTATGTGACGAATACTTTTAGTAAAGTACTTGTCATTGAACAATTCTCGGAACTTCTCCCAAGATATCTTTAGTGCGAAAGACTGAGTATGTTTACAGATTCCCACCAATGATCTACCTCTCCTCGCAACATGAGGTGGCAAAGGGAACCTTTTACTCCTCAGAGCATCCCAATATATCAAATATCTTGGTGATCTACTTAATCCACGTCTCTACCTTAAGTGGTTCTGGCTTTTCCAAAATCTTCGGTGATCCCAGCTCCTTAAATTGCTTAGCGGTGGCCATCCGTGAGTTGTCAGTGTTTCCACCTGTATGTTGAATAGGAGTTTCTCTCGCCTAATATTGCATGAATTATAGAAAACTCCTAAACATCCTGTCATTCATCATTTGGTCGGTGTTGTTGTTTACATGAGGATTATTTCCTTCCCGATGCACATTATCCTGGTTATTGATCATCGGTGACTCAACGGTCTCATGTGCTCCATTGCTTATGTTCACATTTTCAGATGCCATTTTCAAACACTGCCATGAAACAAGGGTTAATTGACATGCCACATATTATCTCTTTATTCTGACCGACCAATTAAATAACAAATAAACTTAGGTAGGTCATACTAGTAAAGGATTTACCCGTCTCTCCTCTCCTAGTTCTAGCCTCAAATCTCAGTCAGGGATCATATCTTTAAGCTTTGATACCAACTATGACGCCCCCAAAATAGGTATACACAACCAATTCTGAGTCACCAAATACATGGTACAGAATTCAAATACAAACTTAATTTACACAATACGACAAATGTAAGCTGAGAGTTTTAACACGGATATTGTCTCATAGATAATATCCAAACTCAAATGAAGTCTTCATTACAATTATTATCACACTATTTTACAGGATAATGAGAACTACTACAGCCACCATCTCGGACCGTCACTCCATTCCCCGACTAGTCCTAGCTATGTTCTCATTTCTTGAAGAGAATAATGAAAGCAAAGGGTGAGCTCAATTAGTCCAGTAAAAAATATTATAATTAAGATAATGCATAATAAATTATCGTTAGCCTTAAACAGTGTAAAACTGATAGAATATAATAGACAACAAGTTTAACTACAGCGGAACAAGTAATCCATTAGAAGAGTCAAGTAGAGCATGATATCTAATATCTTCTATGATTTAAAAGTTCGTCATCAATATTTGTATCATTGTAACAAATCTCAATAAATAATCCACATCATCGAATTATCCATACACTATGGGCCAAGGATATTCGTTAGTATCATATCAACGAATTATCCATGCACTACGGGCCAATGATATTCGTTATTATCACCAATTGCCATGATCATGCCAACAACTGTCCATCAATGCACTACGGGCCAATAAGGACTTTTACCACATCATTTGTAACATTACAGGTCATGATTATGCCGATACATAATTTCTAGTCATAATCATACCAATCAACAGTCCATCTATACATTACGGGCCAAATATGACTTTCATCACAATATAGATATGAGGATGATGACAGTGATATAAGAATTCAATTAAGTGAGAGCAAGGATAAATTTTAAATATTTATAATTCAATTTATCCAGAGTTCAAGAATGTCTAAATTGTGAACATAATAACTGATTTGTGGAGTAAAATTCAAGAATAATATTGTTTCAAAAATAATTTGGACAGAAAAGAAATTAATTTTTGTCACGAATAGTACCCCGGGTGAATAGTATCCCGTGAATAGTATCCCGACATGAAAAGATTGAAATTTAACAAGAATGTTCAAATAAATATTTTCGTGAAAAGATACTCGATGAAGCACAAATTTTAAGGATATTCTACTAATTTCAAGGAGTATAGAAGCAATATTTATCAAAATGAGTGTAGAATTAAGAATATGAAACGAAATAAGATTACTTACATACTACAGAGTATGGAAGAAAATATTATTTCTTACGAATATTGAACAAAAATAATATCATTTACCTTAAAAAGAGAGTACTTCTGACTGGTATAGCGGGGATATTCTTGAAGAAAACTTATACTATTTTCTACACTCAAAGCTTCCTTAAACTCAAAAGAAATATGCTCAGTAGTATAAAAGAAGAATTCTCTGATTCTGGTGTAATTTTCATTTCTAAACTAAGCATCCTATTTATAGGAGAATGACAGGATACTATTTGAAATAATCACGCATGAACAGTGAGGAAAAAATCACGGGCGAACGAATTCACGGATGAAACTTTTAAAATTTTTGATTTTACTATGTTGCACTATGCAGTACTATGCAACACTATGCAGTATAATAAAATATAATATATTCTATTTTATATAAAAAATTAAAACTTATATATATATATATATATATGTGTGTGTGTGTGTGTGTGTGTGTGTGTGTCTGTGTGTGTGTGTGTGTGTAAGACCCCAACTTTCATAAATAAAGATTAATTTTCTCGAAATATATTTTTGAATATTATGGTGTGGATTTGATATAATGTTATAGTTATGGGTAATATTTATAAATTTGGCAAAGTAAGCAAGTTGTTATATAATATTCGATTGGTTGGGGAATATTCGTTTTAACAGAGAAAATTCGTACGACGGCACAATCATTGTGGACCCCACAATGGAAACATTGTCGGAGTTAGAAAACGACAGAAATATCTTTTTTATAAAAGTAACAACGAATATTTTACCGTTAAACTGTTGAAATACCCGGTGGTAAAAGTATAGTAATACGCGTGGTTGCATAGTAGCACACGGTATTGATTATTGATGCTTACGTGAGAAGTCACTCAGTTTTATTCAATTATTACTACAATAATTGCTGCATAGTATCTCACGTTATTTGATTTAATTATTATCAATATATTTTATATTATTGAATCAATAATTGAGATGACAAGTTATTCATATTATTATTTGCAAAATTAACAATGTCTAGAAAGTTCTGTCGAGGAAAGGGGTTTTGTCACTTAATTGTGCGCCAATAGTGATAAATTCTTATCGGAAAGTCCACTCTTTCCTGGGAACGATCTAGTTGTTAATATTACGAGTTATAATAATGATGAATAAATATTGTTAAAAATATTGAGGGGATTTTTATAAAGTATTTATTAAAAATTTTACTTATTATTTGAACCCCATTTACCCATTTTTTAAAATAATTGGTATAAAATTATTCAGTATATATATATATATATATATATATATATATATATATATATATATATATATATATATAAGGTGGGACCCACATGTTGGATGAATTATGGGTGGGGCCCACGTGTGATGAAAAATGGAAATGGGGGGAGATGGAGTTTACGTGAAAGAAAGGAAAGTATATATATAAGTATATTTTATAAGTTATATATATATATATATATATATATATATATATATATATATATATTATAATAAGTTTTATTTTATTAGATTATAAATAGAATATATTATATTTTATTATGCATAGTGCATCATAGTAAAATCAAAATTTTTAAAATTTTCAATCAGTCGAATGCCCGTGAATTTTCGTTTGAAATTACTGTTGGTCCGTGATTCTAAAAATTCAAATAGTATCATTTCCATTGTCCTATAAATAGGATGCTTAGTTAGAATTAAAAATCACACCAAAATTAGAGAATTCGTCTTCTATAATATTGATCGTATTTCTTTCGAGTTTTAGGAAGTTGTGAGTGAAAAAAATAGTGAAAATTTTTTTCAAGAATATTCCTGATATACCAGTTGGAATACTCTCCTTTTTAAGGTAAGGGATAATATTTTTGTTCAATATTCGTATGAAATAATATTTTTTTTTATACTTTGTAGTATGTAAATAATATTATTTTGTTTCAGATTTCGAATTATACACTCATTTTGTTAAGTTTTGGCTTCAATACTCCATGAAATTAGTAGAATATCCTTGATATTTGCGCTTCATCCTGTATCTTTTCATGAAAATATTATTCTGAGCATTCTTGATAAGTTTTAACCTTTTTATATCGGAGTACTATTGAGGGGGTACTATTCCCAAATTACTATTCATGAAATACTATTCACTTGGGGCACTATTCATGATAACAATTGATTTCTTTTCGGTATAAATTATTTTTGATACAAGATTATTCATGAGTTTTAATCCACAAAGCAGTATCATATTGACAATTTGGATATTATTTAATTATGGTTAAATTAAATTATAAATCTTTAAAAATTTATCATTTGCTTTCTTTTAATTGAATTCTTATATCATTGTTATCATCCTCATGCTTATATTGTGATGAAAGTCATCTTTGGCTTACATGCATAGATAGACTGTTGATTGGTATGATTATGACCAGGAATTATTCGGTATAATCATGACCATAATGTTACTAATGATGTAGTAAAAGTTCTCATTGGCCCGTAGTGCATTGATGGACAGTTGTTGGCATGATCATGACCATTGATGAAAACACGAATATCCTTGGCCAGTAGTGCATGGATAATTCAAGGTCATGATACTAATGAAAATCATTGGCCGTAGTGCAGAGATGATTCGATGATGTGGATTATTTATTAAGCTGAGTCTCAGCGATAAAATTATTGATAAACTTTTTAAATCATAGAAGATAGTAGATATCATGCTCTACTTGACTCTTCTAATGGATTGCTTCTTCCGCTGCAGTTAAACTTGATGTTTATTATATTTTATCAGCTTAACACTGTTGAAGGCTAACGATAATTTATTCTACATTATCTTAGTCATAATATTTCTTACTGGGCTAGTTGAGCTCACCCTTTTGGTTTCATTGTTCTCTTCAGGAAATGAGAACGTAGCTGGGACTAGTCGAGGAATGGAGTGACGGTCCGAGATGGTTGTTTTAGTAGTCCTCACTATTTAGTGTGATAATAAATGTAATGAGGATTGAGTTTGAGTTTGGATAATGTCTATGAGACAATATTCGTGTAAAAACTCAACTATGTCTTGTCGTATTTTACACGACAATTGTATTAATTAAGTTTGTATTTGAATTCTGTACCATGTATTTGGCGACTCAGAAATGGTAACCACTTCGGTGGTAATCATGGCCAAGACAATATGAGCAGAAATTTTAAGAAAAAGAGATTCAATAATGATGGAAAGACATCAGCACCAGCACCCGTTGTTAAAGAAGGAGAACGATCAACGATCGTATGCTACAAATGCAGAGGGGAGGGACATATCAGTCCAAATTGTACGCAGCAGTCCAAAACATGTTATAATTATGGAAAAGAAGGTCACCTAACTCAATTTTGTCGTGTAGTAAAGCCGAGTCCAGCTGGGATGGAGGCACCAAAGGTCGTCCCAAAGAAGTCAAAGCTGGTAGTTCAAGGGAGAGCATTTGTCGTGACCTCTCAAAAAGTAAGGAATCCGAACGAGGTTATCACGAGTAAGCTAATCATAAACTCTAGCAAAGTTTATACCTTATTTGATACTGGTTCTACCCATTCTTTTATTTCTCTTACTTGCGCTCACCGTTTAAATTTAACTCCGGAGAAATTAGACTTTGACTTTGCTGTTGAAACACCATTGGGAGAAACCTTCATTACATCCACTGTTTATAAGTCTTATTTGATTCAAATCGGCAACCGCACGTTACCGGTCGATCTTATCTCTTTGAAAATACTTGCATTCGATGTAATTTTAGGAATTGATTGGTTAACTACTTATCATGCTAAAATTGATTATTTTCGTAAGATTGTTAGCTTTCATATTCCTAACCAACCTATTATACGAATTCAAGCAACCAAACCACTAAAGTTAATCACTATTATATCAAACCATAAAGCTATTCGTTTATTGAAAAATATATGTCAATCTTTCTTAGCTTATGTCACAGATTTAAATAAAAATACGTCCGAATTTGAATGATATTTCTATTGTTAATAAATTTTCTTACGTATTCCCCGAAGAACTTCCTGGCCTACCCCCGGAACGTGAAATTGAGTTTGGTATTGATCTTGAACCCGGTACAAAACCCATTTCCAAAGCCCCATATCGAATGGCTCCTATTGGACATCAGGAGTTAAAGACCCAACTACAGGAATTGTTAGACATCAGTTTCATTCGTCCTAGTACGTCTCCTTAGGGTGCTCCTATTCTATTCGTGAAGAAGAAAGATGGAAGTATACGACTTTGTATTGATAATCGGGAGTTAAATTATGTCACCATCAAAAATAGGTATCCGTTATCTCATATTGATGACATGTTTGACTAGTTGCAAGGCGCCAAGTTCTTTTCAAAGATCGATCTTCGTTGCTGATATCATCAGTTAAAGATTAAAACCGATGACATTCCAAAGACTACTTTCAGAACTCGGTACAGGCATTATGAATTCCTAGTCATGTCTTTTGGATTGACTAATGCTCTTGCGGCCTTCATGGATATGATGAACCGAGTATTCAAGGAATATTTGGATCACTTTGTAGTCGTCTTTATTGATGACATCCTCATATACTCCAAAACCCGTGAAGATCATGAGCAACACTTGAGGTTAATACTCTAAAAACTTCGTGAGAACAAGTTATATGTAAAGTTAAAGAAATGCGAGTTCTGGCTTGAGGAAGTAGCATTTCTTGGGCACGTGATATCAAATTACAGAATATCTATTGACCTAACAAAGATTGAAGCAATATAAAGTTGGGATGAACCTAAGTCAGTGACCGAAGTACGTAGCTTTCTCGACTTAGCTGGTTATTATCGAAAATTCATGGAAGGATTTTCTCGAATTGCTACTCCATTAATTCAGCTGACTCCAAAAGATATAAATTCGGTTAGAGCGAGGAATGTGAGAAGAGTTTTCAAGAACTCAAGAGGAGACTCATTTCAGCACCTGTTTTGACAATACCATCTGGTTTAGAGGGATTTGTCATCTACAGTGATGCTTCAGGCAGAGGGTTATGATGTGTTCTCATGCAACATGGGAAAGTCATAGCCTATGCCTCACGATAACTCAAAGAATATGAGAGGAATTATCCTACTCATGATCTAGAGTTGGCAGCAGTCGTTTTCGCACTTAAAATCTGGAGGCATTACCTGTATGGGGAGAAAGTGGAGATCTGTACAAATCATAAAAGCCTCAAATATTTTTTCACCCAAAAGGAACTCAAAATGCGACAACGATGCTGGCTCGAGCTGTTGAAAGATTACGATCATACCATTCAATACCATCCTGAAAAAGCGAACGTGGTAGCTGAAACATTGAGTAGAAGATCATATGCGGGTACGAGTGCGATATTATCAATGTAAAGGCCCATTTGGTATGACTTACAAAGGATGGAGATAGAGATAGAGATAAAGACTCCAGGGACCCACGTGATGATGGCAAATATACGGGTAAAACTGACTTTAATCAATAAAGTTAAAGCTGCTCAAGCTACAGACCTAGAGCTGATGCGTATGAAGAAGAAAGTGCAAGAAGGTGTTATTCCGGAAGCAATAATCTATGAAGGAGGAATACTTCGAGTCAACTCTAGAATTTGTGTTCCTAACGATCTGGATTTAAAGTATAAAATTATGATGGAGGATCATAACACACTGTTTGCAATCCATCCCAGGAGTGCCAAAATCTATCGCGATATTCGACATATATTTTGGTGGAGCAATATGAAAAGAGAGATCACAGAGTTTATCTCAAGGTGTTTAACTTGTCAACGTGTCAAGGCGGAGCATCAAGTGCCAAAAGGTCCATTACAACCACTTAAAATTTCAGAATGGAAGTGGGAGCACATTACCATGGATTTCGTTACTGGTCTTCCTAAGGTTTCTCAAGGAATTGATGTAATTTGGGTTATTGTTAATAGATTAATCAAGTCTGCTCATTTCTTACCTATACGAGTAACTTATTCACTTGAACGTCTTGCTCGTATTTACATAAATGAGATTGTAAGACTGCATGGTATGCCAGTATCTATAGTTTTTGATCGAGACTCAAGATTCACTTCACAGTTTTGGGTTAGTTTATAAAAAGCTATGGGCACGGATTTACAATTTAGTTCGGCATGTTATCCTCAAACGGACGGGCAGTCGGAGAGGACTATTCAAAATCTTGAAGACTTATTAAGACTCTGTGTCCTTGACTTCAAGGGAAGTTGGGACAAATTCTTGCCATTGGTGGAATTCTCCTACAACAACAGTTATCAAGCAAGTATTGACATGGCTCCATTCGAGGTGTTATATGGACGCAAGTGTCATTCTCCAATATACTGGGACGAGGTGGGTGAAGCAACGTTGTTGGGACCGGAATTGGTACGCATGACCACGAAAAATATTCAAATGATCCGGCAACGTATAAAAATCATACAAGATCGACAAAAGAGTTATGTTGATCTTCATCGAAAGGACATGGAATTCAATGTTGGAGAGCATGTGTTGCTACGTGTTGCTCCATGGAAAGGAGTTACAAGATTTGTAAATAAAGAAAAACTCAATCTTCGATTCATTGGCCCATTTGAAATCCTTGACCGAGTAGGAACTGTGGCCTATAGACTCGCTTTACTGCCAAGTATGTCTCGTGTTCATAACGTTTTTCACATATCAATGTTACATAAATATGTGGAAGACCCGAACCATATTATTGAGTTAGAACCGGACGAAATACTGGAAGATTTAATGTATGAAGAGGTACCTGTTAAAATCTTGGATAAGAAGGAACATATTCTACACTCTAAGATTATACCTCAAGTCAAAGTTTTATGGAGAAACCACGATGTTGAGGAAATGTCTTGGCAGTTAGAATCTAAAATGAAATCAAGGTATCCTCACCTCTTCGACATACCAGGTACTTACCCTAATTTCAAGGATGAAATTTCATAAGAAGGGGATGTTGTAAGACCCTAACTTTCATAAATAAAGATTAATTTTCTCGAAATATATTTTTGAATATTATGGTGTGGATTTGATATAATGTTATAGTTGTGGGTAATATTTATAAATTTTACAAAGTAAGCAAGTTGTTATATAATATTCGATTGGTCGGGGAATATTCGTTTTAACAGAAAATACTCGTACGACGGCACAATCATTGGTGGACCCCACAACGAAATTATTGTCGGAGTTAGAAAACAACAGAAATATCTTTTTATAAAAGTAACAGCGAATGTTTTACATTTAAACTATTGAAATACCCGGTGGTAAAAGTACAGTAATACGCATGGTTGCATAGTAGCACACGGTATTGATTACTGATGCTTACGTGAGAAGTCACTCAGTTTTATTCAATTATTGCTACAGTAATTACTGCATAGTATCTCACGTTATTTGATTCAATTATTGTCAATATATTTTATATTATTAAATCAATAATTGAGATGACAAGTTATTCATATTATTATTTGCATAATTAATAATGTCTAGAAAGTTCTGTCGAGGAAAGGGGTTTGGTCACCTAATTGCGCGCTAATAGAGAGAAATCCTTATCGGAAAATTCTCTCTTTCCTGGAAACGATCTGGTTGTTAATATTGCGAGTTATAATAATGATGAATAAATGTTGTTAAAAATATTGAGGGGATTTTTATGAAGTATTTATTAAAAAAATTTCTTATAATTTGGACCCCTATTTACCCATTTTTTAAAATAATCGGGTATATATATATATATATATATATATATATATATATATATATATATAAGGTGGGGCCCACATGTGATGAAAAATGGAAATTGGGGGAGATGGAGTTTACGTGAAAGAAAGGAAAGTATATATATAAGTATATTTTATAAGTTTTATATATATATATATATATATATATATATATATATATATATATACATATATTATAATAAGTTTTATTTTATTAGATTATAAATAGAATATATTATATTTTATTATATATAGTGCAACATAGTAAAATTAAAATTTTTAAAATTTTCAGTCGGCCGAACGCCCGAGAATTTTCGTTTGAAATTACTGTTCGTCCGTGATTCTAAAAATTCAAATAGTATCATTTCCATTCTCCTATAAATAGGATGCTTAGTTAGAATTAAAAATCACACCAGAATCAGATAATTCTTCTTCTATAATATTGAGCGTATTTCTTTCGAGTTTTAGAAAGCTGTGAGTGTAGAAAACAGTGAAAGTTTTTTCAAGAATATCTTCGCTATACCAGTTGGAATACTCATCTTTTTAAGGTAAGGGATATTATTTTTGTTCAATATTCGTATGAAATAATATTTTCTTCCATACTCTGTAGTATGTAAGTAATATTATTTCGTTTCAGATTTCGAATTTTGCACTCATTTTGTTAAGTTTTGGTTTCAATACTCCATGAAATTAGAAGAATATCCTTGATATTTGCGCTTCATCCAGTATCTTTTCATGAAAATATTATTCTGAGCATTCCTGATAAGTTTTAACCTTTTTATGTCGGAGTACTATTCACGGGGTACTATTCTCGAATTACTATTCGTGGGATACTATTCACTCAGATACTATTCACCCAGGGCACTATTTATGACAAAAATTGATTTTTTTCAGTCTAAATCATTTTTAAAACAAGATTATTCATGAATTTTACTCCACAAAGTAGTATCATGTTGATAATTTGAACATTATTGAATTATAGATAAATTAAATTATAAATCTTTAAAAATTTATCATTTGTTTTCTTTTAATTGAATTATTATATCATTGTTATCATCCTCATGCTTATATTGTGATGAAAGTCATCTTTGGCTTACATGCATAGATAGACTGTTGATTGGTATGATTATGACCAGGAATTATTCGGTATAATCATGACCATAATGTTACAAATGATGTGGTAAAAGTTCTCATTGGCCCGTAGTGCATTGATGGACAGTTGTTGGCATGATCATGACCATTGATGAAAACACGAATATCCTTGGTCAGTAGTGCATGGATAATTCATGGTCATGATACTAATGAATATCCTTGGCCGTAGTTCAGGGATGATTCGATGATGTAGATTATTTATTAAGTTGAGTCTCAGCGATAAAATTATTGATAAACTTTTTAAATCATAGAAGATAGTAGATATCATGCTCTACTTGACTCTTCTAATGGATTACTTCTTCCGCTGCAGTTAAACTTGTTGTTTATTATATTTTATCAACTTAACACTGTTGAAGGCTAACGATAATTTATTCTGCATTATCTTAGTCATAATATTTCTTACTGGGCTAGTTGAGCTCACCCTTTTGCTTTCATTGTTCTCTTCAGGAAATGACAACGTAGCCGGGACTAGTCAGGGAATGGAGTGACTGTCCAAGATGGTTGTTTTAGTAGTCCTCACTATTTAGTGTGATAATAAATGTAATGAGGATTGAATTTGAGTTTGGATAATGTCTATGAGACAATATTCGTGTAAAAACTCGGCTATGTCTTGTCGTATTTTACAAGACAGTTGTATTAATTAAGTTTGTATTTGAATTCTGTACCATGTATTTGGCGACTCAGAATGGGTGATGTATACCTATTTTGGGGGCGTCACATATATATATATATATATATATATATATATATATATATATATATATATATATATATATAACAAAATTGAGATAACTTTCTACCGACTATTTTAAAAAATGTGTAAGTGGGGGTTCATATAATAAGCCAAATTTATAATAAATACTTCATAAAAATCCATCTATTTATCTAAATTCACTTGACTTAACTAAACATATTTTTAATAACATTTATTCATTATTAATATTATAACTTACAATATTAACAAGCAGATCATTCTCAGGAAAGAGGGGGCTTTTCGATAAAGACTTCTCCTTATTGGCGCGCAAATAGGTGACCAAAGCCCTTTCCTTAACAGAATTTTCTAGATATTGTCAATAATACAAATAATAATATGAATAACTGTGTTGTCTCAATTATTGATTTAATAATATAAAATATTATGCAGATGATACTGTGATAATAATTGAATAAATAATGTGAGATACTATGCAGCAACTACTGTTTTATTAATTGAGTAAATCTGAGTGATTTCTCACATAAGCATCAATAATCAAAGATATTGTATAATACTGTGTGCTACTGTTACGAATGTGATTTTTATAATTAATTAAAATATTTATTTGAGTTAAATAAATATTTTAGTTGATTTATTTGTTGAATAATAAATATTTGATGTTAGTTGTTATGGCTTAATTTAATTAAGCGTTGTAATTTGATAGATAAATTTATAATTGATGTGCATTTTATTATTAAAGTTTAATTGATTTTACTAATAAAATAACTTTAAATTATTTAAGTGTGATTTTATTAATTAAGTGTATGTTAAATAATTATTCAATTGATGTGTATTTTATTACTTTAATGTTATGGAAATATTCTAATTTAATTAAATAATTAAATTAGAAGGTTTGTAATAGGTTAAATAAAATTGTAATTATTTTGGTTAAATAGGAATTATAATTAGTAAGGTTTAATTGAGTTTATTACTAAAATAAGTAATTATTTAAGTGTGACATTAGAAATATGTTATATGTCATAGTAAAATAATAATAGTATATAATGAATAGCCTAACCATTGGGTTGCTTAACTAATGATGAAAAAGTGACGTTATGCTACTAAGATGGCTTAATGTGATATTGGTCATGCATGTAGGAGTTTTGTAACATAAGCTTTATGTTATTAGTGGGAGTTACTATTATATTAATTAATTACATAACTATTACTCAAATGAGGAGTTACACAAGAAGAAATTCTAAAGTTTTTTTAGAGCAAGAGTCTTGGTGGAAGATAGCGATAGAGAAATTGAGAGAGATAGAGAGAAATAGAGGAATTGAGAGAAGCTAGAAGAAGAAGAAGAAGCCATGGAAGAAGAAGAAAAAAAAGCTAGAAGAAGGTAACTTCTAAACCCTTGTTTAATCTTTGATTTTTTTTGGGTAGATTTATGGTCTAGGGTAGTAGATCATGCTTAATCTTGTTTGTATTGGTTTAATCTTGGATAATCAAGAATCAAACAAGATGATTCAAGAAAGCAAATGAAATGGAAAGAAAATTTGAAGAACAAAATTCGTAGGTTTTGAGTAATTGTGGACAGATCTTGTAAAATTCATACCTCTTTGAGTATAATGAGTTAAAAAGTGAGCCTTATATCAAATTGAAGCTATTGAAGTAAGCTATATTATAAAAGTAGATCCACATGAAAACTCCTTATAGATTTTTCGTAGTGTCTGTTTTAGTAAGGCTGGTCTGAAGGGAAAACAATATGCCCAGAAAATCAAAACTGTTATGGTTTCTGACTTTGAAAAATTCATATAAATTCGTGTGTTTTGAATCTGAAGAAACTTTAAATTGAAAGGTTGTAGATATGGAAGTTTACTAGCCAGACTCTCGAGATTGAGTCATTTTATGGACCGGATCATGTCCGAAATAAATTATTTAGTAAGGTTGTCCAGAAAATGAAATTTTATGGACTAGTTAATGAAATTGCAGAATCTGTTTTAGATGGATAAGGGTCTGACTTTAAGGCCTAGATGAGGTTGTAGTACCCTGAGTAAGGGTTAAGTCTATATAAGAAGGAACAAAAATGGACATGTAACAAAGGAGATACGTTAAAAAAGAAAATAACATTTTGTTAAAGAAATTGTGAATATGAGTTTTATAATTCTATTTGAATTCAGATTTTGGGTGATGATATATTTTGATGATTAACAATATGTTTTCACATATGTAATGAGTATAGATATGTGTTATCATATTCTATGCATAATTAACCATTTAAGATCAAGAGTTGAGATAAGTTAATGTGTGCACATAATGTTCTCGATAAAATGCCTAAGAGTAATAGTGTTTCTAAACTTTGGTTTACAAAGTGTCTAACTAATGGCTAATATTAGATGTTATGTGCATCTAAGTTTGAAAAGATGATAATACAAGAATAATAATGGAAAGAAATCGAAAAGGGCAATTTTTGATTTTTGAAGGAAAATTAAACATGTAAACAATGTGTTGAATATGCATTTTTGAAACCAAAGTGGTATAATAAAATAGTGTGATATAAGCACATTAAACTACAAGTGCGATAGTCTAGCATGTGTGGTGATGAAAATGAAAATAAAATCGAGTTGCATATAAAACACAGTTAGATGTCTATAAAGACATTATAAAGGATAATAAGATAAAGTAAGGTCTTAGAATAACTTTTACAATGAGATCGAGTATTGATTTTGTTTATTATCAATCTCACATACATTGTAGGTTGTGCAAGGACGCGAAGTATTAGCGTGTTGGTAAAATGCCGATAAAGGCAAGTCTTTCAATTCTTTTTTGCTATGTGAACTTAATGATAAACTGCTTTAAAATTTTATTTTATGATGTATTATATATGTCAAAATTATAAAATGTGAAAGTCAATCTATGACTATGATGATTGAGCTATGAATGTTGATTGAGTAAGGAACTCAATCTTTATAGTTGTTATGCGAGCTACAACATGTATGCAATGTTAGTTTTATGATTATTCTTGTATGTTGAGCATGTTATTATGTGTTACGTGATGCATGAAAACTGTTAGATTTTGCTGAGCTGTCGAGGTCATTCTTGCAAATAATCATTTTTACATATTCAAGAATTAAAGGTAACGCTATATGCTACTTGATTGATATGGATCAAAAGTGATACATAAAGATTTAATATCCTAGCCAAGTTGTTATTCTTGTAAACCATGTCTAATGTTTCGATAAATGTAATAATATTGTATTGCAATATCGTTTTGCGATGTAAACTCTTGTAGTATTAAAATGATTCTGAGATATTTAGATGTAAAGGTTGAAAGTTTTGGGAACAAGAATAGTTTGCAATAGAAAATTTTAATTATTTCGCAAATTTTAATAGTTGTATTATCGTTTAATGATGTAAAATTAGAGGTTGAATGTATTGTTAACGACCGAAGTCGAGAATTAAATTATTTAAATTTTTGGGGATGTTACAGTTGGTATCAAAGCTGATAGGTTAGAAACCTTAGGTAAGAGTACATTAGGCTATAACCTTAGAGAGAAGATGTGAAGATGATAAAGAATAAGTTCAGATACAGTTTGAACAATAAGAAGTAATTTAAGAAATTTATAAAGAATGGATTAAAACATGCTTGAAAGGATTCAAAGAAGAATCTCGTAGAGTTATAAGGAATATGAATGTGGGGTTACCCAACTCCAATAATAAGGATGTAAGGTGATAATAAATAGAAAATGTCTATAAGAAGAGAATGATAAAGAAGTTGAGAATAAAAAGTTATATTTAAGTATGGTAAAATTGTACTTTTTAATAGTTTATATATGGTATCTGGGCTAAACGATTCCTTTATAGAGCGGGGGTATATACGAACTAGCAACTCGGAACCTAGTTTGTTGGTTGTCTGTGGGAAACCACTCAGTGTATCATATTGAAACTATTAGAGACTCGATGTGTACCAAGTATAGAAAATAGATACGTATGATGAAAATGTGGAACTCTAATGAAATGTTGAGTAATGTAAATGAAGTTAGAAATTCTTTAAGGAAGAATTGTTATATAAATAAGAAATTAACTTCAATGAAGAATCTTGAAGAGATATAAAGATAAGAATTGGGAGTTATCTACTCCAATAGCCAAGATAACGAATAATGATGAATAGACAAAGTCTGTAAGATTAGAAGCATAAATAAAATCATAAATGATGAAAAAGGAAAGAAAGAAGATCGTAAAACAAAACGATCATGAGTTAAGAAAAGAATTTTAAGGGAGATGATTATAGAATAAGATCACGACGTGATCTATTTAAGTTATAAAAGAAAGATGGTCTGTAATGTTTGAATAATTATAGCTTGATGCTATGATGATAATGTACTATGATATAGTACGAGATAAATTCATGAGGAGTTATAGATAATGTGATATGAGGAATTCGTATTAAGCAAGTTAAGGGCAAGTTAAGAATAAGTTAAGAGTAAGGTAATGTTAGGTGGAATTTTAATTGAGGACTCATATGGTAACTAAGTTGTACAAACCTTTGTATGGGCAGAGAATTTGTGCATGTACTTGTTTTATCACATTGATTATCATTGGAATATTGGTGTCACACTATCAATATATATGTGGTAGAAACTTGATTCTTTTCTCATGTGTATATTTGATAGTTAGAGGCTTTTAAGATTAGGTTAGATGATATTAAGATTATGTATGGTTCTTAAAACTAATACATATGGTGAGTTCGTGACTCATAATCATATGGTATGTTTTGAACTCCTCAGCGAATGGACGCCTATGGTCTAACTAGGATAAGTTCTTAAACTCATATTATTGTGGTAAGTTCTTGAACTTCCAAAGTGTGGTAAGTTTGATGAACTATACTGGGTATAGAAAACTTCTGAGGTAAGAACTAAGAATTTTTGGTATGGTGAGCATTGATGGTGCTAAAGATTAGTAGAATGATTAAGTAACGAAGCAGTGGAGTAAGAATTTAAGATGATGAAGGAAAATTTGGATATTCTAAATCTTCTAGCTATGCTAGTTTTTTTTCAAAATTTATTAACTTCGTGCTGATGTTTTCACTTCTATTTTCTTAAAAAATATTGGATCAAATAATGGAACCAATGAGTTTTAAAAACAATATCGCTATTCGTATGTCTATACTAATTGTTTTGGCTAGACAAAAATGATTTAAAAATATCAAAATGTATTTTGTTTCTCCGTAGTCATTAAAACATCACTAAATATAATGTTGATATGACAAATGAGGAAGTCATCAATGTAGTTGAACCTAGTGTTGGATGTGATCATAAGATCGTCAGCCCACTATGGTATGATGTAGCATGACAAAGTCATATAATGACTGAATCCTCAACATACTATCGAGATAGTACGGTATCATGACATCATAAAAAAAGATTTTTAGTTTTCTTTAACTAAGAAAGATATGCCAATTGAATTGGCAAAAACTATTTCGATTGATGTTCGAGTTGTTGTTAAAAGTCTAAGCTATTTGATTCGGCTAGACGATTATTGAAAAATATTTATGAAATTCAAGCGTTCTTTGAGAAATTATGCCAAACCAAATTATTTTGGTGCGAATTTAAATGTTGAGAAGCTGAGGTGAACAACCCTATAAAGGGGACATGTTATCGGAGACAATGGTTACGAAAGTAACGCATATAGTCGTTACGATGTTAAGATGTACCACGTGTATGCACGACATAGTAGTGCGATAGGCTGATCACCTAGAGCATTGATGTAGAATGTTTATAGTCTGTGTGATTGTTAAACATTATGTTAGAATGGTTTATAGTGTCAAGTACCGGGGGTGAAGCACTATTAAACCTCGAGATGAGTTCAAGGTCTTGAGACCCCTTAGCATGTTTTGGAATCTTTTAAATTCCTGAGTTATTCATACTACTTCCCAATTATTGAACAATTGTGGAAGATTCTTGTTATTCTACAAGATGGAAATGAAAAGGAGAGTATTCCTTAGAAAAAGAAAAGTTAGAGAATACGACATGTGGTGATGGGAGAATTGAGAAAACTATAATAAATCCGTTAACGAAATGAATAAAGAAAGAGATGAATTATCTAGAGAGAATGTTCTTCGAAGAATGAGATGTGAAGATTATGGTGATAATGGGAAGATCCTTAGAAGAGGGATTTTTGTCATAGAACCCAATGAATAAATGAAGAATAACGTGAAATCTATTTTGATAAATCGATTGAATAAAGATTAATAAATAAAATTTCGAGGACGAAATTCTTAGAAGAAGGGGTGAATGTGATATCTTGAGTGTTTATAAGTTGAATAAAAGATAATGGATGTGTTAAAGAATGTATAATACTCAGAATATAGTTAATTCTAAGTAAATGTTATAAAATAAAAACTTTTAAGAATTGTTGAGAGGAACAAAAAATATAGAACCTATGTTAAGGTAATGCGTTGAAGTTGTTCTACTATAGACTTCTAAAAGAAACGGGATGAAAATTGGGTAACGGAAATTTTGGTGATTCCGATGACAAAATCCTAATAAGGAGGAAAAAATGTAACGAATGTGATTTTTATAATTAATTAAAATATTTATTTGAGTTAGATAAATATTTTAGTTGATTTATTTATTGAATAATAACTATTTGATGTTGGTTGTTATGGCTTAATTTAATTAAGCGTTATAATTTGATAGATAAATTTATAATTGATGTGCATTTTATTATTAAAGTTTAATTGATTTTACTAATAAAATTACTTTAAATTATTTAAGTATGATTTTATTAATTAAGTGTATGTTAAATAATTATTCAATTGATGTGTATTTTATTACTTTAATGTTATGGAAATATTCTAATTTAATTAAAGAATTAAATTAGAAGGTTTGTAATGGGTTAAATAAAATTGCAATTACTTTGGTTAAATAGGAATTATAATTAGTAAGGTTTAATTGAGTTTATTACTAAAATAATTAATTATTTAAGTGTGACATTAGAAATATGTTATATGTCATAGTAAAGTAATAATAGTATATAATGAATAGCCTAATCATTGGGTCGCTTAACTAATGATGGAAAAGTAAAGCTATCCTACTAAGATGGCTTAATGTGATATTGGTCATGCATGTAGGAGTTTTGTAACATAAACCTTATGTTATTAGTGTGACAACCCGAGAATTTAGATAATTATTAAAATCCTAAAATGATGGATTAAAGGTTATAAGATTAACCTAGACAGAAAATAAGTGTATGGAATTGACGTTTTTGTGAAGGAATTTTAAGGATTTCAAAATTTTTAAGAAGAACCTATTGGGTTTCTTAATTGAATGAGAATAAAGAAATATGGGTTACAAAATTTCATAACCCTAGAAATGAATTAATATGTACTTGAAGAAATATCGAGAATAAGGTATTACGATACCTGTAAATTCAATATGAACTGAATAGTCTAAGAAATGTTATATAAGTACATATGGAAATTTTATTAAGGAGATAAGATTTCACATGAAGAGATGTTATAAGGTTAAACGAAGATGAGTATATGTATAGAAATGTATATATACTTAGTAAGGTGCTATATATATTTTAGCAAGAGGATGGATGAATTAAGTTAATGATATAAGGATCAAGATAAAACTATGTTAGTAATTAACATAGCTTGAACGTTGGCCTTGAATGACAAATAAGAATTTGAATAAGTATAAAGTCGTTAGTTAATACGATTAGCAATAAGAAATGAGTAATTTAAAACTCAAAAATTTGAGTTAGAGATAGTATTTTGAAGCACAGACTGCTCGGTTGCGTCCGGGACATCAAGTTTAGTCAGAATGGACAGTAAACACAAAATGTGTAAAAGTTGACTTTTGGTCAAAGTCAACAGTTGACTTTTATGAAGAAAAGTCAAAATTAGTGTGAGAAGTGAATTATGTTATATGGATAATGGTATAATATCTAATATTATACCAAATGGTGTAAAGTAAAAATATGAGAGGAGATCCAATATGTAAATATGTATATTGGTATCAAGAAGTTAGTAAATTAATTTCATATTTGAATAAATGATTGAATATATTAAATTTATATATTTAATATATAAATAAATTGTTTGAAAACAATTTATAGAGAGGAAGAGGAAATTAAATTTAATTATACAATATAAATTGTATAACTTAAATAAGTTATTAAAACATGGTATGAGATTTAAATGACCTAAAGGGTTACTTTTATTTAGTGGTCATAGAATTAATTCAAGTGAATTAAGAATTAAGTTATGTAACCTAATATATATATTAAGTGTGGTAATTAAATAACCTAAGAGGTTATAATATGATAGAATATTAGTATCTATGTATATACCAACATTAAGAGATTTATTTATACATCTCAGTTAATTAATTTTATAACCTAATAATAGTAAGTCTAATTGGGTTAAGAAAATTAATGTGCACGAGTAAGGAATTTATTTTCTAGTGTGAGGAAAACCCTAATTAACTAATTAGGGAAGAATATTAAGAGTGTTGGACTATATAAATTTTATATGGCCCAAAGAAACTAAATTTGAAGCCCAAAAGTATTAAAAGTAATGAACTATAATAATATCATAGCCCAATAATTTATTTAGAGTCCAAAAGAATTGGATTTAATGGGCTAAGGAGGTAATATTATTTAAACGAGCCCAATTAATTAATTAAGCAAGTGACTTGTGGATATAGTGATTTAAGGGCAATTAAATTATTTAATCTAGCCCAATATATTATGTATGTGACAAGTATTATATTGACCCAATTTAATTAGGGTTGAAAGCCCAAGTTAGTTTTTGTGAGTAAGTAAAACAATTAAATTTGCTAGCTCTATGAGATTAATTAAGGGCCAAAACTAGGCCCACTTGTGGGAGAATAATAATATTAAAAATAATATTAAGTTAAGAGATATATTTTAATTATCTCAAGTTATTAATTTTATAAATTAATTAAAACAAGTTTAATTGGGTTATAGAATTTAATGTGCTAAAGTGAAGATTTAAATTCTATATATTTGGAATGGATACCCTAATTAAATATTTATGGTGGGGTAAGATGGAAAGGAGTGACTCAATTTTTAGCCCAAGAGTTGGCCCAAGCAATAACTTAAAAAGCCAAAATTTGATCTAAGTATGGTGGATATTTTTGGACAAGAAAAGGCAAAGGAGGGACATTTTTGGACAAAGAAAATTAAACAAAACTTGGTAGATGATAAGGCCGAATGGCCGGTTATTATTAAAAGAAGGAAAGAGATAAGATAGGAGATAAGAAGAAAAGAAAGATAAGGAAAGAGAGAGAGAAAAAGAAAAAAAAACGTAAAAGAGAAAGAGAAGAAAGAAGAACGGCAAAAACCGTGGAAGGAGAAGAGAGGAAGAGGGCGGTAGCCCTTGGAGGAGATGGGGAGGAGAGGGAAGATCCTCCATGGATGGAAGTAGAAAAAGAAGCAAAGGTATATTACTAAATTATTTCTTTCTTCCTAAGCTTGATTCTCTTTATATTTTTTTTTTATTTAATTGATGAAAGGGGTTTTTGATTTGGATGTTCAAATCCCTAAGATCTATGTGTTTTCCATGGATTCAAGTATGGATCTACCTATTTTGGGTGTTAATTTGGTTGGAAACCAAAAGAAAAGAAAATTTAAATTTTCTAGTTTAGAAATCCTAAATTTCTATTTACTTTGAAAATCCACCGTTTTAAATCTATAGCTCCTTTTTGCGATCCGTCAAAGAGGGGTGCTAGATATATGTGTTTATTAGTTAACCCAAGTGGTAGGACTCAAAAATGTTGAGTTTTCATGGAGTATTGGCTGTGAAAGCCAAAACAGTCCCGAATTTTTGAAGAAAACAGGACTGTTTTGGACCAGTCAAAAACGGGGGCAATTTCGTCCAGTTTTTATGCTTGAAAAATTCTGGGAAAATTTGGAGATATAATATCAGTTGTTATGCAGGTTGTGTAAAAATTTGAGAATTTTTGGCCATACGGTTTGAGAGTTATGGATTTTACGGTGGAGGACTATTTTTGTGAAACCACTCGAATAACTCTCTGTGTATAAGTCCAAAAATTACAAAATTTTTACTGGAAGTACATGGGTATAGTAGGAGCATACTGTAAAAATTTCAGAATTTTTGGAGCTAATCTCGATTTATAAAAAATCGGAGAAGATTTGGCTATTATGGACTATTTAAATATAGTAAATCTATTTTAAAAATTCCGGGAAAAATATATATTCAATATAGAACTATATTATGTCAAATCCCAGAAATGAAATATTTTTGGAACTAATTTGATATTTTTCATCTAAATGATGAGAAATGGATAAATGGATTTAATTAAATATATGATGTCCAAAAATATGAAAAATACGATTTTACGACTTGAGACCCTTGAGCATGGTTTATAAAGATTTTGATGAAGTTTTGGGTCGGGTGTGAAGTATTGTGATGTTTATGGCATTTTAGAATGATTTAATACATTATTTGGTAATGTGTAAACAATTATAATAAATTGTTTATAAGTTTAGTAAATGATTTAAATATTATTAAAATATTAATAATATGAGATTATGATATTTTTAAGTGATTGATAGCATTGGTATTAAAGTGTTATTAAATTATTGATTTAAAATATTATTTGAGGATTTATAATATTAGTGAATGAATTTAATGTTATTTAATATGTGTGAAAGAAGTAGCATCCAGCTTGCTGGATTAGAAAATCTGATGAATCCAGTTTGCTGAATTGAAAAGAAGTTTACTGAATTGAAAATATGTTGAATCCAACTTGCTGGATTGCAATCTAGTTGCTGGATTTGTAATCTAGTTTGCTGGATTGAAGTTTGACTTGCTGGATTAAAGGAATTATGTATCCAGTCTGCTGGATTGGTCATTAGGTTGAAGGAATTATGAATCCAGCTAGCTGGATTGAAGTATTAGAGAAAACAGCTTACTGAATTAGAGAAAACAGTTTGCTGAATTATAAACATTTTGCTGGATTATAGAAAAGAGTTTATAATATGAAAGGTTAAGTGTTTAATCATAATGAATATGATACAGTGATTGAATAATTATCCAAGAATGATAATAATACCGATGTGTTAGGATGTTATCTAATATTTAAGTAAGTGTTAGATAATCTATTGACAAAGTAATTGTATTATGATACAAAGTAGAATATGCTGATTGAAAGACCAATCTTATTATTAATGATAGGTCTTACCAAAAGAAGTTAACTTAAACTGCGTAGCAGTAGTCAACGAATCAGGCAAGTTTTTCCTAACTCAAACTTGAGTTGTATGTTCAAAGCATGTTAATGAATAATTATTGTTGATTATTCACGTCTATATTGATTATTGATTCGCACGTTGTGCGTATTGTAAATGTTCATCAGGTATGAAAGGCTGATCACCTTCATTACCATTTTGTTCAGTTAATCTGTTCATGTTTATGCTTAACCATTCATTTTTATTGATTTGGTCGTTCAGCTAAGAAAATTTGTTCATGCTCTTTCACAATGTTTATATTGTTGAAAGTTAGCTAGCTTATTGTTCAATTCTTTCAATCATGATATATCTTTATTGAATTTAAACTTGCTGGGAAAATTTGATGCTCACCCTTGCTATATCATGATAAAAATTTTCAGATTAAGATGAAAGCTCGAGTAAAGACAGAAGCAAAGTCAAAGTGCAAGATTAAATTACATTGCAGTTAGATCTATTAAATTTTCTGACGAAAATAGTATTGTAAATCTTCTAAGATATTGAAGGTATGTATTAAGTTAAGGTTGTAGACCTTGAGAATGATGTATAAAAGTTTAATGTATAAACAATTTATGTTTATATCTTCCGCAATAGTTATAGAAATAGTATACTAGATCCTTGGTGATTAGTACCGGGATTTGGGGATGCTACAGTTGGTATCAAAGCTGTAGGTTATAAACCTTAGGTAGGTGTACCTTAGGATATAACCACGGAGAGATGATAAGTATTAAACTCGAATAGAGTTTAAGCGATAAGAGATGAATTTTTGAAAATTCATTATTAAGTAAAGAGAAAGATAAATAAGATTCAAAGAAGAATCTTGAAGAGCTATAAGGATAAGAATCCGGAGTTACCTGACTCCAGTAATAATGATGAAAAGTGAAAATAAATAGACTATGTCTATAAGATGAGAAGTGTTAATAAAATCATAATATAATATGATTAAAGAAAAGAATAAGAAGATCGTAAAATAAAACGATCGTAAGTATAAGAAGAAATGATTACGAAATAAGATCACGACGTGATCAGATTAAATCGTTGAATAACATATGATATGTTAAGTGATTGGAATGATATAGCTTGACGCTATAAAGAGAATGTACTATGAAATGGTACTATGTAAACAAAAAAAAGAGTGGTAAATGTTAAGATGCGGATTAAAGAAAATTCGTATTAAGAAAAGAGAAAGTTAGAATGGTGAGGGATTTCAATTGAGGACTCATGTTAGCAGCTGAGTTGTATGATTCCTTGTATGGGCAGGGAATTTGTACTTGGTTTTAGAATCACTTAGCTTCCTAGTCGATATAGTGGTTAGGTTGACCGATTCTTTGTATGGGCGGGGAATTGTTCGCTTAGCTTCCTATATTGATTAGTGGCCGAGTTTTGTTTGACAACCACTTAGTTTCTGGCATTGATAATCATTGGAACCTAATGTTGCGCTATTTGCTATATGCATGTGGATAAGGTGATTCTTTTCTCATGTGTATAACGAATAGGTAGAGAATATAAGGTTAAGTACGAGTTCTTAAAACTCATACTTATGGTACGTTCGTGACTCATAATTATATGAAATGTTTATGAACCCCTCAGCGAATGGACGCCAAAGGTCTGATTAGGACAAGTTCTTAAACTCATTTGATTGTGGAAAGTTCCTGAACTCATAATGTATGGTAAGTTTGACGAACTGGTATAGTTATGTTGAGATTGGAGAATTGAAGATGATAGAAATAGATAGACTTATTAAGAAATGAATCAGTAGAGAAATTGAAGTTGATGGTGGAAGTATAGGTATTCCAAATCTTCTAGCTATGCTAGACTTCAAAATTTTTGACATCAAGCTAAATTCGCACTGATGTGCTTTTAAAAATGAATTTTTGTTATCCTCAACACATGGTGACAAGTGTGTAGGTGTGGACTTCGGGCCACTAACACATCGTTACATGTTGTGGCATGATGACACCAAAGATGATTTTCAAAGGTTTTTGAACAGTTTAAAGAAGAGTCTAGGCCAATTGATTCGGCTAGATGAAAATAATTTGAATTATCAAAATGTATTTTTATATCATTAATGTATCATGAAACCTGGTGCAAAGATGATAAAAATGATGGAGAATGCAGAATTACTTAGTGTCGGATGTGATCTAAAGATCGTCAGCCCACTATGGTATGATGTAGTATGACAAAGTCACACAATGACGGAATCCTCAAACGTACTATAAATACAGTGCGGTATCATGACGTCATAAAATGATTTTAAGAATTTTAAAGATAATTTATTGCCAACTGAATTTGGCTAGAAATGTTTCGATTGAAATTCGAATGATTGATATGCGTCTAAGCTATTTGATTCAGCTAGACAAATGTTTATGAAATTCAAAGTATTCTTTGAAAGCTTATGCCAAACCAAATTGTTTTGGTGTGGAATCTTATGATGAGTCTGAGGTGAATAACCCTAAAAATGGGGATATACTAATGGGATAAAATATTCCAATCTAAGAATGCATATAGTCGTTCCGATTACTAAGGTACAACAGACTGATCCTCTAAAGTACCCGCATCGGTAGTTTACCTTCTTTGTGATTGTAAACATACCAAATATAAAATATTTCAGAGGTAGAGTACCTTTCTTTCTTAATTGAAAGAGGTAGCAGGTAGAAATACCCTAAACCTCAAAGTTCATGATTTTATGATCCCTCAGACAGATATAAAAATATTTTAAACTCCTCAGAGTAATGTTGGGGTAGTATGTGATTATGGATATGAATAGTGTGAACTCGTTGAGTACGAGTAGAATCTGAGATGATTGAGTAAAGGTTATTATGACAACCTAGTTTTGCTGAATGTTTAGAAGATGTAAACTCCTAGTGAGTAGTTATGGTGAAATGTGATAATAGATGAGAAATCCTCAAAGGAGGAAATTGTAAAGGTTAAGTTAAAAACCTAGTTTTGATCAAGAGAATAAGCAGAGATTAGTATGCTTTAATTTCGGGGACGAAATTCTTAGAAGAAGGGGTGAATGTGACAACCCGAGAATTTAGATAATTATTAAAATCCTAAAATGATGGATTAAAGGTTATAAGATTAACCTAGACAGAAAATAAGTGTATGAAATTGACGTTTCTGTGAAGGAATTTTAAGGATTTCAAAATTTTTAAGAAGAACCTATTGGGTTTCTTAATTGAATGAGAATAAAGAAATATGGGTTGCAAAATTTCACAACCCTAGAAATGAATTAATATGTACTTGAAGAAATATCGAGAATAAGGTATTACGATACCTGTAAATTCAATATGAACTGAATAGTCTAAGAAATGTTATATAAGTACATATGAAAATTTTATTAAGGAGATAAGATTTCACATGAAGAGATGTTATAAGGTTAAACGAAGATGAGTATATGTATAGAAATGTATATATACTTAGTAAGGTGCTATATATATTTTAGCAAGAGGATGGATGAATTAAGTTAATGATATAAGGATCAAGATAAAACTATGTTAGTAATTAACATAGCTTGAACGTTGGCCTTGAATGGCAAATAAGAATTTGAATAAGTATAAAGTCGTTAGTTAATACGATTAGCAATAAGAAAGGAGTAATTTAAAACTCAAAAATTTGAGTTAGAGATAGTATTTTGAAGCACAGACTGCTCGGTTGCGTCCGGGACATCAAGTTTAGTCAGAATGGACAGTAAACACAAAATATGTAAAAGTTGACTTTTGGTCAAAGTCAACAGTTGACTTTTAGGAAGAAAAGTCAAAATTTGTGTGAGAAATGAATTATGTTACATGGATAATGGTATAATATCTAATATTATACCAAATGGTGTAAAGTAAAAATATGAGAGGAGATCCAATATGTAAATATGTATATTGGTATCAAGAAGTTAGTAAATTAATTTCATATTTGAATAAATGATTGAATATATTAAATTTATATATTTAATATATAAATAAATTGTTTGAAAATAATTTATAGAGAGGAAGAGGAAATTAAATTTAATTATACAATATAAATTGTATAACTTAAATAAGTTATTAAAACATGGTATGAGATTTAAATGACCTAAAGGGTTACTTTTATTTAGTGGTCATAGAATTAATTCAAGTGAATTAAGAATTAAGTTATGTAACCTAATATATATATTAGGTGTGGTAATTAAATAACCTAAGAGGTTATAATATGATAGAATATTAGTATCTATGTATATACCAACATTAAGAGATTTATTTATACATCTCAGTTAATTAATTTTATAACCTAATAATAGTAAGTCTAATTGGGTTAAGAAAATTAATGTGCACGAGTAAGGAATTTATTTTCTAGTGTGAGGAAAACCCTAATTAACTAATTAGGGAAGAATATTAAGAGTGTTGGACTATATAAATTTTATATGGCCCAAAGAAACTAAATTTGAAGCCCAAAAGTATTAAAAGTAATGGACTATAATAATATCATAGCCCAATAATTTATTTAGAGTCCAAAAGAATTGGATTTAATGGGCTAAGGAGGTAATATTATTTAAACGAGCCCAATTAATTAATTAAGCAAGTGACTTGTGGATATAGTGATTTAAGGGCAATTAAATTATTTAATCTAGCTCAATATATTATGTATGTGACAAGTATTATATTGACCCAATTTAATTAGGGTTGAAAGCCCAAGTTAGTTTTTGTGAGTAAGTAAAACAATTAAATTTGCTAGCTCTATGAGATTAATTAAGGGCCAAAACTAGGCCCACTTGTGGGAGAATAATAATATTAAAAATAATATTAAGTTAATAGATATATTTTAATTATCTCAAGTTATTAATTTTATAACTTAATTAAAACAAGTTTAATTGGGTTATAGAATTTAATGTGCTAAAGTGAAGATTTAAATTCTATATATTTGGAATGGATACCCTAATTAAATATTTATGGTGGGGTAAGATGGAAAGGAGTGACTCAATTTTTAGCCCAAGAGTTGGCCCAAGCAATAACTTAAAAAGCCAAAATTTGATCCAAGTATGGTGGATATTTTTGGACAAGAAAAGGCAAAGGAGGGACATTTTTGGACAAAAAAAATTAAACAAAACTTGGTAGATGATAAGGCCAAATGGCCGGTTATTATTAAAAGAAGGAAAGAGATAAGATAAGAGATAAGAAGAAAAGAAAGATAAGGAAGGAGAGAGAGAAAAAGAAAAAAAAACGTAAAAGAGAAAGAGAAGAAAGAAGAACGACAAAAACCGTGGAAGGAGAAGAGAGGAAGAGGGCGGTAGCCCTTGGAGGAGATGGGGAGGAGAGGGAAGATCCTCCATGGATGGAAGTAGAAAAAGAAGCAAAGGTATATTACTAAATTATTTCTTTCTTCCTAAGCTTGATTCTCTTTATATTTTTTTTTTATTTAATTGATGAAAGGGGTTTTTGATTTGGATATTCAAATCCCTAAGATCTATGTGTTTTCCATGGATTCAAGTATGGATCTACCTATTTTGGGTGTTAATTTGGTTGGAAACCAAAAGAAAAGAAAATTTAAATTTTCTAGTTTAGAAATCCTAAATTTCTATTTACTTTGAAAATCCACCGTTTTAAATCTATAGCTCCTTTTTGCGATCCGTCAAAGAGGGGTGCTAGATATATGTGTTTATTAGTTAACCCAAGTGGTAGGACTCAAAAATGTTGAGTTTTCATGGAGTATTGGCTGTGAAAGCCAAAACAGTCCCGAATTTTTGAAGAAAACAGGACTGTTTTGGACCAGTCAAAAACGGGGGCAATTTCGTCCAGTTTTTATGCTTGAAAAATTCTGGGAAAATTTGGAGATATAATATCAGTTGTTATGCAGGTTGTGTAAAAATTTGGGAATTTTTGGCCATACGGTTTGAGAGTTATGGATTTTACGGTGGAGGACTATTTTTGTGAAACAACCCGAATAACTCTCTGTGTATAAGTCCACAAATTACAAAATTTTTACTGGAAGTACATGGGTATAGTAGGACCATACTGTAAAAATTTCAGAATTTTTGGAGCTAATCTCGATTTATGAAAAATCGGAGAAGATTTGGCTATTATGGACTATTTAAATATAGTAAATCTATTTTAAAAATTCCGGGAAAAATATATGTTCAATATGGAACTATATTATGTCAAATCCCAGAAAAGAAATATTTTTGGAACTAATTTGATATTTTTCATCTAAATTATGAGAAATGGATAAATAGATTTAATTAAATATATGATGTCCAAAAATATGAAAAATACGATTTTACGACTTGAGACCCTTGAGCATGGTTTATAAAGATTTTGATGAAGTTTTGGGTCGGGTGTGAAGTATTGTGATGTTTATAGCATTTTAGAATGATTTAATACATTATTTGGTAATGTGTAAATAATTATAATAAATTGTTTATAAGTTTAGTAAATGATTTAAATATTATTAAAATATTAATAATATGAGATTATGATATTTTTAAGTGATTGATAGCATTGGTATTAAAGTGTTATTAAATTATTGATTTAAAATATTATTTGAGGATTTATAATATTAGTGAATGAATTTAATGTTATTTAATATGTGTGAAAGAAGTAGCATCCAGCTTGCTGGATTAGAAAATCTGATGAATCCAGTTTGCTGGATTGAAAAGAAGTTTACTGAATTAAAAATATGTTGAATCCAACTTGCTGGATTGCAATCTAGTTGCTGGATTTGTAATCTAGTTTGCTGGATTGCAGTTTGACTTGCTGGATTAGAGGAATTATGTATCCAGTCTGCTGGATTGGTCATTAGGTTGAAGGAATTATGAATCCAGCTAGCTGGATTGAAGTATTAGAGAAAACAGTTTACTGAATTAGAGAAAACAGTTTGCTGAATTATAAACATTTTGCTGGATTATAGAAAAGAGTTTATAATATGAAAGGTTAAGTGTTTAATCATAATGAATATGATACATTGATTGAATAATTATCCAAAAATGATAATAATACCGATGTGTTAGGATGTTATCTAATATTTGAGTAAGTGTTAGATAATCTATTGACAAAGTAATTGTATTATGATACAAAGTAGAATATGCTGATTGAAAGACCAATCTTATTATTAATGATAGGTCTTACCAAAAGAAGTTAACTTAAACTGCGTAGCAGTAGTCAACGAATCAGGCAAGTTTTTCCTAACTCAAACTTGAGTTGTATGTTCAAAGCATGTTAATGAATAATTATTATTGATTATTCACGTCTATATTGATTATTGATTCGCACGTTGTGCATATTGTAAATGTTCATCAGGTATGAAAGGCTGATCACCTTCATTACCATTTTGTTCAGTTAATCTGTTCATGTTTATGCTTAACCATTCATTTTTATTGATTTGGTCGTTCAGCTAAGAAAATTTGTTCATGCTCTTTCACAATGTTTATATTGTTGAAAGTTAGCTAGCTTATTGTTCAATTCTTTCAATCATGATATATCTTTATTGAATTTAAACTTGCTGGGCAAATTTGATGCTCACCCTTGCTATATCATGATAAAAATTTTCAGATTAAGATGAAAGCTCGAGTAAAGACAGAAGCAAAGTCAAAGTGCAAGATTAAATTACATTGCAGTTAGATCTATTAAATTTTCTGACGAAAATAGTATTGTAAATCTTCTAAGATATTGAAGGTATGTATTAAGTTAAGGTTGTAGACCTTGAGAATGATGTATAAAAGTTTAATGTATAAACAATTTATGTTTATATCTTCCGCAATAGTTATAGAAATAGTATACTAGATCCTTGGTGATTAGTACCGGGATTTGGGGATGCTACAATTAGTGGGAGTTACTATTATATTAATTAATTACATAACTATTACCCAAATGAGGAGTTACACAAGAAGAAATCCTAGAGTTTTTTTACAGTAAGAGTCTTGGTGGAAGAGAGAAATAGAGAAACTGAGAGAGATAGAGAGAAATAGAGGACTTGAGAGAAGCTAGAAGAAGAAGAAGCCATGGAAGAAGAAGAAGAAAAAGCTAGAAGAAGGTAACTTCTAAACCCTTGTTTAATCTTTGATTTTTTTGGGTAGATTTATGGTCTAGGGTAGTAGATCATGTTTAATCTTGTTTGTATTGGTTTAATCTTGGATTATCCAGAATCAAACAAGAGGATTCAAGAAAGCAAATGAAATGGAAAGAAAATTTGAAGAACAAAATTCGTAGGTTTTGAGTAATTGTGGACAAATCTTATGAAATTCATACATCTTTGGATATAATGTGTTAAAAAGTGAGCCTTATATCAAATCGAAGCTATGGAAGTAAGCTATATCCTGAAAGTATAATCAGATGAAAATTCCTTGTAGATTTCTTGCAGTGTCTGTTTTAGTAAGGCTGGTCTGAAGGGAAAACAATATGCCCAGAAAATCAAAACTGTTATGGTTTCTGACTTTGAAAAATTCATATAAATTCGTGTGTTTTGAATCTAAAGAAACTTTAAACAGAAAGGTTGTAGATATGGAAGTTTACTAGCCAGACTCGCATGATTGAGGCATTTTATGGACCAGATCATGTCCGAAATAAATTGTTTAGTAAGGCTGTCAGAAAATGAAATTGTTTGGACTAGTTAATGAAATTGCAGAATCTATTTTAGATGGATAAGGGTTTGACTTTAAGACCTTGATGAGGTTGTAGTACACTGAGTAAGGGTTAATTATATATAAGAAGGAACAAAAACGGACATGTAACGAAGGAGTTACGTTAAAAAAGAAAACAACATTTTGTTAAAGAAATTGTGAATATGAGTTTTATAATTCTGTTTGAATTAAGATTTTGGGTGATGGTATATTTTGATGATTAACAATATGTTTTGACATATGTAATGAGTATAGATATGTGTTATCACATTCTATGCATAATTAACCAATTAAGATCAAGAGTTGAGATAAGTTAATGTGTGGACATAATATGCTCAATAAAATGCCTAAGAGTAATAGTGTTTCTAAACTTTGGTATACAAAGTGTCTAACTAATGGCTAATATTGGATGTTATGTGCATCTAAGTATGAAAAGATGATAATACAGGAATAATAATAGAAAGAAATCGAAAAGGGTGATTTTTGATTTTTGAAGGAAAATTAAACATGTAAACAATGTGTTGAATATGCATTTTTGAAACCAAAGTGGTATAATAAAATAGTGTGATGTGCGCACATTAAACTACAAGTGTGATAGTCTAGCATGTGTGGTGATGAAAATGAAAATAAAACCGAGTTGAATATAAAACAAAGTTAGATGTCTATAAAGACAATATAAAGAATAATAAGATAAAGTAAGGTCTTAGAATAAATTTGACCATGAGATCGAGTATTGATTTTGTTTATTATCAATCTCACATACAGTGTAGGTTGTGCAAGGACGCGAAGTATTAGCGTGTTGGTAAAACGCCAGTAAAGGCAAGTCTTTTAATTCTTTTTTGCTATGTGAACTTGATGATGAACTGCTTTAAAATTTTATTGTATGATGTATTATATATGTCAAAAGTATGAAATGTGAAAGTCAATCTATGACTATGATGATTAAGCTATGAATGTTGATTGAGTAAGGAACTCAATCTTTATAGTTGTTATGTGAGCTACAACATGTATGCTATGTTACTTTTATGATTATTCTTGTATGTTGAGCATGTTATTATATGCTACGTGATGCATGAAAAGTATTAGATTTTGCTGAGTTGTCGAGCTCATTCTTTCAAATAACTATTTTTACATATTCAAGAATTGAAGGTAACTCTATGTGCTACTTGATTGATATAGATCAAAAGTAATACATGAAGATTCAATATCCTAGCCAAGTTGTTATTCTTGTAACCCATGTCTTATGTTTCGGTAAATGTATTAATGTTGTATTGTAATATCGTTTTGCGATGTAAACTCTTGTAGTTTTAAAATGATTCTGAGATATTTAGATGTAAAGGTTGAAAATTTTGGGAATGAGAATAGTTTGTAATAGAAAATTTTAATTATTTTACAAATTTCAATGGTTGTATTATCATTTAATGATGTAAAATTAAATGTTGAATGTATTGTTAACGATCGAAGTCGAGAACTAAATTATTTAAATTTTTGGGGACGTTACAGCTACTATGAAACCATGCGTATTTTTATACTTTTATCACCAGGTATTTCAATAATTTTACGGTAAAACTTTTGCCATTATTTTTATAAAAAGTTATTTCTGTCGTTTTCTTACTCCGACAGTAATTCCGTTGTGCGGTCCACCAATGATTGTGTCATTGTACGAATATTCTCCGATAAAATGAATATTCCCCGATCAAATGAATATTTTATGACAACTTGCTTACTTTGCAAAATTTGTAAATATTACCCACAACTATAACATTATATCAAATCCACACCTTAATACTCAAAATGATATTTAGAGAAATTTAAATCTTTATTCATAAAAATTGGGGTCTTACAACTATGATGATCTCAAGTCTAAGGATCACTTGTACTACTATCCCTTCAGGAATTTCTATTGACAGACAATTAAAACTCCATTAGGTATTCTTTAGCGAGTCACGTTCAGTGAACTTATTCTCCAATAAGCACCTATATATTTGCTTAGTGTCACAACATAAATGATCATGAGATTAATCATCCTCATCCAATAAGCAAGCAATGTATGTACCAATCTATCCGTATTCACTAATCTCCTTTTTAGTAATCCATCGATTGGGAACATTTTAGTTTTTAAGCTATCTAAGAATTTAGATCTCATTAGCATGATCTCATCATGATTCTAAAAACATTGCTTAAAACTATAGGTTTATCACATATTATTAGAACAGCACCATGTAGTAAAGCCTTTAGTAAATGAATACTTTTATTAATAAACGAATAAGATTGTTACAAAATATATGCTTTATCATCAACATGATTGGCTTGTGTGCATATGACTTTCATTTTGTTTATTCCATACCCTAGACCTTGTCCTTTCACACTGAAAGGTGCTGCCTTTTCCCATATCTCCCCTTTGGAACAACATAGGATTCTGATGCATGACCCTACTTTAGAAGTGGTTTTACTTCCAAAAACTGTTGATGTTTCACCCACTACTATTGTACTTCACAAAGTGTTAAGGTACAATATCCTACCCCGCCTTGGTGGTGGTGTATATTTTATTTATCAAGACTTAGTACTCATTACTATGATTTTAAAAGGAAAATCTTTCAATTTTTCTCTGATAATGCTACAACATATGCTCAGTTGTCTCAAACATATCAAAAAGTGTCTATCATATAGTGGTTTTCTGATCGCATTGTTTCAACATTTTAAAATCTCTTTTGATGATGAAATCTCCGTCCCTTTAACAGAGTCAATTAATTCTGTGAATCTAAAAAGATCTCAGTTGACTCTTATTGATGGAAAGTTCGTGCGAATTGTTCCTGAAATCCCACTCCAAATCCCACATGATCCCACTTCTTACACTCCACCTCCTTCCTCAACCTCCTAGAAATCCTTACTCTTTTGACCAAAATTTTGTCCAATCAAGAAAGCTTCAAGGAAGACGTGGCTGATATCAAACACATGTTGTCTGTTTTAGAAAAGGGAAAACTTCCAATAGGGGTTGTTGAATTGAACCATGTCTTTCGTCAAATTGAGGATGAGTTTATTGATTTCCAAGCCACACAAAGGCTATAATGGAAGCTCTTTAACGAAAAATGAACAGAAATGCGTGTCTGCTAAGCCATAAACTCAATTTTATGAGTAACCAAATAGGCTCCTTAGGTCAGTTCACTAAATGTCGTTTGAATGACACACTGAAGAACTTCAAGCTGATCAAGTTACTTCTAACATTCTTGAGTGGTCACAGTGTAATTGGTTAGCTGAGTTTCAAGGAGATTTTCTGTGACGCCCCCAAATTCAGGAACTTGAAACCCGAACTCAGTACTTCACGATACCATTTCTATGAGCGGAATAATACTAATAATAATAACAATAATATAAATAACAAACTTAGTTTACATATATCAGAGTCTAATCCCAAGTACGTAACATTTACTATAATTCTTTACATGATATATATATATATATATATATATATATATATATTATTGTCTTAATACAGACTAACTGTTACAAAAGATACCATTACACATAATTTGTTTGCTTGCCTTTTCACTGGTTCTTGTCTGAACCTTCAAGTTGATCACGCTTAGCTGAAAATATTTAAATTAAGTAAGGATGAGCATTTGAGTGCCCATCAAGTAATAACAATTAGAAATATAATTAGCTAAATGAAATAAATATTTTCTTTGTACATCACTTCTACAACGATTCAAGAATTGTGAAGTAAACTAAACCGATAATAATTACATAACAATTCTATCCCAAATTTTTGAAACTACATATTGACTTTATAAATAGGTATTAGTTGACATGCTACGAACATTGTTTTTAGTTTTCACTAAGGTTTAGCAGAACTTCATCTGCAAACCGTCATAACTTACGGGCGCGAGGGTGATCATCCCAATGAGCCCTGTATTGATCAATACTACATTACAAGAACGATATTATCGTTCACTCTGTCCGCCTTGGGCGCATAAAAGTTTTTCCGTGATCGGGATATTCATTCTTAGTCTGGAATCCGAACCAAAACAATTTGATTGGATACAAAAAGGTTTTTATCATATTCAATGACATTTCGAAATTTATGTCTAGCTGATCAAATAGCTTAGACAGCTTATATATATATATATATATATATATATATATATATATATATATATATATATATATATATATATATATATAACATGTGATTAAATACAATGATTATCCAAGTGAGGACACTTATATAACCATATATAGAAATTAATGAACAAAATATATATATCTGAATTACCATATACTAACATGTTGATAAACAATGATCGGATATAGAATATATCATAATAGGGTTAATAATATAGTATAATAATAATATAATTCTGAAACTTCTTACTCATGTCCATTGTATAAAGGAAATGCAAAGGTAAGATACTTGCCTGATGCGCTGTTTACAGTTCGTAACTTAGTTCTATCTTTATATAACATCTATCAGTCATAAGATCATTTGATCGATTAGAATAACATACTATAACACATAGCACTGCTTATTGCAGTCAGCACATAACCTAATCACATTGTCACATATGTTCTACAACCATTGAATAACAAATAAACACATATCTAATCAAATTATCTAAGTTCAGATCAGTTTCTGAAACATGTCGGTGTACCGACAGCTTTATCGGGTAATTATCGAGTTTAAGACTCTATCCTGTAACTTGGTATCAGTCATATTATTTTTAAATGAATTAATATAATTTTAAAATATTTATTATAATTTATCATAAATTTTCAAACATCGGAATCATTATTAAATGATTTAAATATTAAATAATTCTATTATCATTAATATTTAATTAATATTAAACTATTAATGAAACTATTGCCAAAATATCAATGTTATTTATAATAACTTAAAATACTTTTAAAGTATTACTTTTACCCTTAAATGATTTTTAAATGAATTAAAATTATTTTTAAATAATTAATATCAAAGTATAAATGTATTACTTATCAAAATATTATAAGTCCTTAATCATAACTTAAAAATATTTTTAATTCATTTATATCCTTTTTAAATAATTTTTAAATAAACAAAACTATTTTTAAACTATTTGTTTAATATAATTATTAAATAAATCTAATATCATTTAATATTAAATTATTAATGAAATTTTCTTTTAAATATCAAAAATTATAATTTATAACTTAAAATATCTTTAGACACTTTATTTTCATTTTAAATGATTTTTATAATATTAAAATGATTCTTAAACTAATTTATTTAATATAATTATTAAATAACTTTGACATCATTAATAGTAAATAATTAATGAGATTTTCCTTTAAATATGGAAAGTTATAATTTATAACTTAAAATATTTTTAAAATCTTTATTTTCATTTAAAATGATTTTTCTAATATTAAAATCATTTTTAAACTAATTTATTTAATATAAGTATTGAGTAAATTTAATATCATTAATATTAAAATATTAATATTTTTTATGACAAAATATCAAAAGTTATATTTTATAACTTAAAATATTTTTATAACCTTTATATAATTTTTAAATCATTAATTCTATTTTTTATCATTTATTTAATACATTTATTAAATAACTTAAATATCATTAATATTAATTTATTAATGAAATTTCATCATAAAATATTAAAAGTTATAGAAAATAAATTAAAATATTTTCTTATAACATAATATAATTTTAAATGATTTTTTAAGTATTAAAATAATTTTTAAATAATTTATTTAATATTATAATTAAATAAATTAAATACTTTTAATATTCTAAAAATATTAAATATTTATGAAATATATTCAAAATAATTAAAAACTAATTTTTAGATTTTAAAATAATTTTTAATAATTTATTTTGTATTTTTAATAATTAAAAACTAATTTTTTCTATTTATTTAATAAAAATAATGATTTTTAAAAATAAACTGTCGCTAAAGGACCCTATAGCGACGAAACTGTTGCTATAGGTGTTCTTGAGTTGTTCTTCATGAAACCCAGAAAACATGTCAGTGATCAAGAGGGTATGTTTGACCAACAATATATAACATATCATAAAGCTTCTGGTTGTGATATGACTTTGATCTTGTATTACTCGTGTAATACTACACGATTCAACAACAAACATGGCCAAAAAGCATAACATAAGTGAGATTCGGGGCTTTAAAAACGTTGTCAGGCATGTTCTTCATTTTCTGGGTTACCCAGAAATGAAGAACAACCAAGGTACCTATTTTGGAGGCTCTGAATCTAGCATTGTGGGCTTTCTCTGTGTAATATGAAGATTCCATCATGTACAATACATGTCAAAGACCAATTACATAACATAATATAGATATAACATCAATACAGTAAAGAAATTAAAGCCGGTCAAAGTGGTCTCCAGAAACTGTTCTTGAACATTTCTGAAAAACCCAGAAATGTGCATAAGCAGACGGTCAACCCATGTTTGACCTTGCATAACTTGGATCCCATTACGTATCTCGGTTGTCTTAAGATTCTAATATGTAGTCTTCATATCAAGCTAGAACAACAAAACAACAACTGGGCCAAAACATCAAAAATCAGCAAGATCAGAAACTTTGAAAAGCTTGTCAGAGCCACCTGGGAAATCTGGGCTGCCCAGATTTTCAGTTTTCGTGGTCGGTCAACTGACTTTGACCACGATTATCTTACAACCTGTGCATAATCTGGTCCTGCTAAAAGTTTCAGAGCACACATCTCATAGCATAAAACATGATGAAGCATTTAGACAACAAAAACAGATAACAACCAAAGATTTAAAGGGTCTGACATTTGGTTGTCAGACTCATTTGAAATTTTTTCCAGATTTTATAAAACATCAAATCCGAGCCTCTAGATGTTATGGATCTAACATCTAGCAACCCAAATCATCATAATACACCATAAACAACATATTAAAACACATAATCATAACATCTAACGGTGGATCAAAGGTCAGATTTTTCGATTAGGGTTTATACCTTTATGAACTAATTCTTGATTCTGACTTCTTGATCTGTTTTTGGTAAACATGGGGCTTGTATATGGGACTGGTATGCAATAACAATTCGTGGGTTTTGGAAGAGAGAGAGAGAGAGAGGTTGAGTATTTGAGCAAAAATGAGCTAAGTTGTTACACTTTCTCTCTCTTGATCTATATATATATATTGTATACAATGAATTGGCTGAACTAAGTGGCTGATATGAGCAAATTGTTGCTGATTTTGTCACATGGATTTGGTGAAATTAGGTCACCCACTAAAGTATTGTCCAAAATACAAGTTAACTTCAATTATGTACAAAAGGGCAAAAGGGTCATTGGTCTTATGATTTTAAGGGCAAGGTTGTAACATGGCAAATCCTTAGGGTTAAACCCTAAGGTTTAGCACAAAATTGTAAAATTTCCACTTAGGGTTTGCAATAAAATAAAATAAAATAAAATAATAAACTAAAATTTTAGTTTCTAAAAATACAAATTATGATTTCTTAATCAATTAGGTTTTTTGATTACTTTGTACCCTACTAATTAGGCTTAAGATACACTAATTAGCATTAAATTTCCAAATTTAGCAATTAGGGTTTGCAATTTATAAATTAGGGTTTATAATATAAATATTAAAATTTTATAGAAATTTATTATTTCTAAATATTAATTAGGGTTAAGTTTTACTAAATAGTATTTATCTTTCTAATTTAGCAATTAGGATTACCCAATTAGCAATTAGGGTTACAATTAGGAAATTAGGGTTTTAAATTTTTAGCATTTAATATTCCTAATTTATACAATTAGGGTCCTCAATTTGCAATTAGGGTTTCTTAAATAATTAGGGTTTCCTAATTAACCTTCAATTATGCCATACTCAACAAAATTCAACTGACACAATTACCATACAGTCTTAAATTCCCAATTGAATTAACAATAGGGTTAAACAAATTAATGCTAGGGTTTGGTCATAAGATACCATAATTGACCAATATTATCAGTCCACACATATACAGTACATATTTACGGCACTGAAATAAAATAATATTATAATAAATATCATTAATCACATAACATAACTACTAGACAGATTTTAAAGTCTCATTTGACTTCAAACTAGGGTTTATCAGGAACATTAAAATTGTTCCATCAAAACTAATCCTCACATTAACCTTACACACATAGCATACCTAATTATAACACTGACAAATAATAATATAATATTATTATTCTCATTCATTGATAAAAATCCAAAATTAGGGTTTGGATTCCATATCTGATTTATTCTTCATATATAACATTATTAATTAAGTTAAAATAATTAACTTAATTAATCTTGCATAAATTCATATAATAAAATAAATAATTATTATAATAATTCTAAAAATCATTTCATATATTATTTAAATAATATATAATCATATTCTCATAGAAAATAAATAATAAAAAACATTTCTACTATATTAATTATTATAAGAATATACTTTATAATAATCAATAATTCAAAAGTAAAATTATTTGTAAATATTCATGTAATAAATATATTTTTATTTATCACATAAATACATATACACATTATCTTGTACAAATCCTCATCTTTAATAAAAAAAAAACTTATACGCAAAATTTCTGGTTTAATTTTTATAGAAAATATCGGGTTGTTACATTTCTGGACCTTATTGTGCCTCCTGTCAACTTCATTCCGTGTCCTCCCTGTTTCGCTCATCATCTATCCTTGGAAAATAAACTTCATCGCCGACTGCATCGCCCCTATTTCACTCATCACGTGAACAACAATGTCCACATTGAAGTTCTGTATGACTAGTTTTCTGTCATTCCCCTTTTGTTTCCATAATTTGCATCTTTTTAATGGATGACAAAGGGGGAGACAAATTATGCTTTTGGTTTATCTTATTTGTTGGATGCTTGTTTTGGTTGATGGTTTAAGTTGCTGACTGGTTTAAGTTACTGGATTCATATGGTTAATGGTTTAAATGCTTATCTTAGATTTATATGATTAATTATTTAAATGCTTAATCTATATTGCTACTGCAGTTTAATACATACTATGGTTATGATATATCTAATGAGTTATTGTAGGTGCATTAAGTTTGCAAATATGCAGAAAATATGAATTAAATGGTTGTTTCTGAAATTGCCATTAACTAATTATAATTTTTTTTTATATGTCTAGATTTAGGGGGAGCCATAATTATATTATTGTCATCATCAAAAAGGGGGAGAATGTTGACTTAAGCCATACTCCATCTTTATGTATTGATGATGACTTTATTATATTTCTAAATATGTGTTATGCAATTTTAGGATAGTTGATGCAATAACAGTTTTCTTGAGGATGTAATCATAAAGAATTGAAGTTCTTGAAGGCCGGAAGACAAATTGAGTCCTAGGATTTGAATGTAAGATATGTGCATTAATTACTTCTCAATTCAAGGTTTTAGGACATTTGCATGGCATTATTATAAAAATGGTAAATAAAATGAGAACCTAAAACAAGTTTTAATATTTATCTTATATGCATATCTCGGTTGTATAAATGATCAACTGACATATGATATAGGTTGTTTTGAAACTTTTGGTAACTTGAATCTTTTTAGTTTTCCATAAAGCCATAAATTTACCTAAAATGTTTACTGCAGATTTCATGCAAGGAGATTGAAATTAAAACCAGAGCCTTAATTGTTTTTACCATAGATTCATCCTTACAATCAGTTAAAACTAAATAAGCACAAGGATTCACTTTACCCAAATTGAAGCATCACGTGTTATGGGTAAAAATCAATTTGGTCTTAATTAATGAAAAGTGATTCTAGGCTAGAATCTATCTAGTAATCAAATAAATTGCATATGTGTTTGCCTTTATTAAAAAGAAATCATTGGAGATATTAATTGCATTCTGATTGTCTGCTAAATACTAAATTAGTGGATCCATTATATAATTGATTGTCAATATGCATATGGAGAATAGATCAGAAAGCAAGTATAATGGGGTGATTCAAAATATTTTTGGAAAGTCAAATATGTGATATGGCATGGCAGAGATCAAGTTAAAATTGATTTATCATGTGCTCAGTCATTCAACGTTCACTAATGAGCAACGGTAAAAATATCAAGGTTGTTTTTCCTTGTAATCACCAACAGACATATGTAGAGTTTTGATCTATAAAAAGGGTCTTGGTTGGTATCAATAAAACTTACGGAATACAATAAAATCAATATCTCACTATAAGCATAGACTAAGTTACATTGTTTTTATCAAGTCGAACTGTTGGGCTTCGAAGTATCCTGACTACCTACAGTTTGTATTTGTGAGCTTAAATTGGTAACATCTTTTCTATTTATGTGATCATTGCATTCTTTAGATAAGCCTTGCATTGTGATTTAATTAATTGCTTTGATCATAAACCTTTACTTGTAAAAATTTTTTTAAGCAAACTAAGTGTAGTCTAAAAAATTCTAATCCGGTGTGGATTAGGGGTTTGTTCAAAACAGGTTCAAGGAAGCATAAGTGCTTAAGGAGTGCATAGGTGCACAAGGAGCAAAAGTGCTCAAGAGAATATAAGTATTCATATATTAAAAGAACTTGTTTTGTAAAAGGGTCCCTTTGTAATTCAAAGTAATAAATAAAGAGAGTCTCCAATACTAGTTGGTATTGGACGCGGAGTAGGCTACTATAGTAGAGGGTAGTAGCTAAACCACGTAAAAATTTGTGGTGTTCATGTGATTGCTTTCGCATTTTACAATTCTATAAATAAATTTGCATCATAATCAGTAAAGTGTGATTTGAAAAATAAATCAAAATTACTCATTATCCAGTAAGTCAATTTTTGTGAAATAGCTTGCTACATTTATTTTAAGTTGCATAAGTTTTAAATCGTTTGTTCCCACACTTATTCAACCCCCCTTCCAAGTGTGCATATATATAAATTTCAATCTATATTTATGAGAACCAAAGTTGATATCCAATACTCAAATAGAACCTTGACTTAAAGAAAAATTTATTTCAATCATAAACAAAACTGTATTTGTAACTGAAGTTTCACTAAGCTTCTTTGGTTAGCCTCTACAAGATGCTTTTCGTAGTTTCCTTTCCAGTGTCCTGGCTTATTGCAGTGAAAGCAAACTCCTTTGTTATCCATATCAGTTTTGTTCTTATTATCCTTTTGTTTTTTCCTTTCAATTTACCTTCTTTGAATCGTTCTTCTTTTCAGAAGATCCTTCAGCCCCTACCAGTAAGAGTTGGTCTTTCTTGGTTGGAAAGTGACTCTCAGTATTTTCAACATGTTAAGCAAATCCGCGAGGTTGATATCTAGCTTATGCATATGAAAATTCACAAAAATTGTGAGAATGAGTCTGGGAGTGAGTGTAAGATCAAATCTTAGCTCAACTCTCTATCCATGACAAAATATGTTGTCCTAATTGTTTGATCAAATTAATTATGTTTAGGACATATGTATATACTATAGTGTCACTGGTCATTCTAGATCAGAAGAGTTCATTAGGTATCTATTATTTATTAGTCCTACTTTCCTCACCATCAACTACTTGATGTGCAGGAGTATAGTAGGAGCATCTATAGTTTCATGTTGACGCTGAAGCTCGTTACTCATGGATGCGAGCATGATGCATTGAGACAACTGTGCATCATCTTGCCACTTTCTAAAAGTAGCAATCTCTTCCTTAGAGACATTGTTTGCAACCATTACAGGGATAGGCGTATTAAGAACATAAGATAGCTTTTTAGCCGTGAGAACTATTCTCAATTTTCTTAACCAATCTAAGTAATTCGGTCCGGTTAATTAACATCTAATATGTTACGCAGTAATAGTAATTTTAGACATTGTAAAATTATGTATACATTCTTTTATTAATTAATTAATTACCAAGATAAATTAGGTCTTGTTTTAAATTGGTATCCCCCACTATTTTTTTTCAAACTATATTACCCTCACATATATAGTTCGTTAAAATCTAATTAAAGATTTGCTAGTGAGAATAAAGATCTCATTTCAAATGTATATAGCCTTGTGGTGACACAACAAACTATATATAAATAAATAGGTAGACAACTTTTGTCAATTACATCATCATGTAACTCCTTTTATTTTACATCTTAGATTATTTTGATCAAGTGGTGACACATCCGAATCAAAATTATCCAAGTTAAGTCCAACCTAGCACTTCTATATATTTAAAAAGAAAAACAATGTCCTTGTAGTGGCACAACAAATTAGCATTATTCAATTTCTTTATAAACATCAATTGTGATAAAAAAAATAACATCTCAAAAATTAAGAAAGCATTGTGCTGACACAACAAACTTATAATAATTAATTGATACTCTATTAATTTTTTTCAAGCTAGAAGGCGACGTTCGATATTCTAAATATCTTTGAACGCTAAAAACTTAATATAAAATCTTTGAGGGGTTTGTTATTAATTGTCTCATCTTGTTTAGCACGCATGCGCGCGCACACACACGCACACGCGCGTGCGCGCGCGCGCGCGCGCGCACACACACACACACACACACACACACACACACACACACACACACACACACACACACACACACATATATATATATATATATATATATATATATATATATATATAGTAAACATGCACATATAGAATATTATATTCTACTTGAATCGATTATGAACTTTATTTTAGTTTGATTCACTAGAGCCACTAAGTGAACCAAAGGTCAAACCTAGGGTGCAAGAATTAAAATTTAAATATAACTATTACATTTAAACTCGAGCTCTATTACAAACGGGTCTTCAAGCGCTCCTTGCTCCTTGATCTCCAATTCTTCAAAATTAATTCTAACTATTCTTATTACAAATTTATTTACAATAAATAAAAACTTTGATCAGCATTCAAGAGGAAGTACATAGGAGGGAGACAAAATTTACATTAAGTAAAAATTAGATAAGTCGAGGTACGCATGCCCCATTTAATAAAACTCATGCATTCATGTATCCAACTAAAATAAATCTAATCGCATTGGTCAATAGTTCATAATTAATTCCATTTATTATCATACACATCATCATATGCATCAATAAATAACATTCATCTCATGAATAATAAATCTATTTCGTATATGCATTGATATCAATTTAATGGGAAATTAAAAGTTTATTAGAAATTCAATTTTGAAACAAAATAAACTCTTTTATTTTAATCAAAATTTAAATCACAATAAACTTCTTTATTTTATTTTATCTAATTTTGAATAAAAATAAACTCCTTTATTTTTAATCAAATTTCAAATCAAAATAAACTCCTTTATTTTAATTAACAAGGAATCTAATTTCAAGTACAAAATAAACTCCTTTATTTTGAACTTACAATTGTTGGGAAAAAAATATATGTTGAATAATATTACTTATCAAAATTAAACATTTTAATTTTATGAAACACGGAATTCTATTTCATATGTAAATAAACTCATTTATTCTAGGATACATGGAATCATATTCCATATGTGAATAAACTCTTTTATTTAATTTAATATGGAATCCAATTCCAAGTTAAAATAAAAAATTTATTTTTAATCATATTCTAATTTAAAATAAACCTTTTATCTTAATTGAAATAAATAAAAATAAAATAAAAAACTTTCAAATTCTTGTGTTGGGCGCGACCATGCCCAAAATGAATTGTGAAGCGGCACAGCCTCGCTGCAAGGCCGAAAAATGGATACTGAGGTAGGGCGGCTGTGCTGCAAGGCCAGAAAATGGATAGTGAGGTAGGGCGCGACCGCGCCCAGAATGAATTGGGAAGCGGCACGACCGCACCGCGTAGCAGATCCAGAAAATTTGTCCTGCCCAAAAAATTCGATCGAATCGCATACCATACATACATGGAATCATCAAGATCGATAATTAGCACAAATTTATTCTATCACCATATATTAAATTAAATACATTTAACTTATTATTATGATTATGACATTTACTTCTTAAATAAATATTTTTCCTTTTATGATGTGACACTTTAGGTTCTCCATATTAAACCAGTTGTAAATAAATCAATTAGAACAATTTTAATCTTATTTAAATAAATAAATAAATATATTAATTTATTTAAATAAATAACATTTATTCTACAATAAGGATAACCATCCTTAGCAATCAATGACTTTCTAGATAATATAAATTTCAACATTAATCATAAAAGAACCCTTGAGTAAATAATTGCCGTACAATTCAATCCTTCCACCAAGTAGACACTCGAAATTTTGTTTTCCTGGTACTAACCATGTAGGAGGGCAAAAACGTCTTTTTACACCCCGGAGACAACCCCGGAGAACTACAGTAAACCTGAAACCCCGGAGACATCCCCATGGGATATCAAACCAAATCTCAGAGACAGCACTGTGGGATATCAAATCAACCTCGAAGACAACCTTGAGGAAAGACAGAATCAACAACAGTCAAACCCTAGAGACAACCCCGAGGGATAGCCAAAAGCCACCTCAACCGTGAAGACAACATCAGGAAGGCAAAAAGGGAATGTTGACAACTAAACATCAACAAACAGTTATCCAGCTACAGATAGGGTCACAAAGAGTCATCGCAACAATCCTGAGTGCAAACTGCGCAAGACAGCTCAACGAACTTCCTACGAAGACTTGAAGATGCTATTCTGGTCATGGACCAATCTTCCTATATTCGAAAAAGGTCAAGCCCTATGTCATTACATAGCTTTCAAAAGAGATTTTTGGAATGGTATGGCACATCGCCATAGGATTCCCAGATTGCAAGTTATGAAGGTTTCAAGTAGCCTGCACATTGATCGAGGTGTACGTACTTCGAGGCAGCAAGGCCCACCAGGCCTAGCCACAAGTACACCTAAGGCTGCCGCAAGTCTACTTGCAGCTGACCGGGTCTATATATATCAAACCCCCTAGCTCATTTTTAGCAGTTTTGGGGAGAGAGAAAGAGTCCAAGAGAGAGAAAATCCGAGATTTAGAGAGAGAAACAGCTCAAATTTACTTCAATCTTTGTAAATCTCTTATATACTTCAACATATCAAGTTTTAACCAGTGGAAATCGAGTTTAAAAGTGTTAAAAGTTGTTCGATAGCAGTTCCCGTGCCAGACTACAAGATCTCTTCAAATTTGCTTTAATTCATTTCTTGCTTTACTATATATATAAGTGTTGTATATACATAGATATTGCTTGGCGGTGCCTGGATAACCATTTTAACCATTTGTTTTCTATAAATAGTCGATATTTATCAATGTATTGACTAGATCTACACTAGATCTAGCTTTTAATCGGTTCAAAAGTTATTAAACTTGAACCATTGAGCTAGAATGGCTAAGATCTAGTTTTCTTTCTAGTTTTTGTTATTATTAAGCAACCACATTACCCTAGATCTATAACTAGAGGAAACAGGAAGCTTATTGACTCGTCTACAAGGATTTGATCAATAAATCACTTGTTTGGCATAGTTTAATGTAAATATCTATTTTCTTGCAGAGGTTCGATGCCACTAAGATATGCCAATACCACTTCATCACTCCTGGTCATGACACAGAAGGTTGTTGGGCACTTGGTCACCTAATTCAAAATCTAATTGATAATGGTGATTTACAAATGCTAAACAGTGACAATATCGGGTATGAAGAAGATGAGATATTTCCTATTGGAACATAGAGATGGAGGGAAATTGTAGCCGTCATTTCCTCTGAAGGAGACATGCATGCAGCACCTTTAGTAATATAAGGAATGGGGGATAAAAGAGGAAAGAATCCTATGAAGATAGTTGCACCAGAACCACTGATGTTGCCATATCTACCCCCAATATCCCATTATCAGTTTGAAAAGAGTCTCAAGGAGCTATGAGGAGAGTGCGGGGTCAACATCAGATTGTACTACTATCCTACCAAAGGATAATATGCTATTTTTACCGCAGCACGTGATAAAGCCCATTATCAAAACCCCGGGCAAAGTACCTGAGAAGAAGGTTGCAGAATTTCTCATGTATGATGATAAAGCATATACTTTGTAATCAATCTTTTTTATTTATTAATTAAAATATTTATTTACTAAAGACATTTAATTATCTACATGGTGTTGTTTTAATAATATGTGATAAACCCATAGTTTTAAGCAATGCTTTTAGAATTACGATGAGATCATGCTAATAAGATCTAAATTTTAGATAGCTTAAAAACTAAAATGTTCTCAATCAATGAATTACTAAAAATGAGATTAGTGAATCCGGATAGATTGATACAAACGTTACTTGCTCATTGGATGAGGATGATTGATCTCATGATCATTTGTGTGGAGACACTAAATCAAGTATGTAGGTGCTTATTGGAGAATAAGTTTACTGAACGTGACTCGCTAAGGAATACCTAATGGAATTTTACTTGCATGTCAATAGGAATTTCTGTAGTAATAGTAGTACAAGTAATCCTTAGACTTGAGATAATCATAGTATCTTGTATATAATGATTTACACTTTGATTTATTCCTTAAGACTTTTAGGGTATAACAAAGAGTATGCTTGAGTGTAATAAGTTACATATGGAGATAATGAATTATCTATAAAGAATCTACCACTTCTAGTAAAAGAAGAGATATATCCTATGTGATTCGATAAATGACAACCCATGAATCCTTGGCCAATGTGGAATGAAATTAGAAAGTAGTTTCTAATTTCTAATTTGTATTCATTAGGAGTTGTGCATTTAGGAATCGAAATACATATAATTAAATAAAATAAGACTTGACAGTAATTCTATGTCTTATATTTAATTGAGATATTGTATGGTGGAATGATTGAATTGTACGGTAACTATTAACTCAAAGGTTCTATTATGATAAATGTTGTAATCTATATTATCTGAAAAGTTGTTGATCAATCAAGAGGTTTATCTTTATTGTAGAATAAATATTATTTATTTAAATAAATTAATAGTTTAATTTATTTATTTAAATAAGATTAGAATTATTCTAATTGATTTATTCACAACCAGTTTAAAATGGAGAACCTAAATGGTCACACCATAAAAGAAAGAATATTTATTTAAGAAGTTAATGGCATAATCGTAATGATAGGTTAAGTGTATTTAATTTAATCTATGGTGATAGAATAAATTAAATAGCTTAATATTAATTATTTAATATTTTAGAAATATTAAATGTTAATTAATAAGAGGAGCCTTATTAATATTATTACAATTATTATTATTTTAATTTCTATAGGAGTTTGAAAATTAATTTAATATTAGTACTCTCATTTATTCCTAATAAGAATAGGAGACAAATTAATTAAAAGAGTTTAATTAATTATCCCTAACAAGATTAGGGAGTCTAATTAATTAAACCAGTTTAATTAATTAAATAATATCATATTTTAATTATATTAAAATAGGTTAACTGATATCTTTATAAGAGAAGTCTTATATTAGATATCGGTGTGTGTGAGATACGCGATTCCAATTGTTAGAGAGAATACGCCCTTTTCTACAGAGAAAAAAAAACTAGGGTTTGAGCCAATACACCCTTCTTCTTGATTCTTGTTCTTCTTTGGTGGATCACCCCTAGAGGTTAAACGTTTGGGTGGCTAACGTTGTTCAAATGAAGGAACCAAACCCGTGTATTCAAGCAGAGCGCAAGGGATTATGAGTTGAACTTGTACCTGAGGAAGCTCGAATCTTCAAGGGTATGATTTTGTTTCTCCTACTCTTTTATAGATTGATAATGAAAGCACAAGAATGATCTTGGTTTATGATTTGTAAGAAAATTTTAAAATCTATTTTTTCATTGCTTTCACTTTATTTATGTGATTTGATTGCATGCTCTTGTTTCTAGCAAACCTAACAGTGGTATCAGAGCCAATCTTGTGCTAATTATTAGTCTTTGTGATTCCATATATGTGCAATATGCGATTGGATCGAATTCTGGGCAGCAGAAAAAGTTGAGTATGTATGTTAACTAAATTAATGAATAGTAATTTTATTATTTGAGGATTTAATTTAATGAAAATAATTAAATTAAATGAAGTGTTTAATATTTATGAAAATAAGTAAATTAAATAAAGTAAAGTTTTAGTCTAATTTATTAATTAAATTAGATATATAATTATTTATTAATCATAAATATAATTATAATAGAAATTATTATAATTACTATTTTATGTTATTTAAATTAACTAAACTAAGGTTATTTAAATTAACTAAGGTGTGACACATGAAATCATATAATATAATATTATTAAAATAATCTAGTTTGGGAGAATAGGTAGTAGCCAAACAAGGCCTTGTGGCCTTTGGCTTATTGTAACTGACGCTTTTTTGGTTTTTTTTCACCTGACGTACGTTGGGAAAAGGGAGTCAGTGTATATTGCGTGAGTTTCCCTAAGGCTAGATAACATAGAGTTACAAAGAGAAAAACATAGAAGTGATTGAGAGTGAGAGCTTGATAGAATTTGTTGTGATTGTCAAGTGGAAGAGAAGGGTTTGCTTATCGTTTTGCTAAATTAAGGTATAAACTATTCTTATTTTAACTCTTAATTTTGGTACTATATATTCTATATGATTTGGAAATCACGTTGAATTGATATGTATATATATAAGTAAGGTGTTAGAAGCTGTTAATCATTGTATGTGAGTGTTGTTTGATGATTAAAACACGTAAATTTGGGTTTGTAGAGAGAAAAGTAAATAATAGTGTATGTTTATGAAAACATGGCTTTAGAAAGTATAAAATTTCATGTTTAATATGTATGATAATCTGTAAATTGATGTTGGGTTGTGTTAGTATGTTAAGAAACGAAAGCGACGTAGTTCGAATCATGTCAATTGATTAAGAAACGAATTCGTGGCGATCAAATTCGCTAAAAGTGTCAAAATTAAAGAAATTTGGAAAATTGTGGTTATCATTCTTCAAAACTGAATATATATGATGTTTATGTAGTTGGAATGGTGAATAGCATGTTTAGTGATGTTATTACAAAGTTTTAGTTGCTAGGTTTCATGAATTTCTGTGAAATTGGGATTTTTGGCCTAAAGCAGAGTCTGATTTCGAGAGTCTGCAAAAATGATTTCTGGTGCCGAGCGCGGGCGCGCTGCCTGTTGGCGCGGGCATGCTGACTGTTGGCGCGGGCGCACTGCCTCTTGGCGCGGGCGCGTAGCCGCGCGGGCGCGCAGCCACGCGGGCGCGCTGGACTCTAAGCTAACCATGGCTCGGCCGCGCCAGTGGTCAGTCAGACCCAGAATTTAACTGTTAACAGCATAGCTTGGAAAATGTTAACCTAACTTATTTGATGATTGTAAAGGAACCTAAAATGTGTTATAAGATATAACAACATGTTGTAATCACAACGTTGAAACGATAGACTATTATGTAATGAACCAAATGTGATATTTTCAAAAGTTAAAGATAAATGATAAGGTTATGCCTTAAATGGTGGGTTAAATCCCTAAATCTAATATTAATATAATTAATTGTTATTGCAATTTCAATGATATGTGCAGGGTAATTGGCGAACATTATTATACTTGTGTAGCTTCCATACAAGGCAAGTTTCTTATCCTAAACTTTTATTAATCAAGTTTCCCTAACATATGCTACTTAATTATTCAGCAAGGGTTACTTATCGTTGTTATGTTATACTTATGAAAATTTTATATTTCGAAGTTATCATTGTATAAGTTTCTAATTTCTATGTTGAGGTTGAGCAAATATATCTATCTTACGTATGTTTGTACAAGCTCTTGTAACCTAATTCGTTACCTCGAGCGAGTTTTACTTTTCTAAATCTTGATATTATTATTCAAAGCATATATTGTTATAATACATCAATTCAAATGAGATTGTTCTAACTCTTTTAGATATAGCACTTTGCATATATATCACGGTTATTCAATTATACATAGTTGTTATTCGATCTTTGACTTTGATAACCTTGTTCAATTCTATATTGATTATATTAAACCTCCAAGTAGTAAGCAAACTCTTATTGATTGAACTAGTCTATTATGTATAGTGTTCTAAAATTCTAGAACAACTGATAAGTTAATTCCAAGCTAAACTTTCTTTAATGCAGAAATTCTAAATTCAAACTGAGACGAACAACCCTAACATAGGGGATTTTGTACGTTTAACGTTTAGATGTTTGTGCACAATACATGGTACAAATGTCTGATCCCCCTAAGTACGTTAAGCAAGGTCTATATAGTCTAAATGACTGTTAAGGTTGGGGTAGTAATACCTAATCACCGGGGACATAGTTCATGGTCTTAAGACCCTCAGACAATAAACTTCGAACTTGTTTTCTATTTTTGATTCGTAGAACAAGTTCATTATTGTTCGGCATTCGTTGTTCATTCTCATGTTGTTATTATTGCTACTCTTTATATCAATGAGCAATTGTTTGCTCAATCTTGCAATTAACACTGCAGCTAAAGTTGAAAGAGCCGATGTACCATCTACTAGCAAAGGAAAGGGCAAGATGTCCAAGTGTTGAAGAAGTATTAGAATTTATCTAAATGCATTATGTTATAAGAGTTGTTTTCTTTTATGATGTATTCTGCAAACTTATGTAATAATTTAAGGTTAGATTACCTAGGATTGTTTATGAGATGATGTAACCCTTTAATGGGAAAGATTATTGTTTAAATTAATTGATGTTTTATCCGTTATTATGGGTAGTTAGATGTAATTATTTTGATAGTGAGCACCAAATTCGGTGGAAATAATGTACCCAAATTTGGGGGTGTCACAGAATATGTGATAAGGGGTGTATTAATAGATGGAGGATCATCCTTGAACATCTGCCCTTATGATACTCCAGAAAAGATGAAAATCAACCCAAACAGAATCTGGAAGAGTTATGTAGTCATAAGAGCATTTGATGGATCTCGACGGGATACTGTGGGAGAAATAGAACTTCTAGTGGAGATCAGCCCACATACATTCCACATCTCATTCCAAGTGTTAAACATCACCACTGGATATAACTTACTGTAGGGAAGACCATAGATTCATATGGCGGGAGCCGTCCCATCCACACTCCATCAGCAGTTGAAATATATCATCAATGGCAATCTGATGACTATTAATGTCGAACCAGAATATTCAATCTTTGTGCAAAGGGATATGCCTTTGATCAGCCTCAATGAAGGAGTTGAGCCTACTAACATTCATTACTTCAGGCCCAAGTGGGTAGCAGCTACCTCTTTTCCCAAAGTCACTAAGGAGGTTATAATCAGTTTCATCAAAAATAATGTAATCTGTCGATATAGGCAACCAGAGGTGATCATATCAGATAATGCCAAGAATCTAAACAATCAGATGATGAAAGAAATATGCAACAAATTTCATATTCAACCAAAGTCCATCAAATGTTAGGGGTCCATATCCCATGGTCACATAACCTATATCAAACAAAGGTCAATGCAGCTAGTTGGATAATTAGTCAGATATGGCAGTTGTTGCATATCACTCTGAGTCGACTAAGATTCAGATGATGCAGAGCCCATGGAGGATCCCCTTTCTCCAACAGAGGATGATATTTTTGCAGTCTTGACAACAGCTTTAGTTAGTTCTGCTCCTAGCTCTTTGGCTACTGCTGCTCCCTTTTCTAGAGATGCTTTGGAGCGGAGGGTACAACTTTTGACTTTAGAGAGAGATACGACCCGAGCATTGATGTTGACTACATTATCCAACCGGGATGATACTCTCTTGGAGAGGGATGAGGCCCGGGCTTCCAGGGATACTGCTGTTGCTGATAGTGCTGCTCTTATATCTTTCGCATATGACATCATCGCATAGACAAATGAGCTTTTGGGTTATCAGGATAGCACCATGCATACCGCGACAGAGCTTTTGACCCGTATTGAGACATTTGGGCAGGAGCTTAGGGATGCCCCTCAGTCTTCAGAGAGGGATCTGTTGCTAGATTTGTTGCCAGTATGGTTGCGGGTTTATAAATTAACTTTTCATTTCCAGCATAGACTAGGTTAGTCACTTTTGTCATGTACAGGACATATTATATATATATCAAACAGTAGCATATAAAAAAAGAAATATATTTTAGTTCACTTCCCCTTTTGGATATGTTTTGACTTGGCTTGATGGTCGCCACTTTTCTCCGTGACTTGCTGTCTTGATGTATCGCGAACTCTTTGCTGATGGACTAGCATTGAGGTGTCACAGGGTCTCGCAAGATGAGTTATTGATCTACAAGTTTTTTAGTGTACATGCTTTCAAGTATAATTTTGGTGTTTTGGGACTGGTATTGATCAATGTTTATGTTGAGATAAAGTGTTTGGTTTTTGGTTTTTTTTTTCAAAGGTTAGACTGTGCCATAGATGGATGCCTACATACTCCCTTGGATGGAGGGAGATAAGGTCTTTCGTAGGTCAGGCTTGGCCTGAATGGTTTAAAAAGTGTTTATTTGGTTTAATTTGAACTGGATTTTAGGTTTAGATGTTTCTTTTGAGGGTTAGACCACACCATAGACGGTTGCCTACGTACTCCCTTGACTGAAGGGAGATCAGATCTTTCGTAGTTCAGGCATCACTGACAAGACCTGATTTGATTTGATTGACTTTTTTCGAGCAGGATGGTGACTGCTAGGGTTCAGACGTAGTATCTTTTGACAAAGTCTAAATTGATAAGCTGTGGAAATTCTTTGTCGTCTATTTCTTGCAATCCGAGGGCTCCTCCTTACAACACTTCCTTGACAATGAAAGGCCCTTCCCAATTTGGGGCAAATTTTCCCTTGGCTTCATCTTGATTTGAGATGACCTTCTTCAGCACCAGGTTAATTTCTTTGAATTGACGAAATCGGACCTTCTTGTTACAGGACCGAGTAATCTTTTATTGATATAACTATCCGTGGAATATGGCTGCAGCCCTTTTATCATCTATCAGGGATAACTAGCTATACCGTTCTTACAACCACTAGTCTTCATCCATCTGGGCATCTATCAACACTCTTAATGATGCCATTTTAACTTCTATGGGAAGTACTACTTCCATACTATAGACCAATGAAAAGGGGGTGGCCCCAATAGAAGTGAGCATTGAGGTTCTATATGCTAACATAGTCAGGGGTAGTAAGTCAGGCCATCCTTTATGATTGGCGAACATCTTCTGTATAATCTTTATGATGTTTTTGTTGGCTACTTCAACATCATTGTTCATCTTGGGACGATAGATGACATAATTAAGATGTTTAATATGGAATTTGTTGCATAATTCCTTCATCATCTTATTTTTGTTGGCTACTTCAACAGCACCGTTCATCTTGAGACAATAGATGACGAAATTAAGATGTTTAATATGGAATTTGTTGCATAATTCCTTCATCATATGATTATTTAGATTCTTGGCATTGTCTGATATGATCACCTCCGATTGCCCATATCGATAGATTACATTATTTTTGATGAAACTGATTATGACCTCCTTGGTGACTTTGGGAAAGGAGACAGTTTCTATGCACTAGGTGAAGTAGTCGTTCATGGTGAAGATGAACCTATGACCATTTCTAGCTTTGGGCTCGATTGTCCCGATCACGTCCATCCCCTACATAGAAAAGTGTCATGGCAAACTCATACAGTGTAATTCATTTGGAGGAGCGTGAATAACATTTCTATGGATTTGGCATTGGTAGCATCTCTTAACGTGATCATCACAGTCAGTTTTGAGAGAGATCCAGTAATGCCCTATTTTTAATATCTTCTTGGCAAGTAAGGGATCGCTCATATGTGGCCCACACATTTCATCGTGTACTTCATTTATAAGTTTATGAGTTTGGTCTCTGTCTAGACATCTTAGGAGTCCCATTCCTACATCTCTTTTGTAGAGAGCATCTCTACTTATAGAATTTCATGGCCATTTTTTGGATCCGTTTTCTTTTAGCTTAGCTTTCCCCAGTGGGAGTAGACCCATCCTGTAGATATTCTTTGATATCCTTGTACCAAGTTTGTTTGATGGGAGGTATTTCATCAGATACTTCTCCAATTTAATTTCCATAGGTTGGTGCCATCTGGTTTGTGCATTTGATATCTGAGATTCCTTTCCTTATGGAGATGTTGATTAAGGAAGCCAGGGTTGCTAGTACATCTGCAAAATCATTTTGATTCCAAGGAATGTGGATGAAGGCTATATCTTCAAATTCCATAGCCAGCAAAACGACCTACCGGTGATATGGCAGCAAATGTAATTCTTTGGTGTGATATGCCCTGGTGGTTTGTCTGATGACTAACTCGGAATCTCCAAAGACCGTTATCCGTTTAATAACCATTGAACGGACCAATTTCAATCCCATTATACAGCCTTCGGACAACAGTCACCAAGCCAATACCATATACAAAGGCATGTACAAATAAGCAATAATGCACATCAATAAAGCATCTACACGAGCTATCCTCCATCGATCCTCCTAGATGGTAAAATCATCTCAGTGCATTGTATAGCTCTTCATAGATGCAAAATGATTAATCAAGAAATCAAGGGATGCCACATGCCCAACAGTGATCTCGTCTAAAACCACCTACAACCTCAAGCCAGTCATGACCATGAACTGGTGTCGTATCTCACTAGTCGCCACTCTAGCGCAAGGCCCATTAAAGAGTAGACCACTGATACGATAATACTCCTCAAGAGTAGGTGTGACGCCCCCAAAATAGGTATACAACACATATTCTGAGTCGCCAAAATACATGGTACAGAAACAATTACATCTTTACTGTTACAACATAAGAACTGTGAGTTTAAATACAAATATTGTCATCTAGACAATATCCACACTCAAATAAGTCCTCATTACAATTATTGATACATTATTTCACAAAAATGGTGATGACTACTAAAATAACTTCTAGAACCATCATTCCATACCCCGACTAGTACTCGCTACATTCTCGCCTCCTGAGAAAAATGGAACAAAAAGGAAAAGGGTGAGCTCAACTAGCCCAGTAAAGAACATTATGACTAAGATAATACAGAACAAATTATCGTTAGTCTTCAACAGGAAAAAATCTAATAGAATACAATGGACAACAAGTTTTAAATCAATAACTGCAGCGGAAACAACAAACCATTAGAAGAGTCAAGTAGAGAATGAGTTCTACTATCTTCTAAGATTTAAAAGTCCATCATCAATATTTTATCCCTGTAACAACAATCAATAACCATCTTTAATCAAATATTCATCTTTGCACTACAGGCCAAAGATATTCATTTGTATCACCAGTCGGTCATGTTCATCTCAACACCTGTTCATCTTTGCACTACGGGCCAAAGATATTCATCAGTTAATCAGTCATCTTTGCACTACAGGCCAAAGATATTCAGTAATATCATCATTTAGGACTGAGGATGATGAAAAATATCTTAAAGAAAATGAATCCAGTGAAACAAAATAACAAATATTAAGGATTCGTATTTCGATTTATCCATGTCCAAAAGTACCTTATAATTATTCATAGTGAAGTAAAATTCAAGAATGATCAAAACATGGATACAATCAAAGCTAGTACCCAGAATAGATATTTTGCACGAAAAGAAGAAAATTTAATTTTTTGGTGAATAGTAACTCGTGAATAGTAACTCATGAATAGTAACCCCGACGTGAAAAGTTCTAAATTTGATAAAAATTTTCAACCAATATTTCGGCATAATGATATTGAAGAAATAATATCATTTTCGAATAAAATAACATCCCTTACCTCGTAAAGACAGTACTTCTGGTCGGAATACCGGTATAAGGCTAAAAGAAACTTGCTCTGATGAATAGAAACTCTCAAAGTATCTAAATACTCACAAAATACACTCAATAATCTAGAGAGAGAAAGAGAGAAAACTTGTTTCTGGTGTGATTTTCAATTCTAACTTAGCCCTCTATTTATAGGAAAATGTTAGCACGCCGAAGCAGACTTAACCTGCAACCTGATGGCTTTACCTGCTACTATTTAAGCCTGCCATATTTGAATAAAAATCTCAGTATATTTCTTCACCAACCAAGAGTGGGGCCCACCAGTTCTAGAATTTTCCACCAAAATGATAAACTCCAAAAATTCAACAATTCCTGAACCAGTCATCTCGTAAAATTCATAATAAATCATACGTTCATTTTTAACGGTTCAAAATTTGTGGACATATACTCAACTTATATATGTATAACATATCCAAAAATTACCACGATCCAACGGTCGGATTAAAAATTATAACCCCCGCAAAATATCTCAAAAACCATGATTTTTAATACCTCCATTCTGACAAAAATACTGATAAAAATCTCAACATTAACTCCTTCATTTTTAACCACAAAAATATATCCCTCATTTATATCCACATAAAATAAATATTTCCTTATCATATGAATCAATAATTAATTATTCACAAATAATATTACAGAATCACATTTATGACAACCAGGCCGTTCCCAGGAAAGGGGGGGCTTTCCAATAAGGATTTTTCCTTACTGGCGCGCAATTAGATGACCAAACCTCTCCTTAGACAGAACTTTCTAGACATTGCCAATAATGTTATCTAATAATATTATTCAAATAATATGAATTATTGATCTGATAATGGGAAATACTGTGTAGTGGCAATTATTAAAACAACAGTAATATATAATATCAACGCAGCAATTATTGAATCAATAAAATAAAATACTGAACAGTAATTACTGTAACCATTATTGAGTAGTGCCTTCTTACGTAAGAATCAATAATTGGTGCAATACAGTGTGCTACTGTGCAACAACGCGTATTACTGTATTTTAACCACCGGGTATTCCAACAGTATTAACAGTAACAACTACGCCGTTATTTATAAACAACTTATACTTGTCATTTTCTTCATCCAATCGCTTTCCGTTATGGGGCCTACAAAAGAATGCGCCGTCGTACGAATATTTCCCGACAGGAAGAATATTCCACGACCAAACGAATATTTCCTGACAACAATGAATATTTTATAACCACTTGCTTATGTGAAATATTTGCGCATTTTACCCATAACTAACCTCATTAATCAATTTAACCCTTACTATTTCAAAATAATAAATAGAGGGAATTTAAATTTCATTTTTTAATAATTTGGGGTCTTACAGTAGGAGTCAACTCCTCGGATCCAAAACGAAATACATGTCTTTCTGGGATCCAATAAGTTAACATACCCTCTATAAAACCCTCAGGAACCTGGAAGGACATGAAAGACATAAAATGTTCCATCATACGGTCTATCAATATGCGGTCTAAAGTTAGTAGACTCTCATGCCAATATCTCAAAGCAGAAACTATCCTACTAGGTGGAGTATGCTCAATGCGAGCCACTAATGAGGAAGACATCTATAAAATCGTATCACCATACGGGGCTCAAATCTAACTCATCCATATAAATGCAAATACAGAATATAATGCATACATCATGATAAATGGCAATTCAATAGGTGTATTAAATGAAAAGCATTATACAAACATCTCTATGAAATATAAAGCTAAATATATCATGAAATACATCATCTCTGTCTTATAACTAAAAATAAAAAAGTATAGGGAAATGGGGCACAACATCCCAACATCTAACAAAAGCTTATCTGAAGAAATCTCGAACATTTATGTACCCAAGATGATCAACACGATCAAGCGCCTCTTGAGTAATGGTATCTCCACCAAAGAGTATATCAGGATGGCATAAAGGGGATCTACTCCAGTAAAACCACTAGTGTCTGGACAGCTAGAAAGACCAGTACCAGACCCAGAAGGATCAAAACTATTCGCCTCTGCTGGATCTGTACCTAGATAGCAAACAAAAAAATGCGCCCTGTCCAGCCTTATGGTCAAATCCATTATCTGCTCCAAATGGGTAGGCTCTCGAACATAGGTTATCCAATATATCATCATCATAGAGCCAGGCACCATATCCGCTAGGAACTAGGTAGCACGGTTCTGAGCCCCAATAGTACGAGGAGTCCACCACCGATGAAAAAAGTCCTGAGTATAACGGTCATCGGACAATGTATAGCCATCCAAACCCATCAGAGGAATATCTCTAACTGGCTCGGACAAAGGCCAAGACCGCCAATCAAGAGGAAGATGTGGAATATGAATCTCTCATGTGATGAATTCGATAGCACGCTCTCCCAAGTATAGCTCCCAACCTCCCTCAGTCAAGAAGGGAATCCGACGGATAGACAATGCATACTCAGCTCCTGTCGAGAAGCTATCCTCAAAGCCCACTGTCAAATAATCTGGGGTGTAAGGATCCTAGGTAACGTCAGCAGTGATCAACAACTCCAGCTGTAATCTACAGTGAGTAAAGCCATCTGCTACAGGGACCTTGGCCAAGGTAAAATGATGTCATCGTCGTCCCCGCGAGTATGTCTCCAAGCCTAAAGTGGTAACTAGATGAAGGCAAAGAAGCCTCTTATAAACCCAGAACTGAAAAGGCAACAATCAACTGCATCAGTCCATATATCAAAAATACCCGAAGGTGGGAAATGGAAATTGATTAAAATTACTCACCAGTAGAAGTGGGTAAAAACCCATCCAAGCCTTTATAACACCCTCTGAGTGCAGACGCATCTCTCGAAGGAAATACGCCAAGGTAAAGGATCCCTAGTCAAAATCCCCTATGCGGTCTACCTCACAAAGAGCGTCAATCAAGACAAAAAAGACAGTCGAGGAGTTGTCTGCAATGAAACAACCCCTAATGATAGTCAAAAATATACTTCGCAGAATGAAATCTCTCTCCCTTTGATCATCGGGAAGAGACTATAATAAAGTGACACTGGAAGCATCAATACTCAGAGGACCAGAACGAACGGTTCGACCCTTAAAGGTAAAAAAAGGAACCCCCAGTAGGGATCGAACAACAATAGGGGAAATATCCGCCACCAAGGGTACCCTCTCACCTGTAAACTCCAAGCCCGTGATAAATCCCCAATCCATCGGCATCATCATCACCTCATAGTCGAGCAGATAAAATGACTAGCTTTGATGAAACCATCTCTTAGACAAAGCTCTCAAATAACCCCACGGACAACATCGTGGTGCAATAAAGAAGAATGCCTCAAAGCCCCATGAATGTACAATGAACTGGTAATTGGGATTAAGGCTCCTATACAAAGAATGGATGCTAAACTAGTTCCGCCGTGGCTGAGTGAACCCAGGAACCTGCATATTCAAATCAAGGTTCAACTATTGCCAAAAATGGAAGAGAAGAATTATTCAAAAAAATGAATCCAGTACCTTGTCAGCATGTAGATGGACCGATGGATGGAGTCTCAAACAGCCTAATAGATCGGGAATCATCACATGTATGTCGGGAAGGTCCGGGCAAGCAGTGGAAAAAGAGGGAGCTGAACCCGCAGCAGGGACATCCTTCTCCTCCTCTAGAACTTCAGTCCTATCAACCTTAATAGGACGGATCACAGACTCACTTAATCGACGAGCCTGTCGGGCCGGGTGAGGTTAATGAACATTTGAAGTTGTCCTCCTAACGCTCGAGGAAACCCTATGAAAAATGGAACTGCTAGGCCTATCAGAATCCATGCCTAAAAAGAAACTCCAAATCGCCTCAGAAATGTAAGGTATGTTTCTACTCCAGTCAATTCAATTGAGAATATGCATCCACCTAGGACAACAAACTCCTAAGGATATGCTTAAATCATCACATCATGCATGGTCTTCATGTGTAAGCTCATGTTATTTTAACATACTGTTAGAGTTTGTGCCCTAGAAGCCAATTATTTGATATAATTGCTTAATATTTTGATATTATGTTTGATTGAATGAATGAATGATTTTATTATGATTTTATTTACTGCGTTATATAAATGTTAACATAATAAAATTCCTTAGAATAGTGATACAAATTATATAATTTCAAGTATGTGACTTGAACATGAGATTATATAATTACAATTAGTATCATTGCTCTTAAATGTCCCTAGTCGAGTATCATTGTTGATGGGACAACAATGATGCATTGAGACTAGTATGTAGATTGACTGATGACCAAATCTCATTGGTCATAAATATATGAGATATTAAGTCAATGCATAGGTACATGTTAGAGAACGATGTGTTGGACAGACCCACCATGAAAATTCTACGTGGAATAGTATGCAAAGTGTCATTAGCGATTCTCATTGTGACAATGATGTAATGGTCCTCCGACCTAAAATCACTATATTACTACACGAGAATTTATGTACTTTGATATCATCAAAGGTCACCTTTAATAGGGTGGACTATAAAGGTGATTATTGGGTACATCATGAATCGTGTGAGGAATATGAGTGATCTTGATGGAATTTAACCCTCCTATTTATTAGGGGTGATATCCATAGGACTCTTGATTAAGTAAGACTATGAAATGCATGTCCATGCTCAAATAGTGATTTGTTTCATATAGTCTACTCATTAATCAAGAAAAATTCAGATTAAATTATAAAGAGTATGATGCATTCCATGACTCGAGTTTAATCTAGGATATTAAGGTTAAAAGGATTAAATTACATTGAAACATTGGTCACGAAAAGGTTGCATCGAATCATCGATCTTATTATTACTTGGGTAGCAGTGATGCATTACTAGATGCCGCTCACTGTTTATACTTTTATAATATAATTTTAAAATTATTGTCAACGTAATAATAACCTATAGGGTCACACACATAGAACATAATTAAAAGGAATTAATTTAAATTGTAAAGATTTAAATATGTTAATATGATTGATAGTATTTAAATTACGAATTTAAATTAATAGGATAATTTATATATATATATATATATATATATATATATATATATATATATATATATATATATATATATTCAGATTTTATTTTAGGATTTTGATTAATTCCATTTTAACCGCTATATATATGATATGTAGCAGCAATATTAGAATAATCATCATAACCAAAACCCTAGCCGCTCTTAGAGAGAAACTAGAGAGAAACCGTTTCGAAAAGGAAAAATCCTCATCCTTGTGCCTAGTACCGCAGTTCCTTTTACTGCAGATCGTACAACGATTCGCGGGGCGTTCGTGTGGATACCGTAGAGGCCCGATTCGTTTGGATTGCGTTGGAGATTCGAGCGTATCAATTCTATTTCATAATCGGTATAATTTCTAACCATTGAGTTAATTTGTTTTTCGCATGGATCCTGTTTTAGGGTTTCAAAATTGCCTTTAAATTGGTTTATTTTCGCTGCGTTTTATGTGTCGAAACCCTTCACATACATCCATAGTAGAGTTAAATATGCATACACATTAAATGCCTTGACTAGTAGAAAAAAAATTCTAGAGTCTCCACTATAAAATGGATTATCCACATGAATATAGGCATGACTAGGTGGCCATCCAATAGCACACCAACCCAATCAAGAACAATATAAATGTTAACATAAAATCAAGCCCACAATGGTAGTCAAATTACCCAGCCTTCTGATGCTAAAGGTCAATGCAGTTGGTGATGAAAATGAAGCACCCCTTCCCGCTAAGGAAGAAAAGATACAGAATGAGCAATTCCTCCAGAAGGTTCAAAGTCAATTTGCCAAGATGTTCTACCTAGCACCTACTGAGGGTAAGGCTGTCATTGACAAGGAAATTGACCAAGCAAAAGTTATGGTCATCATCAATGAAAAGGACGACAGTAATCCCTTCATCACGGCAGTCAATAGTGACATGACTATAGATAATTTGAGCAGCACTCCTTGCATCACTCGTAAAGGGTAAAAAGGGTAGAAAGTCCATCTGCCCTGAAGTATGGATATTATCAAACTGGTTACTTTTGTTGCATAATGCTAGCAATTTACTTTTGTTATGCTTTTTACTGATGAGTTGTATTATCAAATAGTTGCATATATTAAGTAAAAGCATTTTATTTTTAGAACTCCAACGTTGAATTTGTTTAATCTTGCTGATGTATTAACAAATTAGAGCAATGACTACAACTTTGATGTAGAACTGGACTTTGACCTAATGAGAATTGATCAAGAGGAGGTAGATGAAACTGAGGTGCCTGAGGAGATCAAAGGATGGGTCGAAGATAAACCCAAATCAAAACTCGAACAAACCACCACTCTCAATATCAGAACCTTAGAAAATCCCAAAGAATTGAAAATTGGGAATGACCTTACCCCAAGCTAAAAGAAAGACTTGATTAAACTCTTGACCCAGTTTCAGGATGTGTTTACATGGTCGCAGGATGTGTTTACATGGTCGCATAAAGACATGATCAGATTATCCACTGATATTATCATTCATCGATAGCCTATCAAAGAGGGATTCAAACCAATCAAATAGAAACTCAGGAGACTGAAGCCTGAGTGGAGTCTGAAAGTTAAAGAAAAAATTATCAAGCAATTCAAAGCAAGCATTATCATGGTATCAACTTACGCTAAATAGTTGTTTAATGTGGTTCATGTGCCTAAGCCTAGAGGGAAGGTGCGATTATGTGTGGATTACAAGGACCTGAACAAGGCTAGTCTCAAAGATAACTTCCCAGTACCTTTCATCCACATTCTAATAAATAACACAGCCCAGTATGACATGTACTCATTTGTCGACTGTTTCGCTAGATACCATCAAATTATGGTTGCTGAAGAAGATAGGGAGAAAACTACCTTTATTAACCCTTGGGGAACCTTCTGTTATCGGCGGCTAGCCTTCGGCCTTACCAATGTCGGTGCCACATATCAAAGAGCCATGATGTCTTTATTCCATGACATGATGCATAAAGAAATAGAGGTTTACATGAATGATATCATCATAAAATCTAAAAAGGAAGATGACCACACCTACCATCTTAAAATGTTATTCAATCAACTCCGCAAATATAACTTGAAGTTGAACCCAACTAAGTATGCTTTTGGGTTTAAATTCGGTAAATTATTGGGCCTTCTAGTGAGCAATAGAGGCATTAAGCTAGATCCAACCAAGATGAAAGCCATCATAGAGATGCATGTACCTCAAACAAAGAAGGAGATACGGGGAATCCTAGGGAGAATTAATTTCATAAGCAGATTCATCTCTCAGCTTAAAACAACTTGTGAGCCCATCTTCAAGCTATTAAGGAAATATCCCTTTGGGAAGGGGAATGAAAACTGTCAAAAAGCCTTCCTCGCCATTAAGAAACATTTGATTAAAGCTCATGTTTTGGCGCCTCCAAGAGACAAAGTTCCATTTTTTATATACGTATCAGTTAATACTAATGCCATGGGTTGTATGCTGGGGCAGAAAGATGATAGAGGCAAGGAAAGAGCCATTTATTACCTCAGTAAAAGGTTCAGAAGCTTTGAGCAAAAATGCACTTTAATTAAAAAGAAATATTATGCTTTAGCATGGGCCGCTATGAGGTTAAAACATTATCTCTATGGTTACACAACCTATCTCATATCCTGCATGGTTCCTTTAAAGTACATTTTCAGTAAGCCCATGTTAAATTGTCAATTGTCCAGGTGGCAGCTAATCCTCCAACAATTCGACATCATCTTTATGACGCAAAAAGCCATCAAAGGTTAAGCAATTTTAGATCAACTGGCCGAAGTACCCTCAGGGGACTTCAAACCATTGAAAACTTTTTTCCCTGATTATGGGGTAATGACTGTTCATCAAGACCCTCATGAAGATACAAGTTAATTTTGGAAACTATTCTTTGATGGTGCTGTAAACACGGACGGTGCAAGAGCAGATGTAGTTCTTGTATCCATTACTAGAGAACAATATCCCATGGCTACTAAGCTATAGTTTGTTAACACCAACAACATAGCCGAGTATGATGGCCGTGGAAGCTCAGGCATTTGCATTTCTACCTTTGTATCAATACCCTGACTGCCTCTTTGTGCAGAGGACTCTGGTTGAGTGGATATTTGTTGACCCTGAGTATTTTTTTCTCTGTTCTTTTAGCAAGATAGCCAACTCTACTATCTGGTTTCTAAGTCCCTCGAACTCCTCTCGAGATACAGGGGTAGATTGGGCACTTTCAGTCATGTCTATGAATAGGCTTTGTGACTTTTTAAACTTTGATATGGTAATGAGACCAATCTTGCCTACAAAAAGGGGTATGTAGTTTAGTTTTGATAAACACTAACAGAATGCATGATGTGCAATGTGTCAGTTTTAAAAGGTTTTATAATGTTTTCCTGTAAAACAAAGGTTAGTTGTTTTGATGACATGATAGCATGACAAGATTTGATATTTGACAGGTAATTTACATTTAATATTTGACAAGAATTGACATTTGACATTTATTAAAAGAGGAAAGGCGTCAAGAGTCTTCCCTTTACGTTTAGTTTATCATGGGCTTGACTCGTAAAATTTTTTTTGCCAGAGTCTCATCTATAAAATGGACTATCCATATGCACATAGGCATGGCTAGGTGACCATTTAGTAGCACACCAACCCAATCAAGAACAATATAAATGTTAACATAAAATCAAGCCCACAATGGTAGTCAAATTATCTAGGACCACTAAAATATGGTCATGACAACTTCATTCTCATTTATCCTAAAATAGGATAGCTAAACTAGCCAAAATGGGTATAAAATGACTTTTGAAAAAATAAAAAAATTTCAAATCAAAACGTTTAGCACGGTAAAATACAAACATTTACTAAGCTCATTCAATTTAGCCCGTTCAATTTTATTAAGTCATTTATGTATACATATTTGTTACATTGCATTTAAGCCTATTAAACATGAAATCTACCTTACTAACAATTAATACTTGAAAAAAAAGGATGTAAACGTTACTAGAGATGTGCTGAACGTTTGTACGATGACAGAATTCGAAAAAAACAACCCTAAAAGAGTAGATCTGAGCAAGAAGGTTCGGATTTCTCGGAGGGTATCAAGTTGAAAATAACATGTGAAAGGGCCAGGGGGATTAAAACCTCCCGCGACCTACTGTAGCTCTACCTACTGCTGGGTAGGTCCCACCCTCTCCAACTTGATCAAATTTAAGTCATGGCAGGTTCCTTTAAAGCCAAAAATTTAAATCAGAAAAAAAAGGTTATACGCGATTGAGCGGAAAGCATCTAAAATCCTGAAAAACTGGTTGAATATAAGATTTTTAGTTAAGCCATTGGTGATAACCCCAGCGAAGCATCAGGGAAGCCTAGTGATGATAACTGTTGAAAACTATCTTCATCGGGAAGGACTGATGATGGAATCTGTTATAAAATGTATCCCCAACGGAGATATCAACAATGTCTAATGAAAATGTAAGTCGTTGAACACTACTTCAGTGAAAATATAGGAATATCTGATATTGTACACCATTGATATCAATCTAGTGTCGCATCAGGGAAGGGTCCTGTGATCTAAGAAGTTAAACACTACTTCAGTAAAGATATCGAAAGATCCGGTATTGTAAATCGTTGGCATCAATCTAGCGTAGCGTCGGGGAAGGATCTGGTGATGTAAGCCATTGAATACTACTTCAGCGAAGATATCAGAAGATCCAGTTTTGTTAACCGTTGGTATTAATCCAGCGTAGCATCAAGAAAGGGTCTGGTGATGTAAGTCGTTGAACACTACTTTAGCGAAGATATCGAAAGATCTGGTATTGTAAACCGTTGGCATCAATCCAGCATAGCATCGAGGAAGGATCCGATAATGTAAGATGTTAAACACTACTTCAACGAAGATATCAAGGATATCTAATATTGTAAATCGTTGGCATCAATCCAACGTAGCAGCAGGGAAGGATCCGGTGATTTAAGTCGTTGAAAACTACTTTAGCGAAGATATAGAAATATCTGATATTATAAACTGTTGGCATCAATCTAGCGTAGCATCGGAGAAGGATTCGGTGATGTAAGCCATTTAAAACTACTTCAGTGAAGATATTAGAAGAACTGGTATTGTAAACTGTTGGCATCAATCCAGCGTAGCATCGGGGAAAGATTCGATGATGTAAGCCATTGAACACTACTTAAGCAAAGATATCGGGATATCTGATATTGTAAATTGTTGGTATCAATCCAGCGTAGCATCAGGGAAGGATCCGGTGATGTAAGTCGTTGAACACTACTTCAGCGAAGATATCAAAAGATCCAGTATTGTAAATCGTTGGCATCAATCCAACGTAGCATCGGGTAAGGATCTAGTGATGTAATCTGTTAAACACTAATTCAAAGAAGATATCGAGATATCTTATATTGTAAACCGTTGGTATCAATCCAGCATAGCATCAGGGAAGGATCCGGCGATGTAAGTTGTTGAACACTACTTCAGCGAAGATATCAGAAGATCCAGAATTGTAAACTATTGTCATCAATCCAGCGTAGAATTGGGGAAGGCTCCAGTGATGTAAGTTGTTAAACACTACTTCAGTGAATATATCAAAATATCCGGTATTGTAAATTGTTAGCATCAATCGAACGTAGCATCGAGGAAGGGTCCGGTGATGTAAGCCATTGAACACTACTTCAGCGAAGATATCGAAAGATCCGGTATTATAAACCGTTGGCATTAATCCAGCATAGCACTGGGGAAGGGTCCGATGATGTAAGCCATTGAATACTACTTTAGCAAAGATATTGGAAGATCCGGTAATGTAAACCATTTGCATCAATCCAGTGTAGCGTCGAGGAAGGGTCCAGTGATGTAAGCAGTTGAACACTACTTCAGCGAAGATATCAAAATATCTTGTATTATAAATTGTTACTGTCAATCCAGTGTAGCGTCAGGGAAAGGTCCGGTGATGTAATCCATTAAACACTATTTCAGTAAAGATATCGGAAGATCCGATATTGTAAACCGTTGGCATCAATCCAGTGTAGCATCGGGAAAGGGTCCGGTGATGTAAGTCCATGAACACTAATTCAGCGAAGATATCGGAAGATTCGGTATTGTAAACCATTGGCATCAATCCAGCGTAGCATCGGGGAAGGATCCAATGATGTAAGTCATTGAACACTACTTCAGCGATTATATCGAAAGATCCGATATTATGAACCGTTGACATCAATCCAGCGTAGCATCGGGGAAGAATCTAGTGCTGTAAGCTATTGAACACTACTTCAGCGAAGTTATCAGAAGATCTGGTATTATAAATCATTGGCATCAATCAAACGTAGCATTGGGGAAGGATACGGTGATGTAAGTCATTGAAAACTACTTCAGCGAAGATATCGGAAGATTCAGTTTTGTAAACCATTGGCATCAGTCCAACATAACATCGGGGTAAGATCCGGTGATGTAAGCCATTATAAACTACTTCAGCGAAGATATCGAAAGATCCGGCATTGTAAATTGGCATCAATCCAGCTTAGCATCGGGGAAGGATCTGGTGATGTAAGCCGTTGAAAACTACTTCAGCGAAGATATCGGAAGATCTGGTATTGTAAACCATTGGAATCAATCCAGCATAGCATCGGGGAAGGATTCGGTGATGTAAGCCATTGAAAACTACTTCAGCGAAGATATGGGAAGATCTGGTATTGTAAACCATTGGTGACATCCCCAACATAGGCATCGAGACAGTCCGATGATGTACACTTTTGAAAACTACAATTCCAGTTGGCATCGGCATTAACCCGGTGAGATAAACCTTTGTAAACTACTATTCGAGTAGGCATCAGGAAGGTCCAGTGATTTCAGAAAATCATCCCCAGCAGATATATTAGAAGCACATTGGGATATGATTAGTTCAGTTATTCATCAAATCAGCATCGAGAAAGTTTGGTGATACAAATTGTTGGTGTCAACCCTAACGAAAGATTCTAGCATCCATGACTTCATATCATATTGCATAACATTGCATCATATTTTGTCATATTTTAAGTGTCTAGTAATCTTTATCATGTTCATTCCATTTCATTGCATAAACATGATAAAGAGGGGCATTTGTAGACACTCAAAATTTTGTTTTCCTGGTATTAACCATGTAGAAGGACAAAAGTGTCTTTTTACACCCCGGAGATAGTCTTGGAGGACTACTATAAACCTCAAACCCCAAAGACATCCCCGTGGGATATCAACCCAAACCCCAGAGATAGCCCCGTGTGATATTAAATAAACCTCGAAGACAACAATGAGGAAAGACAAAATCAACAGTAGTTAAACCCTAGAGACAATCCCGAAGGATAGCCAAAAGCCACCTCAACCCTGAAGATAACCCGAGAGGGAAAAGAGGGAATAATGATAACACAACATCAAAAAACAGTTATCCAACTACAGATAGGGTCATAAAGAGCCATCGCAACAATCCCAAGTGCATATTGCGCAAGACAGTTCAACGGACTACCTGTAAACACTTGAAGATGTTATTCTGGTCATGGACCAATCTTCCTGGATTCAGAAAAGGGAAAGGCCTATTTCATTTCATAGCTCCTAGAAAGAGCATTCCGGAATGGTATAGCGCATCTCCATAGGATTCTCGGATTGCAAGTTATGAAGGTTTCAAGCAGCCTGCATAGTGATTGAAGTGTGCGTACTTCGAGGTAATAGGGCCTACCAGGACCAGTCGTAGATACACATGTAGCTAGCCATATCAGACCCCCCGAACTCATTTTTAATAGTTCTGGGGTGAGAAAAAACGATTTTGGAGAGAGAAAATCTGAGATTTAAAGAGAGAAACAACTCAAATCTTAGTTCAATCTTTTTAAATCTCTTCTGTAAACACTTCTACACATATATACTTCAACATATCAAGTTTTAACCAGTGGAAACCGAGTTTAAAGACTTTAAAAGTCGTTCGATAGCAGTTCTCGTGCCAGACTGTAAGATCTCTTCAAATTTGCTTTCATTTTTTGTTTTACTATATACATAAGTACTATATATACATAGATATTGCTTAGATAGCAATTTTAATCGTTCGTTTTCATTAAATAGTCAATATTTATCAATGTATTGACTAAATCTAGCCAGATCTAGCTTTTAACCGGTTCAAAAGTTGTAAAACCTGAACCGTTGAGCTAGAATAACTAAGATCTGGATAGATCTAGTTTTCTTTCTAGTTTTTGTAAATATTAAGCAACCACTGAAAGTAGTATGCACACAAGTCAATCATATTGATGATACAACATATACTTTGTAAAAATCTTATTCGTTTATTAATAAAAGTATTCATTTACTAAAGGCTTTAAATAATCTACATGGTGTTGTTTTTATAATATGTGATAAACTCATAGTTTTAAGCAATACTTTTAGAATCATGATGAGATCATTCTATTAAGATCTAAATTCTTAGATAGCTTAAAACTAAAATTGTTCTCAATCGTTGGATTACTAAAAAAAAGGATTAGTGAATCCGGATAGATTGGTATATAGTTGCTTTCTCATTGGATGAGGGTGATTGATCTCATGATCATTTATGTAGAGACACTAAAGCAAGTATGTAGGTTCTTATTGGAGAATAAGTTCATTGAACGCGGTTCGCTAAGGAATACCTACTGAAGTTTTACTTGTCTGTTAATAGAAATTCCTGTAGTGATAGTAATACAAGTGATCCTTAGACTTGAGATCATTATAGTATCTTGTGTATGATAAATTATACTTTGACATATTCCTTAAGACCCTTAGAGTATATCAAAGGGTATGCTTGGATGTAATAAGTTGTACATGGAGGTAATGTATGATCAATAAAAAATCTACCGCTTCTAGTAAAAGAAGAGAATGTCCTATGTGATTCGATAAATGAAAACACAGTAGTCCTTGGCCAAGGCAAAATGAAATTATAAAGGAGTTTCTAATTTCCATTATTTAGAGTTATGCGTTTGAGAATCGAAATACATATAATTAAATAAAATAAGAATTGACAGTAATTCCATGTCTTAAATTTAGTTGGGCCATTGTATGGTGATGATTGAATTGTACGGTAACTATTTACTCAAAGGTTCTTTTATGATTAATGTTGAAATCTATATTATCTGAACAATCGTTGATCGCTAAGGAGGCATATCCTTATTGTAGAAAAAATGTTATATATTTAAGCAAATTATTAGATTAATTTATTTATTTAAATAAGATTAGAATTATTCTAACTGATTTATTCACAACTGGTCTAATATAGAGAACCTAAAGGGTCACACCGCAAAAGGAATAATATTTTTCAAGAAGTAAATGGCATAATCGTAATAATAAGTTAAGTGTATTTAATTTAATCTATGGTGATAGAATAAATTAAATAGTTTAATATTTATTATTTAATATTTTGGAAATATTAAATATATATTAATAAGAGGAGTCTTATTATTATTATTATTATTATTATTATTATTTAATTCCTAAAGGAGTTTGGAAATTAATTAATAAAAGTACTCTCATATATTCCTAATAAGATTAGGAGGCTAATTAATTAAAAGAGTTTAATTAATCATTCCTAATAAGATTGGGAGCCTAATTAATTAAAGGAGTTTAATTAATTAAAATAAAACTCAATTTCTTAATTGTTAAGGAGGGTTGCCTACATCTATAAATAAGAGGAGTCTTATTTTGGGTGAAGGTGGTTGATGTTTTCAAAACATACGTGAATAACAATTCTAAGAGTTAGGAGAGTACACATAATTTTTTATAAAGATAGAAAAACTAAGATTTTGTCAAACACCCATCTTCTTGAATACTTCTTCTTCCTTGGTGGATCACTTCTCGAGGCCAAACACTTGGGTGGCTAACGTTGATCGAAGGAAGGAATCAAACCTAGTAGATTCAAGTTAAACGTGAAAAAAATTTGGAGGTGAACTTGTACTTGAGTAAGCTCGAATCTTCAAGGGTATAACTCTTATTCTTCATCTTTTCATTTAATTAATAATTGTGCATAAAGGATGATCCGGGTATATGATTTGTAAAATTTTAAAACTCTAATTTTTACGTTTCCGTTTTACTTTGATGTAATTTGATTGTGTTCATGAATATTACATATCTAACAACAACGTATCCCTAGATCTATATCTAGAGGAAACGGGAAGCTTGTTGACTCGTCTACAAGGATTTGATCAATAAATCACTTGTATGGCATAATTTAATATAAATATCTATTTTCTTGCAATATTTTCATTGTGCAAGCTGTTAAATGATTGATGTAAGCCTAGGAACCATTCGGCTAAAGATTCAATCAATGAATTTAAAATTCAGTTCCCATGATGGACTTGTTTAAGATGTACTGTGACGCCCCCAAATCCGGGTTCCCTAACCTCGGGTTTGGTGCTCACGATCCATCATATATATCACATCTAACTGTTCATTCGTTAATGAAAAACATCATTCATAATATTCTTTAATACAACTTATAACAATATCCCAGGTTAACTAACCTTGACATAACTTACATATCCTTATATAATCAAAAGGTTTACATAATAAAACATAACCATTAAAAGTTGACACTAACTACTCCTGAGCCTTGCCTTTGCCTTTGTTCCTATTAGAACCTTCTGCTACATCGGCATTAACTGAAATATTTTATTTAAGCAAGAGTGAGCAACGAGTTTGCCCAACAAGTTAAAATATACAACAAATGATATATATCATGAATAGAAGAGTCTAGCTTCTTTAGAACTTCAACAATAATCAAAAGATTTCGAAGTAGCTGAATAATAATTTAATCTCAATAATAAAACTTTCTCCCATTTCATACTGAATAACATATCAGAGATGAAAGAGTAAAATTCTTTCAAAGATTCAATAATATTCAATTGAATAATAAGAATTAACAATACGGCAACAATATTCAATAAAGTGGGATATACCCAGATTTCATGCTGAGTGATCACAAAAGGATCATGAACTACTAGAGGAATCATTTAGTTATTAAAACTAAATTATTCCACAAGAATATAAATTAGTTATAAAAACTAAACTATACTCTTCTGCAAGTACCTGGAGTGGCCAACTCCTTTGTACCCTATATTATGCATAATACTCAATAATAGCGCATATGTCGATTTACGACATTAAAATTTGTTCATCTCAGTCTTACATCACGAGTCCGTACCACAACAATATGGCTTGGATTACTTTCAAAAAAATACTATGATTTCAATAATTAATAACAATACTAATCTAGCCGAAACCAATGGCATAGATCTTCCAATAATAATTCAGTTCATAATAAATAGAACATTTCATGCTTTAACAAATATTAGTCTCGCCAAAACAATTAGCTGAGACATGATTTATAAACAATTCAAATAATAGAATAAGAATCAATTGCACTACGTGCGAATTACAATAATCATTATAGATGTGAATAACTATCAATAATTATTCACTACAATGCTTAAAAAATAGTAACTCAAGTTGAGTTAGGAACTTGCCTGATTCGTTGACTACTGCTACGCAATTTAAGTTAACTTCTTTTGTAAGACCTATCATTGATAAAATCGATCTCTTAATTAGCATCACATATCTTACTCATAGCAATTTAACATGAAATCACATAACCAATCATTAGTGAGTACACTATAATATCTTAGACTTAACACTTACTCGTTCATTTATAAGTTCGTAATATAACTTGACAAACTATTTATGAACTCAGTAGACTTAATATATCATTTCAGTTTCTATTTCAACAAGCTAAAACAAAACTGACTTCACTTCCTGACATTTCAGTTTCCCTTTTCAGCAACCTGAAATGTTCATTTCGGGAAGCTGAAATACACTATTCACGAAAATATGAAATCAGCTTATTTTTTTCTAATCTTTTGGCCAATCATATATACATATATTCCATACACAAAAAGTATTTTTCTGAAATTTTTCAACTCCCTCAAGTATTTTTCAAAAATCAATTTCTAGTTAATTCCTTAAGAAATTAGCTACCTCATACTTAACTCCAAAAATTCCCAACTCTTGGCGGGATCTTACACACGTTAACGTGAGCTTACAGTTTAAATTTTAAGGCCATCGGAATTAGACAACTCCGGTTATAGCGATTTTCGTCGGGAAAACGTAAAAATTGAAATAGTCATAACTTGCTCATTTTAAGTCGGAATGAGCTCATTTTTGGACACAACCTACTTTATACCATATATTTTCATCCCCCAAAAGGCCGGATTTTATTTCATTAAATAAGTGGCCAAAACAGCCCTTCCAATATTTTGGGCAGAAGCTTTTTAAGCATTTCCAGATTTTTCATCCTTTACTAAAATCATTCCACACAAAAATGTGTAAATCCTTTTTAAGTGATTCCACTTGGATATATTAGAAGACTCATATATCTAACTCCAGAAATTGACCACGCTCAAAAATTCAAAGTAGAATGAGAGATGTGGTCATTTCCATATCATACTTTGTTTTCTCAAAAATCTGTTTTTCAACTCTTTATGTTTTGTATGAAAACTTTCATGATCTCTCATAAAACCAACATAACTCATCATATTAACTCAAAATAACTCATATACTCATGGATCTAACATGATCCATGGTTTAATTCACCAAATAATCAACAAACACAAGATCAAACACAACAAAAGCAAAGAAAAATTTTATTTTCTATCTTTTGAAAAACCTAACTCATATTTCTTAGTTTAGCTTCAACTTTTGAACTACAAAAGAGTTGGATCTAAACATAAAACACTTTTAAACACCAAGATCTAAGGTTTTAAGCCTCAAGATCATAGTTTTACAAAAATCAAAACTCAAATCATCACAAAGAGAAATTAAACTATAAAAGTAGGGATTTCTTATACATTCTCTTGATTCCTCTTCTTCTTCTTCCTAATACTTAGATTATGGAACTTGGAAACTATCAAAACTCTCCCTATCTCTTTCCCTATTATGGCCGAAACCCTCTTGGCTCTCTCTCTCTCTTACTTTGTTTTGTTAGCTTTCTAGGAAATAAAATGAAAGAAAAGAACAAAATAGATTTTTGTTAATAAATTAAGTATAGATATATTATGTATATCTATATAAATTCCCCCACATTCTCTCTTTAATCATTAAGGTGTTTCTTGCAAGCTTGAGGTTGCTTGTAAGCTTGGTAAAAGATGTTGGTTTAATAGAAACTTGACACATGTGAAGAGTTGGTGTGAGTTAGTAAAATGAAATTATTACACCACATCCTTGACTTCTCTCTCTCTCTCTCTCAACAAGTTAGTGATTACTTGCAAGAATAAATAAAATTGGTTGCTCCATCCATAAGGTGACACCACACAAAGATAATCACCAACTAAAGTAAACTAATCATTACATGCATCTCCCATTCCTTTCCTTGCATTGACCAGCCACATGGCCTTGCTATCTTACATAACATTTATTTTATTTATGCTTTAATCAATGACTAAACTAACCCTCCATATGTGGATTTAGATTGGGCCAAGCTTGGGCCTTGCTAATTAATTCTCTTGGGCTAATTCTTTTAGCCACTAATTAAAATACACTTGGGCCACCATCTCCAATTGATTGGGCCACTAGAATACTTGCCCTTTAAATCAAATATTGGGCTAGCTCAACAATTTAATTGATATTAAATCAAATAGCCACAAGCCTCTTGCTCAAATAAACACTTGGGCCACAAATAAATTCTTTGGGCCTTAATATCATATTAGTCCCATATTTTAATCTTGATCATACCCTAATCATTTAGTTAGGGTCTCCTTATACACATTAGTAATTTAATTCCTTACTCACCTATCTTTAATTTTCATAACCCAATTAGACTTGCTATTCTTAGGTTATAAAATTAATTAATAGAGACGTATAAAATAAATCTCTAAGAATTAGTATATGTTTTTATATACTATCATTCTCTTAAATCATAACCCATTAGGTTATTTAATTATCATACCTAACATATGTATTAGGTTACATAACTTTATTCTTCATCTCTTTACAAAATAAATGTACACACATTATATAATACATATTTACGCAATCACGTACCTAATTCACATATGTCCTAACATATTTCTCCTAGTTTATTAACTTATTAGCACAAATTGACTTAATAAGTTATAAACACATACATACTCATATCAATAATCAATTACTTAAGGATTGTAAATCCTTTTAATTTAGTAATCAAGGCTAACATTCAAGCTATGTTAATTTCTTATATAACTTTCATTACTCTTCCTTAAAAATGATTAAGTATACTTCTTAGTTTAACTATCTAGCTTAATTATCATATACACTTATATGATTCAAATACTTTCATAAAAAAAAATTATTCAAAAATTTTAAATTATGTGAAATTCTGGGTTCTCACATTCTCCCCTCCTTATAAGGATTCCGTCCTCGGAATCACCGCTTTCTTACTCTCTAATATCTTTTAAAGTTGTATCATCAATTCATTTATATCAACAAAATATTAATTTGTGTTTCATATACTAATTTGTGACTTGGGATCTATAAAAGAAAACCATTCACAGCTATATCTACCCAATATTTCTCGCGTAATTTATTTATTCAACTAAATCATTACCTGTCACCACCTCTCGGGCAGCTACTGCATCTTGCAATGTCATGTTGAATGTGCGCGTTGTCGGTCTTCCCGGCTGAGCAGGTCCTTTTATCGCCAGTGTTCTACTACTGTTTCCTCTATTGTTGCATCCTCTTTCTGCATTCTTCTTTGGACAGTTACGAATTTGATGTTCTAGTGATCCACATGAAAAACAACCTGATATCTTCTTTGGACTTGGACAATTTGGAGAGATGTGTCCCTCTTGTCCACAGTTAAAACACACTCCTTTTCCCTTCAAACATACTCCCTGATGCTTTTTACCGCAATTTGCACATGCCTCACCTTTCTTCCTATTATCTCCTGACTTGTCTCCAGATTCAGTATTTTCCTTCCACTTACGCTTATTAGAGTTACTTCCTCCACTGCTACCTCCTTCATTTGTCTTTTTCTTCTTCTCTTGATGATACCTTGACACAGCTTCACTTCCTCCTTCGGCGATGATTGCTTTTTCCAACAGGGCCGAAAATGTCTTAATCTGTAACACAACTACCTTGCTATATATCCCTGGCTTCAGTCCATTTTCAAACCTTCGCGCCTTTCTTACTTCAGTGTCCACCTGATGCGGAGCAAATCTCGCTAGTTCGTTGAATTTGGTGGCGTATTCTGCAACCGAAATATTCTCCTGCTTCAACTCCAAAAAGTTTACTTCCATTCTTGCTTGCATACTTTCTGAGAAATAATTTTCAAAAAACAAACTCCTTAAACCTTGTCCAAGTTACTACTGCTGTACCAACTCTAGCTTTGTTTGTCTCCCACCAGTAATTCGCCTCACCCTTCATCAAATAGGTAGCAAAATCTGTCTTTTGCTCCTCCGCTACTCTATAAATAACAAAAGCTTTCTCCATCTCATTTACCCATGTTTGGGCTTCTATAGGGTCAATGGTTCCCTTGAATTCCGGCGGTCCTACGGCCTTAAAGTCTTTAAAGTTAGCTAATCGATTAGCTGGTCGATTTCTTGCTACTGGGGCTCCAGTCTGCATAGCTTGAGCTAGCATGTCTGCGAAGCTCTGCATTGGATCAGCTTAATCTCCTTCATTATTCACAGACCGCTCCTCCCTTTGGTTACGATTTTGTCGTCTTAGCGGCATTATCTGATGAATTAAAGACTTACATTACTACTTTGTCTTTATGCAACATCTTATTAATAGTAGTCAAAATTTTAAACTTAAACCAATTTCAGCTTCCTGGATTATTTAATCCAGCTTACTGAATTGTCAAATTCTTCAGATAATCATCTTAATAATTTAATTCTCATAATTTAATTACTTATTCAAACATATAATCATATTATTGCATTTATATTCATGCAAATAGTACATAGTACTTTTCAGTACATAGTGCAAACTACTACAAACGATTACTATCCCCGTGTGACAAAAGTCGGGATTCATTACTACAACTTTACACAAAAAGTTGAGACATAAAAAAATAATCTTGATATTCATACCAAAGCGAATATTATACTCCAAAAGATTATACTCCTAATACTTAATCTTTCTTCCGTCCACTTCCTCCATCTGTCTTCTTTTTAGGACAAGTCTTAACCCTATGACCCATTCCACCACATGTAAAACATCCTCCTTTCTTTGGTTTAGGAAAATTTGGTGATAGATGTCCTTCTTTACCACAATTATAACACACCTTCTTACCCCACATACATTCCCCCGAATGGTTCTTTCCACACTTGCCACATGCTTGTTTCTTCTTTGAATGCGAATTCTCTGAGTTGTTGTCACTGTCGTTATTCTTTTTCCTTTTATTACCCTTCTTTTTCTTACTTACATCTTTAGATGATACATTACCCTTAACCCTCATTCTATCGACTTGTGCCTTCAGATTATTTCGTTCTTCTGTCATCTCGCGTAATGCTCTTTCTGTCTTCCATAATTCCTCCAGGAGAAGTACTTTAGTCCTTAAGTCTTGAACTTCCGTAGATGCTTGACCTTCTTCGATTGCTAATTTGCCTTCTTCCCCATCTTTGATCTTTATTTCTAGCTCCACCTTAGTTTCTTTGGAATATACTTCTCCCTCTTCATCCAGCTCCATCTCGGGGTATTCGTCATGATCGCTTGCTAGATTTATCGCAGGTTCGTCTCTTAAAACTTCCTCAACTGACTCACTCTGAGCTGGCACCTCGGCTAATGGCATTGGTGCAGCTACTAACACTTCCGTAACCACCTTATCATCTCCTGACATCCTGTCACCAATTTTAAATAACTTTATTAGTAAATAACTATCAAACATAATCCATAAACACTGAGTGTCCCCATATCTTACTATTGATGAATTTTCCTAATCCATCACTTAGAACTTTAAACTAGTTTTGTCTATCCTGTTTATGGTTATATTCCTAAGGCTTTTCCTTGCACCTAAGGTTTATAACCTACAGCTTTGATACCAACTTGTGACGCCCCCAAATTCGAGTTCCCTAGCCTCGGGTTTGGTGCTCACGATCCATCATATATATCACATCTAACTGTTCATTCGTTAATGAAAAACATCATTCATAATATTCTTTAATACAACTTATAACAATATCCCAAGTTAACTAACCTTAACATAAGTTACATACCCTTATATAATCAAAAGGTTTACATAATTAATTACATAATAAAACATAACCATTAAAAGTTGACACTAACTACTCCTGAGCCTTGCCTTTGCCTTTGTTCCTATTAAAACTTTCTGCTACATCGGCATTAACTGAAATATTTTATTTAAGCAAGAGTGAGCAACGAGTTTGCCCAACAAGTTAAAATATACAACAAATGATATATATCATGAATAGAAGAGTCTAGCTTCTTTAGAACTTCAACAATAATCAAAAGATTTTGAAGTAGCTGAATAATAATTTAATCTCAATATTAAAACTTTCTCCCATTTCATACTGAATAACATATCAGAGATGAAAGAGTAAAATTCTTTCAAAGATTCAATAATATTCAATTGAATAATAAGAATTAACAATACTGCAACAATATTCAATAAAGTGGGATATACCCAGATTTCATGCTGAGTGATCACAAAAGGATCATGAACTACTAGAGGAATCATTTAGTTATTAAAACTAAATTATTCCACAAGAATATAAATTAGTTATAAAAACTAAACTATACTCTTATGCAAGTACCTGGAGTGGCCAACTTTTTTGTACCCTATATTATGCATAATACTCAATAATAACGCATAGGTCGATTTACGACATTAAAATTTGTTCATCTCAGTCTTACATCACGAGTCCGTACCACAATAATATGGCTTGGATTACTTTCAAAGAAATACTATGATTTCAATAATTAATAACAATACTAATCTAGCCGAAACCAATGGCATAGATCTTCCAATAATAATTTAGTTCATAATAAGTAGAACATTTCATGCTTTAACAAATATTAGTCTCGCCAAAACAATTAGCTGAGACATGATTTATAAACAATTCAAATAATAGAATAAGAATCAATTGCACTACGTGCGAATTACAATAATCATTATAGATGTGAATAACTATCAATAATTATTCACTACAATGCTTGAAAATAGTAACTCAAGTTGAGTTAGGAACTTGCCTGATTCGTTGACTACTGCTACGCAATTTAAGTTAACTTCTTTTGTAAGACCTATCATTGACAAAATCGATCTCTTAATTAGCATCACATATCTTACTCATAGCAATTTAACATGAAATCACATAACCAATCATTAGTGAGTACACTATAATATCTTAGACTTAACACTTACTCGTTCATTTATAAGTTCGTAATATAACTTGACAAACTATTTATGAACTCAGTAGACTTAATATATCATTTCAGTTTCTATTTCAGCAAGCTAAAACAAAACTGACTTCACTTCCTAACATTTCAGTTTCCCTTTTCAGCAACCTGAAATGTTCATTTCGGGAAGCGAAAATACACTATTTACGAAAATATGAAATTAGCTTTTTTTTTTCTAATCTTTTGGCCAATCATATATACATATATTCCATACACAAAAAGTATTTTTCTGAAATTTTTCAACTCCCTCAAGTATTTTTCAAAAATCAATTTCTAGTTAATTCCTTAAGAAATTAGCTACCTCATACTTAACTCCAAAAATTCCCAACTCTTGGCGGGATCTTACACACGTTAACGTGAGCTTACAGTTTAAATTTCAAGGCCATCGGAGTTAGACAACTCCGGTTATAGCGATTTTTGTCAGGAAAACGTAAAAATTGAAATAGTCATAACTTGTTCATTTTAAGTCGGAATGAGCTCATTTTTGGACACAACCTACTTTATACCATATATTTTCATCCCCCAAAAGGCTGGATTTTATTTCATTAAATAAGTGGCCAAAACAGCCCTTCCAATATTTTGGGCAGAAGCTTTTTAAGCATTTCTAGATTTTTCATCCTTTACTAAAATCATTCCACACAAAAATGTGTAAATCCTTTTTAAGTGATTCCACTTGGATATATTAGAAGACTCATATATCTAACTCCAGAAATTGACCACGCTCAAAAATTCAAAGTAGAATGAGAGATGTGGTCATTTCTATATCATACTTTGTTTTCTCAAAAATCTATTTTTCAACTCTTTATGTTTTGTATGAAAACTTTCATGATCTCTCATAAAACCAACATAACTCATCATATTAACTCAAAATAACTCATATACTCATGGATCTAACATGATCCATGGTTTAATTCACCAAATAATCAACAAACACAAGATCAAACACAACAAAAGCAAAGAAAAATTTTATTTTCTATCTTTTGAAAAACCTAACTCATATTTCTTAGTTTAGCTTCAACTTTTGAACTACAAAAGAGTTGGATCTAAACATAAAACACTTTTAAACACCAAGATCTAAGGTTTTAAGCCTCAAGATCATAGTTTTACAAAAATCAAAACTCAAATCATCACAAAGAGAAATTAAACTATAAAAGTAGGGATTTCTTATACATTCTCTTGATTCCTCTTCTTCTTCTTCCTAATACTTAGATTATGGAACTTGGAAACCATCAAAACTCTCCCTATCTCTTTCCCTATTATGGTCGAAACCCTCTTGGCTCTCTCTCTCTCTTACTTTGTTTTGTTAGCTTTCTAGGAAATAAAATGAAAGAAAAGAACAAAATAGATTTTTGTTAATAAATTAAGTATAGATATATTATGTATATCTATATAAATTCCCTCACATTCTCTCTTTAATCATTAAGGTGTTTCTTGCAAGCTTGAGGTTGCTTGTAAGCTTGGTAAAAGATGTTGGTTTAATAGAAACTTGACACATGTGAAGAGTTGGTATGAGTTAGTAAAATGAAATTATTACACCACATCCTTGACTTCTCTCTCTCAACAAGTTAGTGATTATTTGCAAGAATAAATAAAATTAGTGGCTCCATCCATAAGGTAACACCACACAAAGATAATCACCAACTAAAGCAAACTAATCATTACATGCATCTCCCATTCCTTTCCTTGCATTGACCAGCCACATGGCCTTGCTATCTTACATAACATTTAATTTATTTATGCTTTAATCAATGACTAAACTAACCCTCCATATGTGGATTTAGATTGGGCCAAGCTTGGGCCTTGCTAATTAATTCTCTTAAGCTAATTCTTTTAGCCACTAATTAAAATACACTTGGGCCACCATCTCCAATTGATTGGGCCACTAGAATACTTGCCCTTTAAATCAAATATTGGGCTAGCTCAACAATTTAATTGCTATTAAATCAAATAGCCACAAGCCTCTTGCTCAAATAAACACTTGGGCCACAAATAAATTCTTTGGGCCTTAATATCATATTAGTCCCATATTTTAATCTTGATCATACCCTAATCATTTAGTTAAGGTCTCCTTACACACATTAGTAATTTAATTCCTTACTCACCTATCTTTAATTTTCATAACCCAATTAGACTTGCTATTCTTAGGTTATAAAATTAATTAATAGAGACGTATAAAATAAATCTCTAAGAATCAGTATATGTTTTTATATACTATCATTCTCTTAAATCATAACCCATTAAGTTATTTAATTATCATACCTAACATATGTATTAGGTTACATAACTTTATTCTTCATCTCTTTACAAAATAAATGTACACACATTATATAATACATATTTACGCAATCACGTACCTAATTCACATATGTCCTAACATATTTCTCCTAGTTTATTAACTTATTATGACAAATTGACTTGATAAGTTATAAACACATACATACTCATATCAATAATCAATTACTTAAGGATTGTAAATCCTTTTAATTTAGTAATCAAGGCTAACATTCAAGCTATGTTAATTTCTTACATAACTTTCATTACTCTTTCTTGAAAATGATTAAGTATACTTCTTAGTTTAACTATCTAGCTTAATTATCATATACACTTATATGATTCAAATACTTTCATAAAAAAAATTATTCAAAAATTTTAAATTATGTGAAATTCTGGGTTGTCACATGTACAGATAGCGTGCAACCCTTTGTACATGTAAATATAGGACCTTAAAACGGTTATCCAGATTTAAGGCTCTAAAATAGTAAAAAATCATGTATGTGGTGCTCAGGCTTACTTTGATGGCTTACATCCCCATAAGAAGTTCGACCCTTGTAAATAGTTCATATTTAGCCTCGAAGATGTTTTGCATCTCGAGAAATAAAATCAAATAAAGTCGTCATTAAAAAAAATTGGAAATATCAAAGGGCCTTGATTCATATTCGAGAAAAAGAGTTTGAAAATTAGATTTCAAAACTTCACTTTCATATCTTATTAAAACTGAATTTTATGTAAATCAAACCCTTTGTACATAAGCTCAAAGAGGTACAACACTACTTTCAAAACAAAGCACAAAACATCTTTGCCAAACAAAACCTTTCAGCACACACACACACACACAATGCATATGGAATAAAAAAGTAGCTGCAACCGTGTTTCACAGAAGTCGGGGGGTGCCTAACACCTTCCCCTCGCTTAAGCAAGCCCCCGAACTCTATGAATTTCAAGTTCCAGACCAATTAAATATAGTCACATATAGGGCCATATTGCTAAAACTTTCAAAACTTGGGTAAGTTGGTACAACCATTTTGAACTCATACTAACTAGCGGCTCTGTCTAATTCGGCCCAATCATTAAAATCAATCTTTTCAATTTGTCAAAATGTATATCAGCCTTTTCTCAAAATCTCGCCCTTTAAGAAAAATAAAATCAACATAAAGAAAAGGGTAGAAAAACACCTAGAAAAGGGAAATAAGAAAAGGAAAAAACCTGGTGTCCATACACCATACAATGTCCCAATTAAATATAAGACATGGAATTACTGTTAAGTCTTATTTTATTTAATTATATCTATTTCAATTCTTAAATGCACAACTCCAAATAATGTAAATTAGAAACTCCTTTCTAATTTCATTCTGCCTTGGCCAAGGACTACTAGGTTGTCATTTATCGAATCACATAGGACATTCTCTTCTTTTTCTAGAAGCGATAGATTTTTTATTGATCATTCATTATCTCCATGTACAACTTATTACACCCAAGCATACCCTTTGATATACCCTAAGGGTCTTAAAGGACATGTCAAAGTGTAACTCATCATACACAAGATACTATAATGACCTCAAGTCTAAGGATCACTTATACTACACTCACTACAGGAATTTCTATTGAGAGGCAAGTAAAACTCCATTAGGTATTCCTTAGCAAGTCACGTTCAGTGAACATATTCTCTAATAAGTACCTACATACTTGCTTTAGTGTCTCCACACAAATGATTATTAGATCAATCATCCTCATCTAATGAGCAAGCAACGTATGTGCCAATCTATTCGGATTCACTAATCCCCTTTTTAGTAATCCAACGGTTGGGAACGATTTTAGTTTGTGAGCTATCTAAGAATTTAGATCTCACTAGCATAATCATCATCATGATTCTAAAAGCATTGTTCAAAACTATGGGGTTATTACATATTATAAAACTGCACCATGTAGATAAATTAAAAGCCTTTAACTAAATAATTCTTTTATTAATAAATGAATAAAATTGTTATAAATTATATTTTTTATCATCAAACATGATTAGCTTATGTGCATACTACTTTCAAGATCGCCAAAATTTCAAGGGTCAATGAATTCGGTTGAAGCCCAAACCTGGATCATGAAAATGGAGAAGGTTTTTGATGTCGCTAGGGTTAGTGAGGAATAGAAAACTACCTTAGCGACATTTATGTTGAAGTCGAAAGCTAGCTATTGGTGGCAGGCAAATAAGTACCGATGTGGTCAATGAGTTATTTCATGGGATAGATTTAGAGAGATATTCTTTGAGACGTACTTTTTGCCAAGTTCACAAAACCAGTTGGAGGTTCAATTCTTAGAGTTGAAGAAAGGTACGATGTCAGTGCTCGAATATGTTGCGAAGTTTAACGAGTTGGCGAGGTTTCCTCCATATCAAGTCAACACTGATGAAAGGAAGGCAAGTAGTTTTGAACAAGGACTGAAACCGTGGCTGTATAGTCGTATTTCTATGTTTCAATTGAATACGTTCATAGCGGTTCTAGAAAAGGCTATCATCGCATAAGGAGGAAGCGATGTTCTAACCAAGTAAAACTAGGAGCAGAAGAAGAAGAAGAAGAAGAAGAAGAAGAAGAAGAAGAAGAAAGAAGAAGAAGAAGAAGAAGAAGAGTGAAATTCAGAATAAAACAGGTGGTAGCCAAAGTGGCGGTAACCAGAAAAGAAAATGGAACAACAATGTCGTTACTGAGAATCAGCAGGGTAATCAGAAGAAGAAAATAAAGGCTTGCAGCAAATGTGGGAAGAATCGCGTAGGAGTATGCATTAAAGGGAATAGGGTATCCTACAACTGTGGTCAAGAGGGACATATTGCAATAAACTATCCCAATCCAAAGAAAGGTGCTTATTTCACCTGTGTTGCGAAGGTTCATTTGGCTCGTGACTGTCCCAAGAAAGCTGCAATTGGAGTGGGTGGAGGCAAGGGTAGTAATAGTAGTGGCAATCTTACAATCATCATACCAGCACCATCAAATCGTCCAATTGCCTGAACTTTCAACCTGACCGTGAAGGATGTTGTTCAGTCGAAGGATGTGGTGTCAAATATCATTCTAATCAATGATATTAATGTTTTCGTTATATTTGATTCAGGTGCTACATGTTCATTCATATCCAATGATTTTGTTAAGAAGTTATATTTACCTCAAGAAGAGTTAAACTACCCCCTGAACATAGAAATTGCGAATAAGAAAGTGATTCTTGTTAGGTTTTTACATAAGAACTGTTGCATAGACATTAAGGGCCATCTAATGACAGTAGCCTTAATGCTGATTAAACTTGGGAAATTTGATGTTATTGGACATGGATTGGTTGTTCAACCATGGGGAGATAATTGATTGACAAAAGAAGTGTGTAAACCTTATGACCTGTCAAAGGTAGTATTTTATGGTAGTAAGTTTCCCAGACAAGTGAGTTATGTGATGATGATGCAAGCTAGGAACTTATTGAGACAAGAATGTGTAGGATATTTAGTCAACATAGTAGATACTCGAAAGGTGGGTGCGAATTTGGAGGAAATATTAGTTATTAGGGAGTTTGTAGATGTTTTTCTAGACAATTTTCCAAGACTTCCATCTAATCAAGAGATTGAGTTTATGATCGATCTAGCACCAGGGACTGCTCCGATATCGAAAGCACCTTACCGAATGGCTCTAGTGGAAATAAAAGAATTGATGGTGCAACTTCAGGAGCTGTTAGACAAGAAGTATATCCAGTCGAGCGTATTGCTGTGGGGAGCGTCGGTATTATTCGTCAAGAAGAAGGATGGGTCAATGCATCTCTACATTAATTATAGAGAGTTGAACAGGGACACGATTAAGAATAAATATCTATTTCCAAGGATCGATGACTTGTTCGATCAATTGAAAGGAGTGAAGTACTTCTCAAAAATTGATTTGAGAAGTGGATACCATTAATTGAAGGTGAGAAAGGAGGATGTACCGAAGATGGCATTCAGAACTCGATATAGTCCTTACAAGTTTTTGGTAATGTCATTTAGTTTAACAAATACACCTACAGCCTTTATGGACCTAATGAATAGGGTGTTTAAGCCATTCTTAGATAAGTTCGTGGTGGTGTTCATTTGTAGATATTATTCTCTACTTGACTCTTCTAATAGATTACTTGTTCCGCTGCAGTTAAACTTGTTGTTTATTGTATTCTATCAGTTTAACACTGTTGAAGGCTAACAATAATTTATTCTGCATTATCTTAGTCATAATATTTCTTACTAGGCTAGTTGAGCTCACCCTTTGCTTTTATTATTCTCTTCAGAAAATGAGAACATAGTCGAGACTAGTCGGGGAATGGAGTGAAGATCCGAGATGGTGGCTTTAGTAGTCCTCACTATTCTATAAAATAGTGTGATAATAATTGTAATGAGAACTCTATTTGAGTTTGGATATTGTCTACGAGAGAATATTCGTGTTAAAACTCTCAGCTACGTTTTGTCGTTTTGTATAAACGAAGTTTGTATTTGAATTATGTACCATATATTTTATGACTCAGAATGGGTTGTGTATACCTATTTTGGGGGTGTCACAGTTGGTATCAAAGCTTAGTGATATGATCCCTGGCTGAGATATAAGGCTAGAACTAGGAGGAAAGAGACGGGTAAATGCTTCGCTAGTATAATCTACCTAAGTTTATTTGTTATTTAATTGGTCGGTCAGAATATAGGGATAATATGTGGCATGTCAATTAACCCTTGTATTACGGCAGTGTTTGAAAATGAAATCTAAAAATGTTGAGATAAGCAATAGAGCGCATGAGACCGTTGAGTCACCAATGATTAATAACCAAGATAATGTGCATCAAGAAGGCAATAATCCTCAGGAAAAAAACAACACCGACCAAATGATGAACGATGGGATGTTCAGAAGCTTTATGCAATTCATGCAACATCGGGAGAGAGAGACTCATGTTCAAAATACAGATGGAAACACTGGCAACTCTCGAATGGTCACCGCTAAGCAATTTAAGGAGCTGGAACCACCAGAGTTTTTTGGAAAGCCAAAATCACTTAAGGCAGAAATTTAATGTGTTGGTACTGCATAATGTGTGCCGAATGTAGCATAGTAAAATAAAAAAAATTCAAAATTCTCGCATGTGAAATCGTCTGAAATTTACTGTGCAGTCTGTGATTTCTTTTCCTAAATAGTATCCTATCATTCTCTTATAAATAGGATGATCAGTTTAGAAATGAAAATCACACCAGAATCAAAAAATTCTTCTTCTGTAATATTGAGCGTATTTCTTTTGAGTTAAGGAAGCTTTAATTGAAAACAGTGGAAGTTTTCTTCAAAAATATCCCCGTCATACCAGTCAGAAACACTCTCCTTTTAAGGTAAGGGGTATTATTTATTTCATATTCGTTTACCATATTATTTTTCATATCCGTAAGGAATTTTATTTTCGTTCAATATTCGTAAGGAATATTATTTTCGTTTAATATTCGTAAGGAATATTATTTTTGTTCAATATTCGTAAGAAATAATATTTTCTTTCATACTCTGTAGTATGTAAGTAATATTATTTCGTTTCATATTCCTAATTCTACACTTATGTTGATATGTATTGCTTCTATACTCCTTGAAATTAGTAAAATATCCTTGAAATTTACGCTTCATCTAGTATCTTTTCACGAAAATATTATTCTGAACATTCTTGTTAATTTTAATCTTTTCATGTCGGGGAACTATTCACGGGGTCCTATTCACCCGGGGTACTATTCATGACAAAAATTGATTTTTTTTCTGTCCAAATTATTTTTGATACAATATTATTCTTGAATTTTACTCCACAAAGCAGTTATCATGTTGACAGTTTGGACATTTTTAAACTCTGGATAAATTAAAAATCTTTAATATTTATCCTTGATTTCGTTTAATTAATGTTTATATCATTGTCATCATCCTCATGCTTATATTGTGATAAAAGTCATCTTTGGCCCGTAGTGCATAGATGGACTGTTGATTGGTATGATTATGACCAGGAATTATATATCGGTATAATCATGACCTGTAATGTTACAAATGATGTGGTAAAAGTCATCATTGGCCCGTAATGCATTGATGAACAGTTGTTGGCATGATCATGACCACTGGTGATACTAACGAATATCCTTAGCCCGTAGTGCATGAATAATTCGTGGATGTGATAATAATGAATATCCTTGGCCCGTAGTGCATGGATAATTCATGGATGTCATACTAACGAATATCCTTGGCCCATAGTGTATGGATAATTCGATAATATGGATTATCTATTGCGCTGTGTTATAGTGATAAAATATTGATGATGAGCTTTTAAATCATAGAAGATAGTAGATATCATGCTCTACTTGACTCTTCTAATGGATTATTTGTTCCGCTGTAGTTAAACTTGTTGTCTATTGTTTTCTATTAGTTTAACTCTGTTGAAGGCTAACGATAATTTATTCTGCATTAACTTAGTCATAATCCCTGTCTGAGATGTTAGGCTAGAACTAGGACGGGAGAGATGGATAAATTCTTCGCTAGTATAACCTACCTAAGCTTAATTGTTATTTAATTAGTCGGTCAAAATATAGGGATAATATGTAGCATGTTAATTAACCCTTGTTTTATGGCAGTGTTTGAAAATGGCATCTGAAAATGTTGAGATAAGCAATGGAGCACATGAGACCGTTGAGTCACCACCGATCAATAACCAGGATAATGTGCATCAGGAAGGAAATAATCCTCATGTAAACAACAACACCGACCAAATAACGAACGATGGTATGATTAGGAACTTTCTAGAATTCATGAAAAATCGAATGAGAGAGACTCATGTTCAAAATGCAGGTGAAAACATTGGTAACTCACGGTTGGTCACTGCTAAGCAATTCAAGGAGTTGGGACCACCGAAGTTTTTGGGAAAGCCAGAGCCACTTAAGGCGGAGACATGGATTAAGCATATCACCAAGATATTTGATGTCTTAGGATGCTCAGAGGGGCAAAAGGTTCCCTTTTCCACCTTTTTATTGCGTGAAGAGGCAGATTACTAGTGGAAATCTATAAAACGTACTCATCTTTTTGCACTGAAGATGTTTTAGGAGAAGTTTCAGGAATTATTTAACGACAAGTACTTTCTAGAAAGTATTAGTCACATGAAGGAGATGGAATTCATCAAGCTGGAACAGAACAACATGACCATATCGCAATATGAGGCAAAGTTTGCGGAGTTATCCCGGTTTGCATCTCATTTGGTTGATAATGAGGAACGAATGACGCGAATGTTTCTGCGAGGTTTGAAACCCGAAATACGTCAATACCTCATTTCTCACAAACTTTGTTTATATTCAGATGTTGTGAATAGGGCTCAGTTATTAGAGCGTGATAATGAGTCAGCCCAACTAAAAGACAACGACCAACAACACGATAATAATTGTACCGGTGGCAACGGCCATCGGGACAATGATAATCATCGTGGAGGAAATTAAAATGCCAAAAATGGTAACCACTTCGGTGGTAATCATGACCAAGATAATAGGAAAGGTGAACTAAGTGGGAACAACTTTAAGAAGAGAATATTCAACAATAACAGAAAGACATCGACAGCAACACCAGCACCCGTTTCCAAGGAAGGAGAACGACCATCGGTCATATGTTACAAATGCGGACAGGAGAGGCACATCCATCCAAACTGTACGCTGCAACCCAAAGCGTGTTTCAATTGCAAAAGAAAAGGTCACCTAGCTCGATTTTGTCGTGTAGAGAAGTCAAGTCCAGCTGGGATGGTGACACCAAAGTTTGTCCCAGACAAGTTGAAGTCGGTAGTTTAAGGGAGAACGTTTTTTTGTGATGAGGAACCCGAACGAAGTTATCACGGGTAAGCTAATCATAAACTCTTGCGAAGTCTATATCTTATTTGATACTGGTTCTACCCATTCTTTTATTTTACCTACTTGCGCTCAACGTTTAAATTTGACTCCAGAGAAATTAGATTTTGACTTATCTGTTGAAACTTCGTTGGGAGAAACCTTCATTACATCCACTGTTTATAAATTTTGTTTGATTCAAATCGGCACCCTCACGTTACTTGTCGATCTTATCTCTTTAAAAATACTTGCCTTTGATGTGATTTTAGGAATCGACTGGTTAACTACTTATCATGCTAAAATTGATTGTTTTCGTAAGGTTGTTAGCTTTCATATTCCTAACCAACCAATTATGCGAATTCAAGCAACCAAACCACTAAAGTCAATCACTGTCATATCAAGCCATAAAGTTATTCATTTATTGAAAAACGAATGTCAAGCTTTATTAGCCCATGTTACGGATTTATACAAAAATACGTCAGATTTGAATGATATTTCTATCGTTAATAAATTTCCTGATGTATTCCCTGAAGAACTTCCTGGCCTACCCTCAGAGCATGAAATTAAATTTTGTATTGACCTTGAACCCGGTACAAAACCTATTTTTAAAATCCTTAAATATTTCTTCAACTAAAACGAACGTATCATGCGCCAAAGACATTGGCTCAAGATGTTGAAAGATTACGACCATACCATTCAATACCATCCTAGAAAAGCCAACGTGGTAGCTGACGCGTTGAGTAGAAGATCGTATGTGGTTACAAATGCGACATCATTAACACAAAGACCCATTTCGTATGACTTACAAATGATGGAGATAGAGTTAAAGACTCTAGGGACTCACGTGATGATGTCAAATATACGAATAGAATCGACTTTAATCGATAAATACAAACCTAGAGCTGATGAATATAAAGAAAAAAGTGCAGGAAGTTGTAATTCTAAAAGCAAGAATCGACAAAATGAGGAAAGCTCAAACCTTCAATTTATTGGTCTATTTGAAATCCTTGATCGAGTAGAAATAGTGGCCTATAGACTCGCCTTACCGCTAAGTATGTCTCATGTTCATAATATTTTTTTACGTATTTATGTTACGTAAATATGTGAACGACCCGAACCACATTATTGAATTAGAACTAGACGAGATAGCAGAAGATTTAACGTATGAAGATGTACATGTTAAAATCTTGTATAAGAATGAACATATTCTAAGCTCAAAGGTTATACCTCAATAGTTAGAATCTAAAATGAAAACAAGGTATCCTCACCTCTTCGACCTACCAGGTACGTACGTCAATTTCGAGGACAAAATTTCATAAGGATGGGAGGTTGTAAGACCCCAACTTTTATGAATAAAGATTTAATTTTCTCTAAATGTTATTTTGATTAATAAGGTATGGATTTGATATAATGTTATAGTTGTGGGTAATATTTACAAATTTGCAAAGTATGCAAGTTGTGATAAAATATTCGTTCGGTCGGGCAATATTCGTTTTATCAAGGAATATTCGTACGACGACACAATTATTGGTGGACCCCATAACGGAATTACTGTCGGAGTTAGAAAACGATAAAAATAACTTTTTATAAAAATAATGGCAAAACTTTTACCATTAACTGTTGAAATATCCAATGATAAAAGTAGAATAATACGTGTGGTTGCATGGTAGCACACGGTATTGTATAGTATCTTTGATTATTGATGCTTACGTGAGAAGTTATTCAGTTTTACTGAATTATTGCAACAGTAGTTACTGCATAGTATCTCACATTATTGATTCAATTATTGTCACAATATTTTATATTATTAAATCAATAATTGAGACAACACAATTATTCATATTATTATTTGTATTATTGACAATATCTAGAAAGTTCTGTCGAGGAAAGGGGTTTGGTCACCTAATTATGCGCAAATAAGGAGAAGTCCTTATCGAAAAGCCCCCTCTTTCTTGGGAATGATCTAGTTGTTAATATTACGAGTTATAATAATGATGAATAAATGTTATTAAAAATGTGTTTAGTAAAGCCAAGTGAATTGAGATAAATAGAGAGATTTTTTAAGAAGTATTTGTTGTAAATTTGACTTATTATATGGACCTTCACCTACTCATTTTTCAAAATAGTTGTGTTATGAGTGTGATAATATATATATATATATATATATATATATATATATATATGATGAATCACAGGGGGGGATATATCACGGGAGGGTATATCATTATATATATATATATATATATAAGTTTTATTTTTTGTGTAAAATAGAATATATTATATTTTATTGTTTGCATAGTGTTGCATAGTACTGCATAATGTGCGCATAGTGCAGCATAGTAAAATAAAATAAAATTCAAAATTCTCGCCTGTGAAATCGTCTGAAATTTACTGTGCAGTCTGTGATTCTTTTCCTAAATAGTATCATGTCATTCTCTTATAAATAGGATGCTCAGTTTAGAAATAAAATTTAACCAGAATCAGAGAATTCTTCTTCTATAATATTGAGCGTATTTCTTTTGAGTTAAGGAAGCTTTGAGTGTAGAAAACAGTGTAAATTTTCTTCAAAAATATTCTCGCCATACCAATCAAAACACTCTCTTTTTAAGGTAAGGGGTATTATTTATTTCATATTCGCTTATCATATTATTTTTTATATCCGTAAGGAATTTTATATTCGTTCAATATTCGTAAGGAATATTATTTTCGTTCAATATTCGTAAGGAATATTATTTTTGTTTAATATTCGTAAGAAATAATTTTTTTCTTTCATACTCTATAGTATGTAAGTAATATTATTTTGTTTCATATTTCTAATTCTACACTTATGTTGATAAGTATTGCTTTTATGCTCCATGAAATTAGTAGAATATCCTTAAAATTTGTGCTTTCTCTAGTATCTTTTCATGAAAATATTATTCTGAACATTCTTGTTAATTTTAATCTTTTCATGTCGGGATACTATTCACGGGATACTATTCTTGAAGTACTATTCACAAGGTACTATTCACTCGAGTACTATTCACCAGGGTACTATTCATGACAAAATTTAATTTCTTTTCTGTCTAAATTATTTTTGATACAATATTATTCTTGAATTTTACTCCACAGAGCAGTTATCATGTTGAAAATTTGGACATTTTTAAACTCTAGATAAATTAAAAATCTTTAGTATTTATTCTTGATTTCGTTTGATTAATGCTTATATCATTGTCATCATCCTCATGCTTATATTGTGCTGAAAGTCATCTTTGACCCGTAGTGCATAGATAGACTGTCGATTGGTATGATTATGACCAGGAATTATATATCGATATAATCATGATATGTAATGCTACAAATAATATGGTAAAAGTTCTCATTGGCCCGTAGTGCATTGATGAACAGTTGTTAGCATGATCATGACCACTGATGATACTAACGAATATCCTTGGCCCGTAGTGCATGGATAATTCGTGGATGTGATAATAATGAATATACTTGGCCTGTAGTGCATGGATAATTCATGGATGAGATACTAACGAATATACTTGGCCCGTAGTGCATGAATAATTCAATGATATGGATTATTTATTGAGTTGTGTTACAGTGATAAAATATTGATGATGAACATTTAAATCATAGAAGATAGTAGATACCATGCTCTACTTGACTCTTCAAATGGATTGTTTGTTCCGCTTTAGTTAAACTTGTTGTCTATTGTATTCTATCATTTTAACTCTGTTAAAGGCTAACGATAATTTATTCTGCATTATCTTTGTCATAATATTCTTTATTGGGCCAGTTGAGCTCACCATTTGCTTTCATTGTTCTCTTCAGAAAATGAGAATATAGCTGGGACTAGTCGAGGAATGGAGTGATGGTCCAAGATGGTGGCTATAGTAGTCCTCACTATTCTATGAAATAGTGTGATAATAATTGCAATGAGGACTCCATTTGAGTTTGGATATTGTCTACGAGACAATATCCGTGTTAAAACTCTCAGCTACATTTTGTCGTATTGTATAAATGAAGTTTGTATTTAAATTATGTACCATGTATTTGACGACTCATAATGGGTGATGTATACCTATTTTGGGGGCGTCACAACTTGCATTTGATGTGATTTTAGGGATTGATTGGTTAACTACTCATCATGCTAAAATTGATTGTTTTCGTAAGGTTGTTAGCATTCATATTCCTAACTAACCTATTATGCGAATTCAAGCAACCAAACCAATAAAGTCAATCATTGTCATATCAAGCTATAAAGCCATTCGTTTATTGAAAAATAGATATTAAGCTCTCTTAGCCCATGTCACGGATTTAAACAAAAATACGTCAGATTTGAATGATATTTTTATTGTTAATAAATTTCCTGACGTATTCCCTGAAGAACTTCCTGGCCTACCCCTAGAGCGTGGAATCAAATTTTGTATCGTCCTTGAACCCGATACAAAACCCATTTCCAAAGCCCCATATTGATTGGCTCCTATTGAACTTCAGGAGTTAAAAACCCAATTGCAGGAGTTGTTAGACATCAATTTCATTCGTCCTAGTACGTCTCTTTGGGGTGCTCCTATTCTATTCGTAAAGAAGAAAGATGGGATTATGCGACTTTGTATTGATTATCGGGAGTTGAATCATGTCACCGTCAAAAATAGGTACCCATTACCTCGCATTGATGACCTGTTTGACCAGTTACAAGGTGCTAAATTCTTTTCAAAGATTGATCTTCGTTCCGGATATCATCAGTTAAAGATTAAAACTGATGACATTCCAAAGACTGCTTTCAGAACTCGATACGGGTATTACGAATTCCTAGTCATGTCTTTTGGATTGACTAATGCTCCTACTGCCTTCATGGATATGATGAACCGAGTATTCAAGGAATATTTAGATCATTTTGTGATTGTCTTTATTAATGACATCCTCTATACTCCAAAAGCTGTGAAGATCATGAGCAGCACTTGAGACTGATACTCCAAAAGCTTCGTGAAAACAAGCTATATGCCAAGTTGAAGAAATGCGAGTTCTGGCTTAAGGAAGTAGCATTCCTTGGGCACGTGATATCAAATCACGGAATATCTGTTGACCTAGCAAAAATTAAAGCAATTCAAAGCTGGGAGCAACCTAAGTTAGTGACCGAAGTACATAGCTTTCTGAGCTTAACTAGTTATTATCGGAGATTTGTGAAAAGATTTTCTCGAATCGCCACTCCGTTAACTCAGTTGACTCGAAAAGATACAAAATTCTGTTGGAGCGAGGAATGTGAGAATATTTTTCAAGAACTCTAGGGGAGACTCATTTCAGCACCTGTTTTGACAATACCATCTGTTTCGAAAGGATTTGTCATCTACAGCGATACTTCAGATAAAGAGTTAGAATGTGTTCTCATACAACATGAGAAAGCCATAGCTTATGCCTCACGATAACTCAAAGAATATGAGAGGAATTATCCTACTCGTGATCTAGAGTTGGCAGCAATCGTTTCCGTACAAAAGATCTGGAGACATTACCTGTATGGGGAGAAAGTGGAGATCTATATGAATCATAAAAGCCTCAAATATTTCTTCACCCAAAAGGAACTCAGCATACAACAACGATGTTCGTTCGAGCTATTGAAAGATTACGATCATACAATTCAATACCATCCTGAAAAAGTGAACATGGTAGCTGACGCGTTGAGTAGAAGATCATATGCGAGTACGAGTGCGATATTGTCAATGCAAATGCCCATTTTGTATGACTTACAAAGGATGGAAATAGAGTTAAAGACTCTAGGGATCCACCTGATGATGTCAAACAAACGAGTAGAACCGACTTTAATCGATAAAGTTAAAGTTTCTTAAGCTACAGATCTGGGGCTGATACATATAAGGAAGAAAGTACAAGAAGGTGTTATTTTGGAAGCAAGAATCGATGAAGAAGGAATACTTCGAGTCAACTCCAGACTTTGTATTCTAACGACTCTAATTTGAAGTATAAAATCATGATGGAGGTGCACAACACGCCATTTGCAATTCATCCTGGGAGTACCAAAATGTATCGTGATCTTCGACATACATTTTGGTGGAGCAATATGAAAAGAGAGATCGCGGAGTTTATCTAACGGTGTTAACTTGTCAACGTGTCAAGGCGGAGCATCAAGTGCCAAAAGGTCCATTGCAACCACTTAAAATTCTAGAATGGAAGTGAGAGCAAATTACCATGGATTTTGTTACTGGTCTTCCTAAGATTTCTCAAGGCATAGATGCAATTTAGGTCATTGTTGATAGATTAACCAAGTCTGCTCATTTCTTACCTATACGAGAAACTTATTCACTTGAACGTCTTGCTCGTATATATATAAATGAGATTGTAAGACTGCATGGTATGCCAGTATCCATAGTTTCTGATTGAGACCCAAGATTCACTTCACGATTTTGGGTCAGTTTGTAGAAAGTTATGGACACGGTTTTACGATTCAGTTCGGCATATCATCCTCAAATGGACGGGTAGTCAGAGAGGACTATTCAAACTGTTGAAGATCTATTAAGACTCTGTATCCTAAACTTCAAAGGAAGTTGGGATAAGTTCTTGCCATTAGTGGAATTCTCCTACAACAACAGTTATCAAGCAAGTATAGGCATGGCTCCATTCGACGTGTTGTATGGACGAAAGTGTCTTTCTCTAGTATGTTGGGGTGAGGAGGGTGAAGCAACGTTGTTGGGACCGAAATTGGTACGCATGACAACGAAAAAGATTCAAATGATTCGGAAACGTATAAAAATCTCACAAGATAGACAAAAGAGTTATGCTGATCTTCATCGAAGAGACATGGAATTCAATGTTGGAGAGCATATGTTGTTACGTGTTGCTCCATGGAAAGGAGTTACAAGATTTTGAAAGAGAGGAAAGCTCAATCCTTGATTCGTTGGCCCATTTGAAATCCTCGACCAAGTAGGAACTGTGGCCTATAGACTCGCCTTACCGCCAAGTATATCTCGTGTTCATAACATTTTTCACATTTCTATGTTACGTAAACATGTGGAAGACCCAAATCATATTATTGAATTAGAACTAGACGAGATAGCGGAAGATTTAACGTATGAAGAGGTACCTGTTAAAATCTTGGATAAGAAGGAACATATTCTACGCTCCAAGGTTATACCTCAAGTTAAAGTTTTATGGAGAAACCGCGATATTGAGGAAATGACCTGGGAGTTAGAATCTGAAATGAAGTCAAGGTATCTTCACCTCTTCGACATACCAGGTACGTACACCAATTTTGAGGACAAAATTTCATAAGAAGGGGAGGTTGTAAGACCCTAAATTTTATGAATAAAGATTAATTTTCTATAAATATCATTTTAAAAAATAAGGTGTGGATTTGATATAATGTTATAGTTGTGGGTAATATTTATAAATTTTGCAAAGTAAGCAAGTTGTCATAAAATATTCGTCTGGTTGGGGAATATTCGTTTTATCAGGGAATATTCGTACGACGGCACAATCACTGGTGGACCCCACAACAGAATTACTGTCAGAGTTAAAAAACGATATAAATATCTTTTTATAAAAATAACAACGAAAGTTTTACCGTTAAACAATTGAAATACCCGGTGATAAAAGTACAGTAATACGCGTCGTTGCACAGTAGCACACGATATTGTATAGTATCTTTGATTATTGATGCTTATGTGAGAAGTCACTCAGTTTTATTCAATTATTACCACAGTAATTGCTGCATAGTATCTCACATTATTGATTCAATTAATGTCACAATATTTTATATTATTAAATAAATAATTGAGACGACAAAGTTATTCATATTATTATTTGTATTATTGATAATGTCTAGAAAGTTCTGTCGGGGAAAGGGGTTTGGTCACCCAATTGCGCGCCAATAAAGGGAAATCCTTATCGGAAAGCCCCCTCTTTCCTGGGAATGATCTGGTTGTTAATATTGTAAGTTATAATATTAATGATGAATAATTGTTGTTCAAAAATAGGGTAAAGGGTCAAAAAAGCCCCTGATATTTACCCCGATGTCCCACTTGCAACATTAACTAATTTTTTTTTTTTTCAAAAGTACCCTTAACGTTATTTTTTTTGGGTCGCACGTGCCCCTGCCGTTAATAGAAGACAAATGGGGTTAAAATGTGATGACATAACAAGCTTAAATATAAAATATATTCTAAATAAAACAATATATATCATTTAATCAAAACAAAAAATACTAAAATTCAAAATAAAAAAGCATAACATATTTACATTATTTAATCAAAATAATAAAATTCAAATTATTTTGTTAACTAATCAAAACAACTAATTAAATAAAATAATTTGTATAACATATTTACATCATTTAATCAAAATACTGAAATTCAAAACATAACATATTTACATCAAATACTAATTAAAAAATACTAAAATACTAATTAAAAAAATACTGAAATACTAAAAAAATCAAATTAAAAAATACTAAAATTCAAATTATTTTGTTAATTAATCAAAACAACAAAAATTCAAATTACATCATTAAAATACTAAAATCATAATACTAAATACTAATTGATATAAAAATTTTAAATTACTAAAATCATAATACTAAATAATATTTTTAAACTATACAAAAATTTGATGATGTAATAATCTATACATAACAGTATATGTTATAAATAACATAAATAATTTGATGATGTAATAATCTATACATAACAGTATATGTTATAATTTGATGATGTAATAATATTTTTTAAAAAATGTATTCAAAAATTCAAATTACATCATAATATTTTTAAATTGATATAATTTTAAAAATTAATATTAAAAATTACTAAAATAATCATAATACTCCAGTTTTGAATTTTAAAAATATTATTTAGTAATATGATTTTAGTAATTTAAAATTTTTATATCAATTAGTATTTAGTATTATGATTTTAGTATTTTAATGATGTAATTTGAATTTTTGTTGTTTTGATTAATTTACAAAATAATTTAAATTTTAGTATTTTTAGTATTTTTTTTAATTAGTATTTGATGTAAATATATTATGTTTTGAATTTTAGTATTTTGATTAAATGATGTAAATATGTTATACAACTTATTTTATTTAATTAGTTGTTTTGATTAGTTAACAAAATAATTTGAATTTTATTATTTTGATTAAATGATGTAAATATGTTATGCTTTTTTTATTTTGAATTTTAGTATTTTTTTTGTTTTGATTAAATGATATATATTATTTTATTTAGAATATATTTTATATTTAAGCCTGTCACGTCATCAAATTTAAACCCCGTTTGTCTTCTGTTAACGGCAGGGGCACGGGCGACCCAAAAAATATAACGTTAAGGGTACTTTTGGAAAAAAAAATTAGTTTAGGGTGCAAGTGGGACATCGGGATAAACATCAGGGGCTTTTTTGACCCTTTGCCCTTCAAAAATATGTTTAGTGAAGCCAAGTGAATTAAGATAAATAGAGGGATATTTTATGAAGTATTTGTTGTAAGTTTGGCTTATTACATGGACTCTCACTTACCCATTTTTTAAAATTATCGGTAGAAACTTATCTCAATTTTTGTTTTATATATATATAAGTTTTGTTTTTTATGAAAAATTGAATATATTATATTTTATTTTATTGCATAGTACTGCATAGTATTGCATAGTGTTGCATAGTGCTGCATACAATTGCATAGTACTACATAGTATGTGCATAGTGCTACATAGTGCAGCATAGTAAAATCAAAAAAAATTTAAAAAGTTTCAGCCGAATGTCGCCCGTGAATTTTTCCTACAATGCGTCTGTGATTTTCTAAATTTAAATAGTATCATGCCATTTTCCTATAAATAGGATGCTTAGTTTAGAATTGAAAATCACACCAGAATCAAAGAATCTTCTTCTATAATATTGAGCGTATTTCTTTGAAGTTTAAGGAAGCTTTGAGTGTAGAAAACAGTATAAGTTTTATTCAAGAATATCCCCGTTATACCATTCAGAAGTACTCTCCTTTTAAGGTAAGGGATATTATTTTTGTCAGTCATATTATCTGAAGTATTCTTACTATTGCTTGTGGAAGACTTCCTTGAATGGCTTCACATTTCAATCAGAATGATGATTGAATTGATACTTCGATCTTTTACTTGCAAGCCATTTGGTAAGTGCTCTCTGGCTTCCTTCAGGCAGATTGCATCTTTATAGTTCTGACCAGAGGCTACATTCTTTGGATGCTTTGGAAGTTCTCATGTATTGAGAATCGTGTTATCACTATGATTCTTCCTTAGCATTGTGAACACTGATAGACTTTGTCGAAGACTTTGTTCTACAGACTACGATCTAGCTTTGGTTCTGCAGACACTACGACTCAGAGAACGGACTACGATTTCTGCCTCTGATATGATCAGTAGACTCCACTACTTCGATTATGGTCTACGATTCTTGACTTGGCTCGGTAGGCGCTTGGACCAACTCTACGATTCTGAGTGAGGCCCTCCAAAGCAGACTAAGATTCTTTAGCAATTTTCTTAATACTCTACAATTCTGCCTTGGCTTATGTAGTCCCTCAGCTGGTTGCCAGACTGCGGTTTTGTCTTAATAGTCTCCGAGTTCCTTGTCTCTCCTGACAGACTTCGAATACTGGTGCAGTGCTCGACGATAAGACAGGTCTATCTATTACATCATATAAGATCAACCTAACAAGCTTGATCTTTCTATATATAGTCCTTGTACATCATGTTCTTTTAAAGGACTTCACAAAGTTATTTTGTTCATGTAGAATCAACCTAACATATTTGATCATTTCAGTCTAAGTCCTTGTACATATATTCCTATTATCTATTCAAGGACTTTACAACTTATTTCAATGCACACATATTTGCATATTCATTCACTAAGATTATAATCAAATCTTATATAAATAGGAATATCATTCACATGTTTATTCCTAACAAACTCCCACTATTTGATTATGAAAAAAACTAATAAGTGCATATGTATGAGACGAATGAATCTTAATATACAGTGAGTAGTTATATTTCTAAAATAGTTAATTATGAATGTCATTGATGATAATATGAAATTTTACACACTATATAGCACTCTACATCCTGGATCCAGAGCATACCTAAATAACTAGAAATATACCTTCTCAGCTTCATTTACTATTCCATGTATGTCTCCATGATGTTTGTTGATTGGCTACTCAGTCTTCTTTTCCTCTCCAGTGTGCTCCCCCTCGGATACATGCTCCATTGCTTCATCTTCATGATACTCTGGCTCATATGCATGCTCTTCTTCTTTGTCTTCTGCTTTGCTCTTCATACTTTGTTCTAGCTCCCCCTCAGACGTTGTTTCCATAGGGTCATCCTTTGGCTCCCCCTCAGATGATGATACACTTACTGCTATTTTGACCAGTTTCTTCTTATTCTCCTTCTTTACTTTTCTGCTCTTTCTCTTTTCTTCAACCTTCATTCTTCTCTCCTTGCTCTTCCTTAAATACCTCTTTTTCTCCCCCTTCTTGTCATGAATCATTTGGGAAAGTTGTTGGACATTTGTCATAAGCTGCTCTATCAGATAAGATGAGTTTCTAACTTCAGTCTTGAGTTCTTGTTGGCTTAGCTCCAACTGTAGAGAGAGACTGCTTTAGTAAGTCAATCTTGTCAGAGAGGGAGAAGATTTGATCTGAATTATCCTTCTGAGCTTGCAGAGCTTCTTTCTTTTGATCATTGATAAGATTCAGGTAGATTTGATCTCTTTCTTTGATCTTGAGAGATATATCTGATATTTTGGCTTGAAATCTGTTTTGAAGCACACTATCTCCTTCTTCTGATAACATCCTAGCTTTTGCAGCAATGATAGATATCTTCTCAACCAACTCATCAAAGTTCTTCAGCAACTCTTGCTCTTGAGAAGTTTGGTCACTTAGTTAAGCAGACTCCTTCTGAACATCAGATTAGACTCCACGATTTTCATTCTTGGACAGACTTTCAAATGTAGTGAGAATCTGGTAGATCTTGAGTGTCAATCACTATTGGAAGAAGAAGGAATATTAGACAACTCTGCTTTGGCAGAGTAGAGCTTCTCAATCTGAGTTTGATCATCTTCAATGGTAGATTGAAGGAACTCTACGATCATAAACTTGGGTATAATCCTTCTGCCATCCAAACCTACTCTACAATCGTAGGGAATGTACTGGTTGTCAGCATGTCGATAGACCTTAAAATGAGACTGGTCTTTAATCAAGTGTGTTACAAATTTCTTTACTCTTGGAAAGTTTTGTGACACCATCTCCAAGTTCAGAAAATATGAGTAACACCAGCTGATGTAACTCTCATCTTTAGTAGTATATGCCTTTAGCCAGGGCATCCATGGGTAGAACCATTTTATCAAAGGATTGTCAAGATTGTACAATACTGTAATAAGATCTAAGTCCATGTCTTTCTAATTGTTAAACAGATCTTCAGTAGACATTGTTACTACTTTGAGTCGTTCATTTCCATGATTTATCCATCTTCCTGGTAGCACATCTTGAGGTTCATCAAAGACTTCTACCACTAATCTTCTGTGAACTCTTGCTGGAGAGGGAACATGATAGTCTGCTGATTCCTGATTTGCAAAATTGGAGTCTGTCTCTATCTCTTCACTTTCTAACTTTGAGCTTGAATCATGCTGGATCATTTTATCTGACTCATTAGTGGATTCTTCTTGCTGATTTTCATCACTTGTTCCTTCTTTAGTACTCCTCTTAGAACTGTCTGACTCAGTAATCATTTCCTGCTCTTTATATTTCAAAAACTCATTTGTTTCATCTTCACTATCTTCTTCTGACTTGGGTCCATTTGCATTTGCAGTCCTTTCAATTCCTCTACTGGAGCTGTCAGAAATCATCCTCTTTTTACCTTTAATGTCTTCTCTTGTAGACTCAAGTTCATCATTTTCATCACTATCACTTAGATCAATCACTTTTATGGCAGAGCCACTTTCTTTCTTCTAATTTGTTCTTTGAAGTATCCTGTTACTCTTTCTCCTTCTTGGGGGTGCTGTAGTTGATACTTTTTCCTTTCCTGATTCATGTCTCTTTTTGTCAGTGGAGAGACTGCTTGGTGGAACCTCTGTAGACTTCTTCACGACCTTAGCTTTCTTCTTTGTTAGCTTTACTGGAGTGGCTACTAAGGGTTCATAGTCATCAGATTGAGATGACTTGCTTTCCATTACTCTTGCCTTCCTCTTTATTGCAGTGGCCTTGCTGATGTTGCCAAATGTCTTTAGTCTTTTATTCTCCATGGGATTTTTCTTCCAGTTTTCAAACAGCTGTGGAGACATCACTTTATGAACATTTAGGGGTTCTCCCTCATCATCCCTTATCTTACTCTTCAGTTTCTTCTTCAGTATAATGCTCAAGAGTCTTCCATAAAAAACCTTTGTGAGGGGTTTATCTGTAGACTTCTTCATCTCTGCTTTTTCCAGCCATTTGGACAGCTAATCAATTAGAAGGGCTCTGAAGTTCATCTGTAGTTTCATGACAATTGCACTCATGATTCTCAGTTGCAGATCACTAACAGTATCGTGTACAGTAACTTTGCATAAGATACATTTTCCAACTATCTCAGCTAGGAATTCAAACTCCTCAGGAAACTCTTTCTTCTTCGTGTCTTTAAGATTTACATTTCTTTTACAGCGCATTAACCTCTTGCCTTCTTCAATGTTGACCTCCTCAAGATTCATCAGACCTTGGTCAGGAAACCCTAGGCATTGGTTGATGTCTGATGCTCTTATCTTCAGACTCACTCCCTTGAACTTTGTGGATAGAAGCCCAGAGTCTATCGTAGCATTTGAATAGAATTCCTTCACTAATTCAGTATAGACTGGAGTGTTGGCTTCCAAGCATTCTGAAAACCCAACATTCTTTACCAGCTCAATAATATCCTTGAACTGCTTAGCTGTTCTATCGAATTTCTTAGTACCGAGTTGGATTCCAGTTATAACATGCCAATCTTCCATTTTGAGGATTCCAAATGTATGGGTATTCGATCTCAGGAATCTTACAAGAGTTATTTGAAGGCGATTTGGGTGTAGCTCAAGGTTTGGTGGATTTTGGCTTTGAAGAAAATTTAGGGTTTGAAAAAAAAAGGAGGGAGAGGAAGTCGATAGCCTTTGATAATTGTTTGGAGGTTTTTGAATTTGTCTTTTTGATAGTTCCTTCTGACTCTGCAAAAGCTGTGACGTGTTAAAAAGTCATTGGTTGCACGATGCCCAATAAGAAACTGTAACTCCCCATAAACTAATCAGTTTTTTAGTTTTGATTTTTCTTTCAAGAAAATAAGCATTACTGAAGTTGGTTGACCGTTGACTTCTTCAGTGTGTAGAGTAACTTGATGAGATAGCTACAAGCTCTATGTTTTTATTTGTCAGCTCAACGATCGTCTTCTGTGACTATGCTTCAGTGAATGATTCGTCATTAATCTCCAACTAGAAGTTGCATGATTCATCAATCAGGCTTGATCTCTTTTGAGGAATTTTCTATACATGTACTCCGTATGAGTCTTTGTGATGCATTATATTTGAGTTCTTCTTCTGCGTTAAGGAAGCTCAGGAAAGGCCAACCTCTTAGTCCAAGATTAAGGGTCAGGTTTGTCCCTGAGGCGCTTATCAGATGAAGAGCTTTTTAAAATGGTGGCTACAATGGCATCACATTGGTCTTTTCTGCTTAAGAGTTTTACTTATCAACTCTGGATACTCTTTGGTGTCGGTATTTGTTTAGGCTGCAATCGTGGTGTCACCATGCTCTTATACTACGATCAATGAGACTGATCAAAAGTAATCCATGATTTGAGTGATTAGTTGATATGGTTATCAGTAGCACGTTTTGGGACGTTACTACTGACTATGGATCTTTATTTAGTTCATCAATCATAGAGTTTTGGGACTCTTTAATTGGGATATTTCTGTTTTGGGTTAGCTCCTGTCTCTATGATCTTGATAGGAGTGGTATTAATATTTGTGGAGGGCTTAGCAGACATGCACCTTGGTTGACCTATCCTTCAAGCTTATCTCAGATCTTCTTGCAAGTATTCCACTTCTTCATTTTGCTCCCTAAGCTTTACCATTTTCATCATTTGCATCTAGAACTTCCTCAGGTTGATCACCAACTTCAGGCTGAAATCATTATGAATGAATAAACCTAAATGAGTCATAGGAAGGTATCATCAGAACTGATCACTCCACGATTATTGACAAGACTACGAACGTAGTCTTTCACATTCAGGCTTCAGTATCTTTTGCACTCGTTAAGGTATTCTTCAGTGGTGCATTCTTCATCATTAGTTTGATGATCCTTTGATATGAATTTCCTGGATGTTCCCTTTGGAATGATATGCTTTGCATTGATAAGACCAGTAGATCTCTTTTATCTTGGTATGAATAGCATGCTTTCAAATGAAGATCATCAATTGTGTGACTCTTCATTAATGGGGACTCAGCAAGTCTTCAAGAACAGTCTTTGACTTTGTGTTTAGGCTAAGATACCATTACAACATCCACCTCTTGAGTGATTGTAAGTCAAAAATATACGATCGGTAATGACTCTACGATCGAAGATGAGTGAAGACTTCTTTAATTTATGGCTGCATTTTCCCTTCTTAAGCACCTGACCTTACAGCTGGTTGAATCCTTGTGACTGAAGCTTATCTGCTTTAGTATTCCTTGTTTGGTCAGATAGATCAAGTACCTGCAGGTTAGGTAAGTTTCTATTTTTGGTTCCCATGATTGTTTGGGTCTTGCTAGATCAGTTTTCTCAATATCTCAATCCCTTATATTCTTAAACTTATGTCACATTGGCATCAATAATCACATTTATGCATATATCGAATATAGATATGACATTTATGATGCATGATGATGAGTGTGTGAATGATTAAGTATTTTGATAGGACATTCTTTTTCTTTGACTATTTCACTCTTTGCTTGGTTGTGTTCACATATCTTGAATGTTCTCAGAGTAGGAATCAACTCTATTGCTAATTTGCAACTAGTTGATTCATGGGGATGATCAGTTTCTAAGAATCTTCAAGATACTCCTCTAGTGTCGATCATACTCTATATTTTATCAAGAACATAGAACATTGGTTTTATATATATTTACATACATACCAATCCTTTAGCAAGAGTTAATCTACTTAAGCTTCGTTGGATTTCGTTTAACTTACGACATACTCCATACTTCTTTCAAGATGTTATCTTCAACCTGAACTTTGAGTGGAGAGAGAGTTTATTGACAATTTAAGTATCCAATCCTTGATGTACTTTCTCTCTCTCTCTCTCTTCCCCTTTTCAGGAAGAGTATGGTCTCTTGAAAGAGTATTGTTATAGTACATAAGGTGATGCAACATAATGTTTATGTACGTGTTAATGAGGAATCGTACCTTTACACTGTCAGTTTCTTGACAGTCATTTGTCTTGCTAAAATGATGTTAGGCATTGATGTGCAAATCTGTATATTCATTGCTGATAGCTTGTTGCTCCATTTAACCTTAGATCAATCAGGCATCGTCTAGGAGTTGACAACATAAGAAAGTCTTGGTAGCTTTAGTTCTTTGATAGTCTTGAGTCTCAAGGATCAGATCCAATTGATTAGCCAAGTACATATTGAGCTAGATTTTCTTTCTTCTCTGGATAGACATTTCTTTGCTTGTACAGACCTTTCATCTTTTAGAACAGAGGATGATAGACTCTTTGCTTTTGATGCCCTTTTTGACTTCCCATCACTGGTCTACAGACTGCTGATTTACTTTAGACACGGATTGGTCTAGTTGCTATATTAATTTAGAACAGGGACCAATCTGAACAACTTCAGGTGAATATGCACATTTACCTGTACGCATAATTTCCAGCATGTGAGCTCATCAGTAATCACAAGCGACTTACTACTAAACTAAGTTTAGAACATGGTTTGTGCCTAGGATCAGACTAAAAGTGTTAGCTTTTAGAATGTAATATGAGAACCTGCTCTGATACCAATTGTTAGTTCCCGGAGGGCACACAATAGATCTAGAATGGGGGGTTGAATAGATACTTTTAGATTTCAAAAATCTTTTTCATTTTAGTTTACATTGCTAAGTAATTAGCAGATTACAAACTTAAGAATAATTTCAAACACAGCGGAATGAGTTAAGGTTCCCCTTCATAGATGTTATGTTGACCATTTTTCTATAGTTAGTTTAGATGTAAGTAGTTATCATATTCATAGCAGTTGTAGCAGTTATAGATTCATAATGTAAATAACAGTATGTAACACCCCCTTTTCGAAATAGAAAGAGAGGTTACTCAAAACACAACAAAACTAATAAATTTAATAGCAAGGCTCAAAGCCACAAAAGAATAATCTTAATATCTGATAAATACCACAAGCCAACCATAATAAATGACAAAATGACTCAAACCACATTCTAAAATAATTATTACAACTCCAAACAAACTATTGGATCACAACTTAAACAAAATATCTAAACCATTTGGATAAAAGGAAACTCTCGTCACACTTGCCCTTAATCCCCTGATTACCTGCCAGAAGAAAAATACAGCATGAGCCAAATGCCCAGTACGGATATAGAATAAAGAATGATGAAACGAAATAACTAACACAATTAAAGGAGCTGAACTGTACAAACAAAACTAACACAACGAAATGATAGGCTGAATTAAATGACTGGGTGTTATTTCATACCGAGCTCAAAACAAATAGTAATATACCTTGCCACACAGGAAAGTCAAATAATGTCACACATGCAATCAAAATAATGCCACACAGGCATAACATACATTGGACCGGTCGGATCCAGATGCACGCGAATCGAAAGGCGTGTTTGGCACAAACATCACCAATCCGCAGAACAGAACAGAACAAAAAACTAGGGTCAACCCATACGCCTCCCACAACAAAACACCAAATGGCCAACTCCCACCGGAGCACAAAACGGAGGTGCCGTGGACTGATCACACCGTCACAGAAGGTGTCATGCCTCGGTGCCAAAAGGACATGCATGTGGTACCCCCACAGGTGGTTATAGCTCAGGTATACCCTACGGTATATTCTAACAAAAATACCATGTCACAACACATGCGACACAATATCAACACAAAGGGGTTCTAACGTGTACATGTTAAATTGAACCGAATCAAAAACACAAAGTCTCCAAAATATATATTAACATGTACATCACTACAAATATCAAAATAAAATATTAAACATGATAAACGAGTTCAAAGAGTACAAGATATTCTAAATATCAAAATAAACTATCATATGAGTTTCACTAAGATCAAGGTATCAAGACAATATTCGAAATCAGAACAAGAAGCAAAACGAACAAACTAAAATTAAAGAGTATCATTGAATGAGTACGAAATTCGTACCTGGATTAAGCAATGTAATACCCAAAGTATATTCCAAAAACTCGTTTAGACTCTCTCCGTTCAATCTAAATAATTTAATAAGATTTTATTACAATCCAATCATTAATAACGTAATACTATTAAATTTATACTTTTATAATTATGTTGGCAAAATTAATTAATTCAATTTAATATACATAACTTCAATTTGATTTACTAATTCCATTTCGCCTTACAGCACTGCAACCAACATAATGTATATATATAATCCATATATATATATATATATATATATATATATATATATATATATATATATATATATATATATATACACACACACACACACACACACACATATATATATATATATATATATATGTGTGTGTGTGTGTGTGTGTATATATGTGTGTGTGTGTGTGTGTGTGTGTGTGTGTGTGTGTGTGTGTGTGTGTGATAACCCGGAACTTCGATAATTAAAATTTTACGAATAAATTTTTTTTTAATTAATATTAATATTAATTATCATTTTTGTGACAAGTTTCTGCGATACGAGTCTCGAGAAGGTCAATTTGTGTATTGACTAATAAAATTAGAGTAGAGTTGTGCTTAACAGCTTTAGAAACCCTAACCCTAATTTCTGAAAAGGGATTCGATAGAAAGTAGTATTGTTTAGAATTTTGATCAAATGATTGATCGGAGGTTTTAAATTAATAAACCCTAATAAGAGATTAGAAACCCTAATCTCAGGATTAGAAACCCTAACGTGCCGTTAAAAATCCTAATCAAAAGCCTAGAAACCATAATTTTAAATTCGGGAATCCTAAAACCCTAATCCTAATTAGTAAGCTTAATGTGTTTATTAAACTTAAATATGATTAAAAAATCCTAATTATATTTTAGTTATCTTAATTTCTATTTTACAAACCCTAATTGTAATTTAGAAATTTTATTTTTAATTAAAACCCTAATTAGAAATTTTTAGCAATTAATGATTTAAAATCTAAGGGTTAGAACCTTAGGTTTAAACCTTGAGGGTTAAAACCTAAGGGTTAAACCCTAAGGGTTTAAACAAATGTCAAGAATGCCATTAAATGTATTTAGCAAATGACAAAAATGCCCTTTTTACTTTCTTTAAATTGTAACTTGTAAAAATGGCTAATAACTTTAGTAGGTGACCTAACACATTGACTTGTGACATAGAAATCCAGCTAAAATTGTCTAACACAGCAGATTCTAGCAACATGTCAAGTTATATAAGAGATTTAGAGAGAGAAAAACACGTAATTTGCTTATTTTTCAACCAAGCTCTTACCAAATCTCTCTCCCACAAGAACCTCCGAAATTTTATAGTAGATCAGTCACTTAAACACCTCTAGAAACATCAAGTTCTGATTGGAGATCAAAGATCAAGATTTTAAACAAGAAAGGTATAAAGCTAATTTTTAATTTGATCTTGTATGCTTAGATAAACTTTGTGTTTTTATGTTTAGAATCTTGATAATGGATGTTTTATGAAGATCTATGATGATCTATCATGAATCCATAGCATCAAAGTGCCTTAATTTGGTGTTTTTCTAAAACTGTCAAGAACACGATTTGTGGTCTGACATGCTAATGTCAGGAGCCACAGATATGTGTCTGTTTTTGATTTGTCTTGTTTGATGTTTTGGATTGGTAGTCTGATATGAGGGCTTTATTCTGCAAGTGGTATTACAACCATCAGATGTATAGATCGTGAGTTATAATCGGTCAAACATCGTTGACCGTGCTTGACCGGCTAAAATCTAGGTAACCCAGAAATACAGTGTTACATGTTATGTGCCTAGGAGAAGTTTGACTGTAGAATACAGTGTTACGTGTTATAAATGATTGTGCTAATTGTGAGACCGACATTGTTGATTATAGGTCTTACGAACGCAGTTAATTATATTGTGTAGCAGTAATCAGCGGAGAAGGCAAGTTTCCTAACTCAACCTTGAGTTATATTCATTCAATTATTATAGTGGTTAATTATTGCTAATTATACCACGTCCAGGGATTTATTATTGATTATTCACAGTTAGTACATGTTTAATAATTCAAATTGAATTACTGATTCGGAGAATATACATTTATAGAATAACTGTTGTTGGATATTCATATTCGTAGAAGATAGAATTGACAGTACAGATAATTCCTGTTTATTGTCAAATTATATTGAGAAATGTCTTAGCTAATTATTCTGGCTAGACGAACATTTGTTAGAACTTGATAGATTCGAGAAGAGAATTCAATTATTATTGACAGATCGATGCCAATTATTTCGGCTAGATCGATAAGTAAATAGAAATTGAAATCATTGAATTTCGTTGTTAAATCAAATCTTAATTCTGAGACTGAGAAGAACAACTTTTTTTATAAAGGGAACACTTTTAGTCGTATATTCGACCATTGCGCACGACTTAAGTATTATGCATAATATAGGGTACAAGGAGTTGGTCGGCTCTAAGTACTTACAGAGGGGTATAATTTAATCTTTATGGTTATTTGATACACCTGGGTATATCAAAGTCCAATCTTTGATAGTTACTCGAGAAGAGAAGTTCAAGATCCAACGGATCGCTCAGCATAAATCTGGAAAATATTCTACTTTGCTATTTCGTAGAATTAATTCTTGATTATTCATTTGAATATCGTAGAAAACCTTGAAAGTGTTGTACTCTTTCATTATCAGATTATTGTTGCGGAGAATGTGAGAAGACTTGATATTGATTTTTATACCTTTACTGTATGTCTTAACTTGCGGGGCAAACTTGTTGTTCACCCTTCCTAAATAAAACTTTTCAACTAGGGACGAAGTTGCAGAAGGTGCTGCGAAGAAGAACAAAGGAAAAGGCATAGTGATAATTTAGTATAATGAACATTATTATTATTATGTTGTATTGTAAACCCTTTTTGTATATCTAAGGGGTATGTTTGTAATGTTAAGGTTAGCAGACCTGGGATTAATGTATTAACAACCTATGTTAATGACTTATGTAATACTATTTCTATATGAATGGATAGTTAGATATTATTATATTGTGGATCGTGAACACCAAACTCGGGGGTCAGGTAACCCGGATTTGGGGGTGTCACATATATATATATATATATATATATATATATATATATATATATATATATATATATATATATATATACCATATTCCTGAAGAAAGCAATCCACTTTTAATCACTATATATACATAATATAATAATATATTCATGAACAAATGATCCTTTTTACCTTGGTCAATTTCGTTGTACTCTTTTTCTTTTCCTCCGATATCAGCTGACCCTTGCTACTGTTTCTCTTTTTCCCAATTCGTATCAGACGTGTTCATATGATTAGGTTTAGTACTTATTTATTTAATAATTAATATATCTTATTTACTCTCCTATTTTTAATAGGCTTTATTATTACGAATATATAAATTAAATTCAATTAATTTTAAGGCCCAATTTTACCAAATTAATATCCATCATTATTAATACTTATTAGCCCACATAACTTAAATGACTAGTTTGACTCAAATACAATATAAAGTCCAATTAATATATTTTAAAACAAAATAATTTTTTTATTTAATATTTTTTTTCCGGGTATTACATCACCTACCCCTTAAAAAGATTCCATCCTCGGAATCAAAAGAATAAACGTACCTAATTATCAAAAAGATGCGAGTACTCCGCTCGAATAGACTCCTCCATCTCCCAAGTAGCTTCCCGCTCCGAATGATTCCTCCACAAAACCTTAACAAACGGAATAGTCTTCTGTCTCATAATCTATTCTTGACGATTCAAAATCGCCTCATCTTGCTCCTCACAAGTAAGATCCTCCTGAATCTTATTGAATGGATATTACACCACGTGCAATGGATGATAATGATAACTCCTCAACACCGACACATGGAACATATTGTTCACATGAGCTAGCTGTGGAGGCAAAGCTAACCGATATGCAACCTCACCAACCCTCTCCAGAATCTCAAATGGTCCAATATAACGCGGACTAAGTTTCCCTTTCAACCCAAATCGCCAAATGCCCTTCCAAGGAGAAACTTTTAGAAACACATGCTCACCAAGTTCAAATTCTAAAGTCCTCCTATGCTTATCAGCATAACACTTCTGTCGTGATCGAGCCAACTTCAATTTCTCCTTAGCCACTGCTACCTTTTCCGTAGGGATTTGGACTAAGTCAGGCCATTCTATGGCCCTTTCGCCAACCTCATCCCAACAAGTCGGTGCCCGACACTTCCTACCATACAATGCCTTAAACGGAGCCATTCCAATACCTGCATGTTAGCTGTTGTTATAAGCAAACTCAACTAGGTTCAAGTAATCATCCCAATTACCCGACCACTCAAGTGCACAAGACCTCAACATGTCCTCTAAGGTTTGAATAGTCCGTTCGGATTGCCCATAAGCTTACGGATGGAAAGAAGTACTAAAGTTGAGCCGAGTGCCCCAAGCTCGTTGAAACCCTTTCCAAAATCGTAAAGTGAACCGTGGGTCCCAATATGAAACAATAGACATCATAGTACCATGAAGTCTAATAATCTCCTGCTGAAAGATATATGCCAACCTATCTGCCGAGTAACCCTCGTGGATAGCCAAAAAGTGTGTCGATTTGGTCAGTCGGTCCACCACTACCCAAATGGCATCATTCTTCCTGAAAGTCTTCGGCAAACCAGTCACAAAATCCATCGTGATATCCTCCCACTTCCACACTGGAATGTCTAACTGTTGCAACAAACCACTAGTGATGTTCTATCTTCACTTGTTGACAAGTGAGGCACTTCCTAACATATTCAGTCACGTCTCGTTTCATCCCATTCCACCAAAAATTCTTCTTCAAATTCCTATACATCTTCGTAGAACCTGGATGAATAGAAAATGGCGAACTATGAGCCTCAACCAACACCGCCTCTCGAATGATTAGATCCGACGAAACACACAACCGCTCACCCAACCAAATCACACCGTGATCATCAATACGAAACTCGGGCTGCTTACCCTCCTCCAGATTCTGCGTCATACTCCACAATTCCCTATCTTCTTTTTGAGATTCTTTAACTCGCGAGATAAGAGAGGGCTTCACTCTCATACCAGCCACATGCCCATCTGAGCCTTGCACATACAATTCCAACTTGAACCGCTCCATATCCAAAATAAGCTGAGGTTGTGTAATAAAGGTTTCTACACTCCCTGAACTCTTTCGACTAAGAGCATCTGAAACCACATTTGCCTTCCCGGGTGATACTAAATCCTCGCATCATAATCTTTTAGAAGCTCCAACCAATGCCTTTGCCTCATGTTGAGCTCCTTTTGAGTGAAGATGTATTTAAGACTTTTGTGATCGGTAAAGATATCACAAGTCTCTCTTTACAAATAATGCCTCCAAATCTTTAGGGCAAAGATCACCGCTGCCAACTCCAAATCATGTGTGGGGTAATTCACCTCGTAAGGTTTAAGTTGTCTAGAAGCATAAGTAATCACCTTACCGTGTTGCATTAAAACACACCCCAAACCCTTCTTAGAAGCATCACTATAAATCTGGTAACCTCCAGTCCCCGATGGAAATGTAAGTATAGGAGCTGACACAAGTTATTTCTTTAACTCCTTGAAACTCTTCTCACGCTCCTCATTCCACAAAAACTGGGTCAACAGTAAGGCAAGCAAATAAAATCCTTCCACAAATCGCCTACAATACCCTACCAAACCCAAGAAACTCCTAATTTTTGTCACCATAGTAGGTCTCGACCATTTAGTGATAGCCTCAACCTTCGCAGGATCCACCTTAATGCCTTCAGCAGAAACAACATAGCCCAAAAATGCAACCTGCTCCAACCAAATCTCGCATTTAGAGAATTTAGCATACAGTTTCTCTTTCTGCAAAATCCCCAACACTGTTCGAAGATGCTCCTCATGTTCTTCTTTAGACTTAGAGTAAACCAAAATGTCATCAATAAAGACAATAACAAATTGGTCCAAGTACTCCCTGAACACCTGATTCATTAAATCCATAAACACCGCCAGAGCGTTAGTCAACCCGAATGGCATCACCAGAAACTCGTAATGCCCATAGCGAGTACGAAAAGCTGTCTTAGGGATATCCTCATCCCTCACCATCAACTGATGATAGCCTGACCTCAAGTCTATCTTTGAAAAATATTTTGCCCCTTGAAGTTGGTCAAACAAATCATCAATCCTCATCAATGGACCGATTCCTAATGGTAATCTTGTCCAACTCCCTGTAGTCTATGCATAACCTCACAGACTCATCTTTCTTCTTCACAAATAGGACCGGAGCACCCCACAGCGAAACACTAAGCCGAATCACACCACGATCTAACAGTTCCTACAACTACTCCTTCAACTCCTGTAACTCCAATGGTGCCATCCGATACGGCACCTTAGAGATAGGCTCCGCACCAGGAACAAGCTCAATAGCAAACTCCACTTCCCGCTGCGGTGGCAACCCTGACAACTCCTCAGGAAACACATCAGAAAAACCACGAACAAAAGGAACATCCTCAATACGAGACTCACCCTTAGAGGTATCTTTCACAAACGCCAAATACCCCTCACAGCCCTTTGCCACCAACTTCCCAGCCTTCAAAGCTGAAATCAACTTCACCACCCTACTTGGTCGTGAACCCTGAAACACAAACTCTGGAGACTTTACATCTCCAAATATAACCTTCTTCACCTGACAATCGATAGTGGCCTGGTGCTTATCCAACCAGTCCATCCCAAGAATGACATCACAATCGTGTATACTCATCGGAAGGAGATTAGCCCTACGAATCTTATCCCCAAAACTGATCGCACACCCTCGATACAAATCAAAAATAACAATAGAAGTCCCCATCGGGGTAGCAGTAGACATAATAGAATATAAAGACTGAGATGGCACACCTAGGTGCCGAACAAAAGACTAAGCAACAACGGAATGAGTAGAACCCGTATCAAACAAAATAGATGCCTCGTGATTCCCAACTAAAAGAGTACCAGAAACAGCACCTGGTGCACCTGTCACCTGGTTATATGTCAGGGAAAATACTCTACCACCCTGACGCTCGCCTCTATTACCACCATTATCACCACCTCTACCATTACCATGTGGCACGGTACAATCTCTAGCCATATGACCTATCTATCCACATAAGAAGCATGCACCGGTGACTCTGTGACATTGTCTCCCCGGATGATTAGCCCCACAAGTAGGACAAGGAGCTATTAGAATAAGATTCGGGTTACCCCCACCAGCTGGTCCCGGATAAAAACCCTGATTTTATCCCTACTAACCATTATGCCCCTACTGACGATTCTGACCATGCCAAGGTAGTTGAAGCTGACGATTCTGCCCTTGTTGAGGCAACTGCTGATAATCCCTATTCTGATTCTGACCACGCCATTGCCCCTGCTGGTGCCATGATTTCTGTTCCACTGACCACCATGATTTTTCCCATGCTGACCTGATGCTTAACCCTGCTGGTCATCTCTGTCCCTCTTTCAACTCCCTTTCGGTTTAGAAGACCAAAAGTCTTGTCGCTCCATCTCAATATTTTTGGCTGCATTAGCCAGTGCTGACACATCTGTAAACTTGGTGTTAATGAGATGATGCCGATATTTATAATAAATTCGCCACTTAAACTTCAAAGCCTGTTCTGCTGCAGTCCCTATTGAGGTTCCCGTAAAGCCTGTCAACCTAGTGAACCTCGTCATGAAATCCATGATGGACTCATCATCTTTCTGTCTGATAGACAAATATTCTCTGGCATATGCCTCTTTATCAGCAGCTGGGAAGTACTGCTGATAAAAGACCTCACAAAACTCTACCCAGCTAAGTGCCTCGACATAACCATCACCCTTTGTTACTTTCATCGCCTTCCACCACCTCTGTGCATCCCCTTCCAGCTTGTAAGCAGCAAGTAACACTCTTTGATTATCTGAGCACTCTAACACATCAAAAATCTTCTCTAGGTGAGCGATCCAATTCTCTTCATCAATTGGAGTCAAAGCTGAACTAAATGATTGTGGTTTCTGCTTCTGGAACCTCTCCAACCATACATACATCGTAACCCCCTGCTGATTATGACCATCCGCATTTCCTTCCTCAACATTTGTATGCTGACCATTATTTCCTGGATTCCCTTGCTTAGGAATTTCTGGCAGCTGCTGCTGCATTGCCTGTACAACCTGTACCACCAACTGAGGTAAAGCCTGACTCACCGCCTGATTCACCAAGGCAACCAATTGAGCATTTATCTAATCATTAGGTTGCTCATTGGGCTGACCTTCACCTCTTCCCTTATTGTTGCCTCACCTCCCAGCAACTCTAGCGGATCTACGAGCCATCTAAGAGAGAGATCACGAATATAAACTAAGCAGATTAGAGACAAATTCGAATATAGGTGATATAATAGCTGAACAAAAAATCAAACGAAACAGAGACCTAACCCAGAAGTCTATCCATAACTCATATGTCAAACCTAAATAGGTTTTTTACAAGAAAGAACCTAAGCTTTGATACCAACTCTGTAACACCCCCTTTCCGAAATAGAAAGAGAGGTTACTCAAAACACAATAAAACTAATGAATTTAATAGCAAGGCTCAAAGCCACAAAAGAATAATCTTAATATCTGATAAATACCACAAGCCAACCATAATAAATGACAAAATGACTCAAACCACAATCTAAAATAATTATTACAACTCCAAACAAACTATTGGATCACAACTTAAACAAAATATCTAAACCATTTGGATAAAAGGAAGCTCTCGTCACACATGCCCTTGATCCCCCTGATTACCTGCTAGAAGAAAAGCACAGTATGAGCCAAATGCCAAGTACGAATATAGAATAAAGAATGATGAAACGAAATAACTAACACAATTAAATGAACTGAACTGTACGTACAACACTAACACAACGAAATGATAGGCTGAATCAAATGGCTGGGTGTTATTTCATACCGAGCTCAAAATAAATAGTAATATACCTTGCCACATAGGCAAGTCAAATAATGTCACACAGGCAATCAAAATAATGTCACACAGGCATAACATACATCGGACCGGCCGGATCCAGATGCATGCGAATCGGAAGGCGTGTTTGGCACAAACATCACCAATCTGCAGAACAGAACAAAATAGAAAACTAAGGTCGATCCATACGCCTCCCATAACAATGCACCAAATGGCCAACTCCCACCGGAGCACAAAACGAAGATGCCGTGGACTGATCACACCGCCACAGAAGGTGTCATGCCTCGGTGCCAAGAGGACATGTCTGTGGTACCCCCACAGGTGGTTATATATTCTAACAAAAATACCATGTCACAACACATGCGACACAATATCAACACAAAGGGGTTCTAACGTGTACATGTTAAATTGAACCGAATCAGAAACCCAAAGTCTCCAAAATATATATTAACATGTACATCACTACAAATATCAAAATAAAATATTAAACATGATAAACGCTGACCCGATGCTTAACCCTACTGGTCATCTCTGTCCCTCTTTCGACTCCCTTCTGGTTTAGAAGACCGAAAGTCCTGTCGCTCCATCTCAATATTTTTGGGTGCATTAGCCACTGCTGACACATCTGCAAACTTGGTGTTAATGAGATGCTGCCGATATCTATAATGAATTCGCCACTTAAACTTCTCCGCCAATTCTGCTGTAGTCCCTATTGAGGTTCCCGTAAAGCCTGCCAACCTAGTGAACCTCGTCACGAAATTCGTGATGTACTCATCATTTTTCTATCGGATAGACAAATATTCTCTGGCATATGCCTCTTTATCAGCAGCTGGGAAGTACTGCTGATAAAAGACCTCACAAAACTCTGCCCAGCTAAGTACCTCGGCATAACCATCACCCTTTGTTACTTTCATCGCCTTCCACCACCTCTATGCATCCCCTTCCAGCTTATAAGCAGCAAGTAACACTCTCTGATTATCTGAGCACCCCAACACAACAAAAATCTTCTCTAGGTGAGCGACCAATTCTCTTCATTAATTGGTTGAACTAAATGATTGTGGTTTCTGCTTTTGGAACCTCTCCAACCATACATACATCGCAACCCCCTGCTGATCATGACCATCCGCATTTCCTTCCTCAATATTTGTATGTTGACCATTATTTCCCAGATTCCCTTCCTCAGGAATTTCTGGCGACTGTTGCTGCGTTGCCTGTACAACCTGTGCCACCAACTGAGGTAAAACTTGATTCACCGCCTGATTCACCAAGGCAGCCAATTGAGCATTTATCTGATCATTAGGTTGCTCATTGGGCTGACCTTCACCTCTTCCCCTATTGTTGCCTCGCCTCCCAACAACTCTAGCGGATCTACGAGCCATCTAAGAGAGAGATCACAAATATAAACAAAGCAGATTAGAGACAAATTCGAATATAGCTAATATAATAGCTGAACAGACAATCAAACGGAACAAAGACCTAACCCAGAAGTCTACCCATAACTCACAGGTCAAACCTAAATAGGTTTTCTACAAGAAAGAGCCTAAGCTTTGATATCAACTCTATAACACCCCTTTTCCGAAATAGAAAGAGAGGTTACTCAAAATACAACAAAACTAATGAATTTAATAGCAAGGCTCAAAGCCACAAAAGAATAATCTTAATATCTGATAAATACCACAAGCCAACCATAATAAATGACAAAATGACTCAAACCACAATTTAAAATAATTATTACAACTCCAAACAAACTATTGGATCACAACTTAAACAAAATATCTAAACCATTTGGATAAAAGGAAGCTCTCGTCACACTTGCCCTTGATCCCCCTGATTACCTGCCAGAAGAAAAATACAGCATGAGCCAAATGGCCAGTACAGATATAGAATAAAGAATGATGAAACGAAATAACTAACACAATTAAATGAACTGAACTATACGAACAAAACTAACACAACGAAATAATAGACTGAATCAAATAGTTGGGTGTTATTTCATACCAAGCTCAAAATAAATAGTAATATACCTTGCCACACAAGCAAGTCAAATAATGCTATATAGGCAATTAAAATAATGCCACACAGGCATAACATACATCGGACCGGCCGAATCCAGATGCATGCGAATTGGAAGGCGTGTTTGGCGCAAACATCACCAATCCGCCGAACAGAACAGAACAGAAAACTAGGGTCAACCCATACGCCTCCCACAACAAAATACCAAATGGCCAACTCCCACCAGAGCACAAAACGGAGACGCCGTGGACTGATCACACCGCCACAGAAGGTGTCATGCCTCGGTACCAAGAGGACATGTCTGTGGTACCCCCACAGGTGGTTATAGCTCAGGTATACCCTACGGTATATTCTAACAAAAATATCATGTCACAACACATGCGACACAATATCAACACAAAGGGGTTATAACGTGTACATGTTAAATTAAACCGAATCAAAAACACAAAGTCTCCAAAATATATATTAACATGTACATAACTACAAATATCAAAATAAAATATTAAACATGATAAACGAGTTCAATGAGTACAAGTTAAGATATTCTAAATATCAAAATAAACTATCGTATGAGCTTCACTAAGATCAAGGTATCGAGATAATATTCGAAATCAGAACGAGAAGCAAAAAGAACAAACTAAAATTAAAGAGTATCGTTGAATGAGTACGGAATACGTACTTGGATTAAGCAATGTAATACCAAAATTATATTCCAAAAACTCGTTTAGACTCTCTCCGTTCAATCTAAATAATTTAATAAGATTTTATTACAATCCAATCATTAATAACATAATACTATTAAATTTATTATTAAAAACTTTTATAATTATGTCGGCAAAATTAATTAATTCAATTTAATATACATAACTTCAATTTGATTTACTAATTCCATTTACAAGTTTCATGGCCAAAAGTTATATATATATATATATATATATATATATATATATATATATATATATATATATATATATATATATACCGTATTCCTGAAGCAAGTAATCCACTTTTAATCACTATATATACATAATATAATAATATATTCATGAACAAGGGATCCTTTTTACCTTGGTCAATTTCTTTGTACTCTTTTTCTATTCCTCCGATATCAGCCGACCCTTGCTACTGTTTCTCTTTTCCTCAATTCGTATCAGACGTGTTCATATGATTAGGTTTAGTACTTATTTATTTATTAATTAATATATCTTATTTACTCTCCTATTTTTAATAGGCTTTATTATTACTCATATATAAATTAAATTCAATTAGTTTTAAGGCCCAATTTTACCAAATTAATATCCATCATTATTAATACTTATTAGCCCACATAACTTAAATGACTAGTTTGACCCAAATACAATATAAAGTCCAATTAATATATTTTAAAACAAAATAATTTTTTTATTTAATATTTTTTTTCGGGTATTACACAGTATGTAAAAGACATAAGGAATTTTAAGTAGTTTAGAGACTCAAGCTCCTAATCCACTCTTCTGCTTCAACAAGCAGGGATTCTACAAAGGAAGTCTTTACATCTTTGAATCACTAAGAGTCCTTCAAGGCCAGTAGCCTTGGAACTTTAGTCCACTGAGAACTCTTCAAGTCCAGCAGACTTAGAACTCTAGTTCACTAAGAACTCTTTAAGTCCAGCAGACTTGGAACTCAGTTTAGTCCCTAGGACAAGGACCCCTCAGGCCCTGGCTTCTTGTTGATGTTGTTGATGGTGCTGAGTTGCTAAGATGACTTTAAGCTTGTTCATCCTTTTATACTTAGCAGCTTATTGTGATCCTCTTTAAATTCTGCATCGAGACTGGATCACTATTGGACAGACTGTTAAGTTGTTCATAAAGCTCATTCTCTTTGAGTACTTAACAGTCTTTCACTCCTTCTTTGGTCCAGCTGATCTTATGGTTGGTTCTTATCTTTATCAGATCTCAGCTTGCACACCTTCACCATTTGGGGTTTGCTAAGTCTTTACACTTTTGGTAGACTCCGTCTGGCATTTAGCATCCCTCGAACCTTGGTTGACTTATGTACAGATTTGGTTTTGTATCTATTCTTCTTCTACTCTTGATGGTTCATGGTGATTCGTAGAGTGGCTCTTTGAGTCTTCTCTCTGACATGCCTATCTTTTGAAAGCTATTTTTTTGGCCTTCTCGGCTCTCAGCATAGATGACATTCTTAAGGGCATTCTCATTGTTATTGAGTGAAGCCCTTTTCTTTCTTTCTGTTAGAGCAAATTTCTTATCTGCTTTACCTCTACTTTCGTAGTCTCACTGTCACTGAGACATATTATGTTTAGCTATGTAGAACTCTTAGAGTTAACAACTTGTTGAAAAACCAACCTTTTCTGCATTCAAGCTTCAACTGTTAAATATCCTTCCATAAGCTTCCCGTTGGACTATAGCCGTTGGAAACTATTTGAATTGATTCGCATATCTCAAGTTATTTGGTACAGACTGTTGATGTGACATGACAGTCCCTTCTTCACTTTTCTGTCACTGCAGTCTACTATTTCACCTACCATATCAGAGATGTCACTTTAACGTGTCAGGTTGGTAGTCACCTTTATTTCTTCTTTCTGACTCCTCGATCAGAAAATCAGAAGTTGTCCTTCTGCATCGATGCTTTCAATCAACAATGTCTGAGTGTCAGTCTTTGTATTGAGACGTTGCCAAGGCTTCAATACTCAAATGATCGAACTCTACGATTCTGATGTAGATGACCTTGAACTTAATCGTAGTTAGTCTTTTGAATATTATTCGTTAACTGATTGAGACAACACTACGATTCTGAGAGTTTTCTTTGGATTTTCAATGTAGAACCTTTCTTTCTTCACTCTTGCAGTGCTTCAACACTTCTGCTTGCCTTTGACTTGTAATAGACACTGATAACTTGTTTGAATGCTCTGGCCCTCCTGAATTTCAAGACTCATCTGATTTGTCATACTCAACTCTCTTTCTCCTTGTGATCTCCTATTCACACATCATCAATGGTCTGACCCATGCTTAATCTTCTTTGTCTATGGTTTTTAGGTTGGCCAGTATCTCTGTATAAACCGCATCGGTTCCTGTTTCTCATTTGGCAAGTACTACGATCCTGGTCATTCCCACGATCGCCACCTTTTGTTTATCTTGACAGCTATTGCATTGCTGATTTCTTTTTGTCAGTCATATTATCTGAAGTCTTCTTACTATTGCTTATGGAAGACTTCCTTGAATGGCTTCACATTTCAATCAGAATGATGATTGAATTGATAATTCGATCTTTTACTTGCAAGCCATTTGGTAAGTGCTCTCTGGCTTCCTTCAAGCAGATTGCAACTTTATAGTTTTGACCAGAGGCTGCATTCTTTGGATGCTTTGGAAGTGCTCATGTGTTGAGAATAGTGTTATCACTACGATTCTTCTTTGACATTGTGAGCACTGATAGACTTTGTAGAAGACTTTGTTCTGTAGACTACGATCTAGCTTTGGTTCTGCAGACACTACGACTCCGAGAACAGACTACGATGTCTGCCTCTGATATGATCAGTAGACTCCATGACTTCGATTGTGATCTACGATTCTTAACTTGGCTAGGCAGGCACTTGGACCAACTCTACGATTTTGAGTGAGGCCCTCTAAAGCAGACTATGATTCTTTAGCAATTTTCTCGATACTCTACAATTCTGCCTTGGCTTCTGTAGTCCCTCGATCGGCTGGCTTGCCAGACTGCGATTCTATCTTAATAGTCTACGAGTTCCTTGTCTCTCCTGGCAGACTTCGAAGACTGGTACAGTGCTCGACGATAAGACATGCATATCTATTACATCATATAAGATCAACCTAACAAGCTTGATCTTTCTATATATAGTCCTTGTACATCATGTTCTTTTAAAGGACTTCACAAAGATGTTTTGTTCATATAGAATCAACCTAACATATTTGATCATTTCAGTCTAAGTCCTTGTACATATATTCCTATTATCTATTCAAGGACTTTACAGTTTATTTCAATGCAGACATGTTTTCATATTCATTCACTAAGATTATAATCAAATCTTATATAAATAAGAATATCATCCACAAGCTTATTCCTAACAAAATACAATTGTGATTGAATTTCCCAGTTGTTGAAAACAAATTCAAAAATCAAAGTGTATGCAATTTAAAGTTAAATCAATATCATATTTGAGCAGAACAGTTAACATTATCAAAACAGTTTAGATTTGTAGTGATTTAGAAAATTATAAATCAAAAAAAAATTAATTAATTGCATAAAGTAGTGATTTTAGTAGATAATAATTAAATTACAAAGGATAATATCAAAACAGTTGACATTATCAAAATAATTTAAATTTGTAGTGATTTAGGGGATTATAAATCCAAAAAATTAATTAATAGCATAAAGTAGTGATTTTAGTAGACAATAATTAAATTACAAAGGATAATATCAAAACAGTTGACATTATCAAAACAGTTTATATTTGTAGTGATTTAGTGGATTATAAATTTAAAAAATTAATATTGGGTTTAAAAAATTAGTGATTTTAGGAGTTAATAATTAAATTACAAAGGATAATATCAGAAAAGTTGATATTATTAAAACAGTATAGATTTGTAGTGATTTAGGGGATTATAAATTCAATAAATTAAGAGATAATATTTAAATTACAAAGGATAATATCATAACATTATGCTATTAACTAAAACTGTTTAGATTTGTAGTGATTTAGGGGATTAAAAATTCAAAATATTTATGTGGGAGTATAAAATAGTGATTTTAGGAGATAATTGAACTCGAAAATATATTGTCAAGATCAGCAAAGTGTTGTAAATCTAAGAGATCACCCAAAGGAATTTTTTGCTTTGGTGTACTCTGCCATCTAATTTATGTAAGATTCATGAGTGGACAATTCAACAATTTCTTGCAAAACATTATTCAAATTTTGTGAGAGAACAATTCACCAAGTTTTTTAAAATTAAACTTTAGCCTGTAGGCATCATTAAAGATCCATGATGCAAGACGTGTTACATTGAACTCACATATGGTGATGAAAAGCTCATTGTAGAAGTATTAACTTAAAAACTCAAAACTAAATAGTAAGCTAAAATAGCAATAATGAACCAATTTATCCAAACAATTTCACAAATCATGACACAATCAAATTCTTGGTAACTAAATGTACACATAAATAAAAATAAGGCTTACAGATCGAAGGTTGCAGTAAGAATCAGTTTCCTCTATTGGGTCTGAGGAATTGTTTTTGAATGCTCTGAATTGAACGAATCAGGATGTTCATTCGGTGTCTGATTCACCGATCCTGGAGAGGACGTCATCCTTTGGGTCTGCTTATTCTTTGTCGTCTCTAGGGAATTTGCTGCATAAATAGATGCGTCGAGAGAGGGTAGATGCCATATTTGAATTGTTAATTTTTGATTTAGGGGAATGAATTAAGGTTTGCTTCAACCTCATTTGTTATGTTAGCTGGACAGTTTTGTTAGAGGTCTTACGGAGCATTAATTAGGCAGGATATGTGCTGAATTTTGAGGATGACAGATGTCAAACTATTGTGTCATGTATTGCGTTTTAGTATAATTAAGATGCTACTCAACATTGAGCCTATTATTGTTGAAAGCATGCAATTGTTGGACAACTTGCACTACAATTAGGTGGCAAATTTTGTCTCCTTTTTATTACCTTTCTCTCTCTCCTCGCATGGGTGAGCATATGTCAATACCATGTGATGGTATCTACTAACACAAGAAACACAGCCATTAAAGCACCCTTGAAGGCTGTAGAGTACAGACATTTTATATTAAGCAATTTTTCCAAGAGATTGAAGGATATATTACATAACTGTATTTTCATCCCATGGCTCTATCTCTACCTTTACTACATCTGCGGAAATTGTAGTTTTGTTTTGGTTTTGGCTCAGATATGTCATTATGTGACGATGAACAACATGAATCTTAAAGTTCATCATTCTTTTCGTCTTGTTAGGCCAGATTTACAGGCTCTCCTAATTTGACCTGCTATTTTGTTTAGTTTAAATATCAATTTATTAGTCTAATTTATAAATTTAAACATTACTAACATCCACAACCGATTTGTATTCTAGGAATCAACTTGGGACATTTCACTTCGATGTATGTAATCTTTCTTTTCCTTTATTCTTTTTTTTATTTTTATTTTTATGCGTTCTGAGTAGAATATCAATTATACAGCAAACACGATATCTGTTTGGTGCAGTTATATTCATAAACATATAAATACGGGAAAGCATAGCAAGCTATAATATTATGCCCTGCTTATTTACAAGGTTTTGCGCTCAGAATTGTTATAGTTATGATTGATCAGAGGTTCAAATATAACAAGCTAACCAATTAAAAAGTTATCAAGACCACATGTACTGGCTGGATGTAAAAGTCCAGGTAAAAGATGGGTGTGATAGAGCTATTTGTACTAATTTATTACTATTCTGGACTATTTATCTAATATTAGTCTATTATTTAATCCATGAACTACATTTACTTGTTTCTAAGGCCATTTGGTAAGGGATTATAATCCCAAGTGGAAGGTGATAGGTATCAAATACCCTTAGAAATGATCAAAAATAGTTCAAAAATTAAATAACAAATTAATCATAGGATAACATAGTCTGAAATGTTAATAAATTAATACAAAGAATCCTATCCCACCCATAATTTTTGCAAACAAATATAGTCTAGGTGCCTTGAAATAAAAATCATTCAACACTGAAAAGATGACAAACAACAGATGTAACATAAAACATTTGAACCACGAATTACTCCGCTCGTAATTCAAGCATCCATAAAATAAAGGAACTTTATCAAAATCCAATTCAATCAAAATTACTGGAATTTAGAAAACATAATGTAGAAAAAATTTATTCAAAACATGACGACGATAACATGTTCGTCTCACCAACCGATCAGTAGAAGCTTCAGCAGAGCCATTCGTATATATAGACCATTCTTTGCTTGTCTGAAATATGCAGCCCTTGGATCCCCATCTACATCCACAGTTATCTACATAAAGAAATGAAACCATTAAACCAAGCATGAAAAAATTTGCTCACAAGGAAGATGGCAAAAGCTTATACGAGCTCGTATCTTTGGTGGGTTCATATTGACGTAAACAAGATGCAAAAATTTGCTCACAAGGAAGATGGCAAAAACTTATAAGAGCTGGTATCTTTGGTGGGTTCATATTGATGTTAACTTGTCATTTAATGGTTTACTTCGACAGAAACCGAGACCTCCATAGTATTTCATAAATATTCTTTCACACTTTCATTTAACTGATGATACGTATTTGTACATAAAACGTCCAAAAATTAAATTACCCAGTAATGCACATGTTTAACACACTTCTACCACTAACTACACTTGCTCCCATAACTCTTAGCCACTACTACTTCTAGCATAAAATTTGGAATTACAAATTAAATAATAAAAAATAGTATTTAAAAACAATAAAACATGATCATAGCAAAAGCAAAAAGAAACCATGAGAGCTAACCTCATCAAGTCTCGGGAGAGGATGCATGATCACTGCATGCTTCTGCATCACACCCAAGACATCTCGATCAACAATGTATTTGCCTCGTGCTTCTTCATAAAGATCAATTCTCTCTCCAAATCGTTCTCGTTGAATGCGAGTCTGATAGACCACGTCACATTTAGTAGCCACTTCCATAAGATCAGCACTTTCTTCCCATTCAACTCCCTTTGACGTGAGGTACTCTTTAATGTCATCCTTCAACAAAGTTCAAAAGCAAAAACAAAAACTGCATGAGATAATTCGTCTGTCTATGTCCCACAGTATCTTCCATCTAACGCTGAACTTATATCACTCATACTGAAAAAAGTACTTAATTTGAAGTAAAGTATTATACTCCCTCCGCTTGAAAGTATAAGATCCTTATTGATTTTTGAAAGCCAATTTGAGACATTTTTAAACTCAAAATTGATATTAAAAAAAAATTAAAAATTACGAAGCAAAAAATCTTATAATTAGTAGTATTTTTTAGATAGTTTGCAATATTCATAATGGTAAAAAGTCAGTTATGATCTTATATATAGGAGTAGAGGGAGTAATTTTTTAACACCGAATGGGAGTTCACTATTTTCCTTCATACCTTCATTTTTACCACCTCAGGAGACACAAAGTATATCTTCACATTTGTGTACTTGGAAAGCAGATACGCAAGTGAGCGAACTGTCCTCCCGTTAGCAAGGTCTCCAACAAGCCCAACTTTAATGCCATCCAGTTTACCTACTTCTCTTTCAATAGTGTAAACATCTAGAAGAGCCTATCTCACATTTAAAAGAGGAACTAAGATTTTATCCAGGTCTTGGGAATTTAATCATAACCACAAAGGATGCGAGCAGCTATAAAATAATACAAAATTTCACAATGTGTTAGGCTCATCCCAAAATTATCCAAAACACAGATACCAAGCTTGTATACAGTTGAAGCAGTAAATAAGCAATAATATTGTACCATTGTATACAACACATCAACCTTTTGAAGTAGGCCCCATCAAGACATTAAGACCCACGCTGCTAGAAATGTTAACCAATATATAAATAATCATCAATTCTAACAAATAACTATATCTTCAAAGGTTTATTTACATTACATTGTTGGTTGTCCTAACAAGGTTTTTTTTTCTTGTTTCCTTTTCTTTTTTCTTTTCTATATTTTTTTAATGTTATGTTACCTTTTTAGGTGTGAACTATACGTCATGTTGCCTACTGCTTACTTTAAAAGATTGCTTTCAGCCAAACTATTTCAATATTCAAAGTAATTCTACAATGAACCCACTAGAGAGGGGGGGGGGGGGGGGAGTTTCCTACAAGTGTCATGCCAAATATTAATATTAATAATAGTCCTATAACTTGAACTAAATTGCTCTTGCAGCAAGTTCTTTATCTAAACACATAGTTTTGAAACCATGAGCTAACTTTTGACTCAAAAACCAGATAAATATACATACATTATTATACTAACTTCTGACTCAAAGATTTGCAATTCTGATATAAACTATGACTATAAATGGGAAGGGCAGTCTACCTGATATGGAAGGACCTAGTTATGAGAGAGCCAAGTCCATAAAAAAAATGCCGGGACCATATAAACTTGTAAAGAGATTACACATTATTGTCATCAATTAGCCACATAATTCCCATGACCCAAAGTCCCAAGTACAATTCTCTGTTGGTTCCATCTCTTTTCAAGCTATTGATGTTTTATAATGTTTTGATACAATAAGGTCGGGCTATATGAATGAATTAGTAGACCAAATAGTAACAAAATGACTTGTTATTCAAGTCATTTACAGGTAAAGAGTGTTTTGAAGTGAGAGGATATCATCTGTGCTTAATACAAATATAATGATAAACACTGAATTATTGAAGTGGAAGTTCAAAAGAATCAAAACATTAATGGTGAATTGTTACTATTCTACAGATGAACAATAAAACTTCAAGATTTTTATGCACATGACCATCTATACTATAATTAAATAGACAATTTGGTTCGTCCTCATTTTTCTTGGTTTGGTTAGACCTTTGACTTTTTCTACATTAAGTCAACTTTTATTATTTATTAATTCAAATTAGAAATTGGAATTCGTATCGTACTTTTATAAGAAAATAAGAATTAGTAATATAGTTTTATACGAAAATAATCAAAATAACATCTGACCTAATTTGTTACTTTTATTCAAAAATTAGAAGTCCTTTTTTTGGTTTGGTTCGACATTTGGCATTTCCTACATTAAGTCAACTTTTATTGTTTATTTATTCAAATCAAAAATTGGAATTGGTATCGTACTTTTTAAGAAAATAAGAATTAGTAATATAATTTTATACGGAAATAATCAAAATAACATCTTACCTAATTTGTTACATTCATTCAAAAATTTGAAGTAATATAGTTTTATAAAAAAATAATCAAGACTAATTTGTTACTTTTATTCAAAAATTAGAAGTCCTCCTTTTTTTGGTTTGGTTCAACATTTGACTTTTCCTACATTAAGTAAAATGTTATTATTTATTTATTCAAATTAAAAATTGGAATTGGTATCGCACTTTTATATGAAAATAAGAATTAGTAATATAGTTTTATACGAAAATAATCAAAATAACATCTTACCTAATTTGTTACTTTTATTCAAAAATTAGAAGTAATATACTTTTATTATAAAATAATCTGGCATAATATTAAATATTAATTGATTTCTTTTATTTAAATATATATACAATAATACAAGTTTAAGTAAAATTATATTACCAGTTAGATAATATAGTTTTAGAAGAAAAGAGAATTATCAAAAAAATCATATACCTAACCTAAATTTCTTACTATTATTAAAATATAAATATAATTATGGTTCAAGTATAAGAAAGATTTAATCATTATTTTGATGATATAATTGTTATTATTATAATAACATGATAATAATTGACCATATGATTCAATTATTAAATAAAGATTAAAAATTAATTACTCTATCCAATAAGAATTTGTAAAAATAAATTTTAAAACTAATAATATTGTAATTGTACAACAAGTTCAGTTCAACTGAGTCAAAAATAAAAATTAGTAATATAGTTTGTAAGGAAACAATCAGTAGATCATCTTACCTAATATTAATTTATAATATTATAATTGGAATTAGTATTGTCGTTTTATAAGGGAACAAGAATTAGTAATATTGTTTTATACGAAAATAATCAAAATAAGACCATCTTACCTAATATTATATTGTTATTTTTATTCAAAAATTGGAATTTATATGGTATTTTTATTCAAAAATATGTAGAAAAAAATTAACTTAAAGAATAAAATTTTTAAAAAGTGAAAATTTATATTCAAAAATAAATAAAATTGAAAAAAGCCCAAAATATTAACATGTAAAAAAAATAGCTAAAACCCATGTCAAAAGTAATATTACTTGTTCCATTTAAAGTATCATATAAAAAACATTAATAAAAAGAATATATATAATTTAAGAATCAAGAATAAGACCTCGTGCTTTGCACGGGGTATACTGCTAGTAAATAACAATTATAAACATATGTGAAACAATCTAACAGGAAACACTCTGAGGTGAATTTGCAGAAAAATCTCAAGCAAAAGTACCCATAATATGCAAAAGAGTAGTACTACAAAATGAATAAAAACAGAATGTTCTTACTTGTGTTGGATGCTGTCCTGGACCGTCTCCAGCATTAATAACAGGAATACTGGCCGTACTGGCTGCTCTTTTGGCAGCACCGCTTTCGAAATGCCTCATCACAATTATATCAGAGTACCCTTCAACGGTTCTTATGGTATCTGTAAAGTAAGTTTCAAGATCAGAACTAAATAATCAGCAAGATAACCTAATTGTTTGCTAATAAGAAATGAAGATACCACCTTCTAATGTCTCTCCTTTTGCAGCTGATGAGAACTCACGCGCATTTTCTGTCGTCAAAACTTCCCCACCTAATCGTTTCATAGCAGACTCAAATGAAAGCCTAGTCCTAGTCGAAGGCTCATAAAAGAGGGTGGCCATTAGATAACCCTTAAGAATTTGGCTGCCAGGTGAGTTAATCTCAATCTTCTCCATCTCACGCGCCACTTCAAATATAGCATTAAGAGTGTCCTTATCAAATTGCTGAGCTTCAAGTACATCATCAAGTTGAAACTTATTGCCCGCCAAAAAAGAATGCGAGTTGTCAAAATCCATTGCCCTGCACTGGACTTTATTTCTCAAAAATTTCACGTCAGCAGATAACGTAATCGACCTGTACCCAGCTGATTGTCTAAAAGTTTGTGAATAGTTGCACATAAACTCACTATAACCCTTTATTGAATTAGGAGGAGTAGGCATGGCTCTACGCCAGGCACATGCCGAATATGAAGATGAAGAAGCCGTCGCCATAGACAAAACTAACACATGAAAAGGGTGAAATTCAGATTATTAAAGTGATTTAAAAAAGAAATTAAACATCATACGCACTACAAAACATAAACGAAGCAAGCAAAACTAGAATTATTAAAGATTTGCAACAAAAAATTGAAAAATTCTGCAGCTGTTTGGCATTGAAGTCTTTAAATTATATACAAATAAGGATTCAACTCATTCTGATTGATGCAACAAGAGGTTTCAATAACATCATGGGAATCAAAAATTAAAATTTTAATTAATTTCAGGACAGTTTCCCCATGATATAAACAAATGGGAAGCCAATGAAATTGAATAGAATTGATTAAAGCTGTGTTTGGCAATTCAATTCCAAGGTTAGGAATTGGAATTGAGTCCCAGATTTTAACTAAATTTCAATTTTACAGAATTGCAAATGTTCTCTCATTTCCATTTACAAAACATGAAATTCAGTATCCAAATATAGCTAAAACAAATGGATTTAACTTTTCTATGATTGATGCAACTAGAGGTTTCAATAACATTACGGAATCAAAAATTAAAATTTGAATTCTTCTCAGGAGAAATAGTTTCCCCGTGATATAAACAAATGAGAAGCGACTGAAATTGAACAGAATTGATTAAAGCTATATTAGACAACTCAATCCCAAGGTTTTAAAATTGGAATTGAGTTAACCAAGTTTCAATTTCCATTTTCAAAGATTGAAATTGAGTTGCCAAATATAGCCTGAAATATTAATATACAGAATGAATATACACATAGATACAGATAAAAATGAATGTAACAGTAATGAGAGTAGATAATATGGAACCTTTCTTCTCCGGGAGGAGCCGGTGCTGGTTTGCCGCCAAAATGTAAAGTGGGATGGAGATGGATAGGGTTTTACATGATTTCCCTATAAAAAATTGTGAATAAAGAACCATACCAGAATACCATTGCAAGTATTTTGATTTATATATTGACCAACATACCCTCATCTGCGTTAGTATTTGGTGCTTACATTGTTTATTCTTTCAATTACTTTTTATTTTGTTGTCATTTTAGATAGAGAAATTTGTTTATTTTAATTTATCGTTTGAAATTCAAAAACAATATTAATGATTTTTTTATTATTTCAATATTAAATAAGAATGTTTTATTTTATTATCGTCTTCCTATTAAATTGTAGAACGATACTGTTAACGTCAATATCTTCTCCCGCGTCCCAATCACGTAAGACGCCCTGATCCTGCACAGTTCAACAGGTCAACACCAAAAGCTTGACGGCCTGACCGTCGGGGGATAGCTCCAGCGTGAGAATCAGTACAGGCGATCACAAGGTTAACAATGGAGGAAAAATAATGACCAGTGTCTGAGTGAGTGAAAAATAATAATGTGTGTTGTGTTTTGTTACCTCTTTTCCTTTTGTGATCCTTGCCCCATACGTTCCCAAGACCCGGTTTACTGTGCCACCCACTATCTCCTGACACCTCCTCTCACCCCCGGTCATCTCAGCCGAAAGTATGTAGCTTATTTTCCCACCTGCTACCACTGTTACCTCCCGCCGGTAATCGGAGTCTCATCCTCATTAATGCCATGCAGAAAGGTGGCAGACATAACAGTCAACTACTACCTTTTGTGATGATTACCGGTCAAAGATAGGATAAGTGACAACTTACATAATGGACCAATCCAATGACTAAGCCCAATATTATAATCAAGTAACGAGGCCCAAGTTGTTTGACCCAACACGATAAAAGTGACATAACCGAAAGGACAAGCCCATTCGGCCCGGTCCAGTATGAAAAGTATTATGACCCAACATTGCCCCACAGTCTTTTATTAAAGAGGATGTATAGTGAAAGACTGTAAATAGTGTAAATCCATAGTGAAAGAGATTTGTAATAAACCAAAGGGGGAGAAAGGAATCTCACCGAGGCCCAACTGATAAGTAATCAGTCGCTAATTCCAGTGGATCCATAAGCCCAAATGGCACATGTCCAACAGCCTTAAGGACGAAAAATAGAGATCCAATGAACGCCAGCCCACCTTGGATAACCCATTAAAACTAAAATCGGACGTTACCCCTTCCACTCCCGCATCATTATCTCCAATTAATGTGCCGCCCTCGATTTTCGTGCAAAATTTGAAAAGACCACTATAAAAGCCAATTTTCCCCAATTCTGACGACTTTACCAGCTTAATTTGAATTTGATATACAGTGTTTTCTCCTTCTCTCCGATTTCTTTCTTTCCTGCAAGATCTTAGTACCAATGGCGACCCAAGATTCTGACAATTCCACCCCCATTCTTGCTGTTCTGATTTCCACCACTCCTCCCAGTCACAACCTTACCGAGTCGGTTTCAAACCCCAACCCCTCAGAGTTTTTTGAGAGTGAAGAACAATACCCTCACGCCAATATCCCCTCTATCATCACCGAGATCGAGCTGCGTGCCATCAGAAGTCGTTATCAGATTCCGGACACCTATCTGGTGAGAGCTCCGGAACCACACGAACGGATGTACCAACGACCGGATGGGTGGACTGCCGTACCGGTAATTGTTTTAGAGAAGGGAGTTAGATTCCCTCTTCACTCTTTCCTTGTTACTCTCCTGGGGTTTATCGGAGTGGGATTCGCCCAACTGGTGCCGAATTCGTACATCCACATCCTGGCTTTCATAGCATTTTGTTATGAGTTGGGGATACCCCCAACAGTTGATTCTTTTTTCACTCTCTTCTCTGTTGGGAAGTCTCGGGAACGAGGCTTCAAAGTGCTGAGCAAACAGTCCCCCAAGCCCAACGCCAAGTTCGAGAAACGATCTTTGATGGATACCCCTTCGAGCAACAAGGGGTGACACAGAGAATGGTTCTTCGTGAAGGGACCTGAAATCCCATCTATCCCGGAGTGGACCACCTCCGAGCAGATTTCTGTAGACTTCGGGAACATTCCAGAGGAGCGTGTGAAAGAAATGGCGAGCATTCTCGAGAAGATTCCCCTGAAGGAATGGAGCTTCGGACTCTTGAGCAAGCAAGCATGGTTATATGACCATAAATGTGAGTTCAAAACTCTTACTGGTATGTAATTTGCTGAGATTTCTTTTAGTGAACTGGTCTAAAGGGTTACATGATTTGTTAATTTGCAGTGTCTTTGATAAAATCAACATCGATCGACCTAAGGGATTTGGATAAATTCCTTTCAGGTAAATCATCATCATCCCCCACCGACATCCCACAGGAAGAACTTTCGGCTTCGGAAGCCCATGACGCTGAAGTCTTCCATGGATCAGAAACTGCGGAGGAACCTAGCCGACCTCGACAAAAGAAGAGGGCTGTTCGGAAATCAAGATCGGTCCTTCAAGAATCTCAGCAAACTTCTACCACCAGCCTGATTGACATGCCGGCTAAGGAGCGAATGCAAGCTCTTCGTACTAAAAAGAAGAAGACCAAAGTGACTCCTTTATCCGCCGATGAGCTTCGGGTTCCCCCTGCTGCAGTTGATCCTCCGATCATCGTTCCTGTGGAGATCCATGTTTCCGAAGACGAGCTCGAAAACCCAACCGAGTCTCCACTTCTGTCTCGTAAAAGGAAACAACCTTCCGATGATCAACCACCACCGCCTCCCAAACCATCTATGCCTTCTTCGACAAGATCTTCCCCCTCCGCCTTCAGGCGAGAAGCCACATCTTCTCCCACTGTATGGCCGGAGTTTAACGCGAACTTTCCCTTTCAGCTGTTCAATTCCTTTGTTCAGGAGACTGATGATCATCGGTTCGAAAACAGTTCGATTAGGGATTTGATCGAGGAAGGCATGAGTTATCAAGCTAAGGTTAGATTGTTCATTTGAAATATTTAGGAATTATCTGTTTCTTATAGTAATTTACCGGCTGCCTTTGAATGTCTGTAGGCCAATGCTGTCTTCGGGAGGCTTCTTCCCCGATACAAAGAGTCTGAAGCCGAAGAAGACGCAGCCAGTCGAGAAAACGCTATTCTGGCGTCGGCTTTGAATAAAGAGAGAAGGGACCATGGTACCGCTCTCTTCAGTAACGAATGCCTCCAGAAGGATGTAGATAAGTTAAAAGAAAAACTTGAGACAGCCGAGGCCACCCACCAAATAACCGTTAATACAAACATAGACCTGGTTTGTCGAAACGAGACCCTTGTGGGGAAGAAGGAAACAATGGTGAAAACTAACAAGAGCCTGGCGATGCAAGTACATGAACTCGAAGCTAGGGATTTGAGACATCTGAAGGAACGGGCAAAGCTCGAAGAGGAACTTCAAGGACTTCGTGCTTTGAGAGATTTGGGTCCTCCTCTGACCGAAAATCTTCGGAGAGAAGTTCAACAAGAATATCAGAAATCAGCTGAGTTGAACGAGGAGATCGTCCAAATGTTCTCGGATAGATATGACGAATGCCGAAGCAAAGACAAGGCAAGACTTGTCACTGCCAAGGTTGATCCGACCATTCTCGACTCTTCGGAAGACGAAGCTGATTCCTGAAGATGATTCTCTTTTCCCTTAGCTGTAGAATTTATGTAAAAGTTTCTATCGTTTTGTAAACAGTAATATATAAATGAAATATCAACATTATTCCTTATGACTTCGGTGTATTTACTATTTATCAACACTTTAATATCGATTCAACTTGAAAAATGTACAAGCTCCTTTGTGGACTTAACTCAAACTATTAATTAACAACTAGGCAAGTCGTATAACAGACAAGATGAAGTCAAAGAATGTGGCCTTCCGAACTCAACACTTAGAAAAAATTAGGTAATAATAATAAAGTAAAGGAATACTTATTCGTTACCAAAGTGTGAGGTAGATGCCGTCAAGGGCCTGACGAAGTCTGAATGATGACACTTGCCTACCATGAAGGGCCTGACAAGGTCTAAAGGTCGACAATTGCCTACCACGCAGGGCCTGACAACGTCTTAAGGATGACACTTGCCTACCACGAAGGGCCTGACAAGGTCTAAGGATCGACAATTGTCTACCACGAAGGGCCTGACAACGTCTTAAGGATGACACTTGCCTACCACGAAGGGCCTGACAAGGTCTAAGGGTCGACAATTGCCTACCACGCAGGGCCTGACAACGTCTTAAGGATGACACTTGCCTACCACGAAGGGCCTGACAAGGTCTAAGGATCGACAATTGCCTACCACGCAGGGCCTGACAACATCTTAAGGATGACACTTGCCTACCACGAAGGGCCTGACAAGGTCTAAGGATCGACAATTGCCTACTACGCAGGGCCTGACAACGTCTTAAGGATGACACTTGCCTACCACGAAGGGTCTGACAAGCTCATAAGGACCACCTGCCGATGAGGCTACCATCGAATGGTCAGCGAGTCCACCCGAACCTCCTTACACCAATGATGTTCGCCTACCACGCAGGGCCTGACGAACTCATAGGGACCACCTGCCGATGAGGCTACCATCGAATGGTCAGCGAGTCCAACCGAACCTCCTTACTCCGATGACGTTCGCCTACCACGCAGGGCCTGACGAACTCATAGGGACCACCTGCCGATGAGGCTACCATCGAATGGTCAGCGAGTCCACCCGAACCTCCTTACTCCGATGACATTAACAGCAACGAAGACAAGACTTGTTTGAGAAAAAGGGAATTTTTATTGATGATGACTTAAAAATATTTACAGACTTCCGATGTACTGACATTGTAGCTACTGAAAATACTTTCGAAGCCTGCCTGCATGCCAAGTATTCTTGATCTCTGATCCGTCCAAAGCCCTCAACCGATAAGTCCCCGGCTTCGGTACTTCTATGACTTCATACGGCCCTTCCCAATTTGGCATCAGCTTTCCCAAACTCTGGGGTGTAGATGCTTCGACTTCTCTGAGAACGAAATCCCCTACTTCGAACCTGCGAAGCTTTACCCTTTTGTTATAATGCTTAGCTACTCTTCGCTGATAGGCTACTAGTTTGACCAAAGCTGTTTCTCTGACTTCTTCAAGTAAATCAAGATTGGCTTTCAGCCCTTCGTCATTGTATATTTCTCTGAACTGACTAACTCAAAGACTTGGGGATCCAATTTCAATTGGGACTAAGGCATCAGTACCGTAGGCCAGTCTGAAAGGCGAATCTCCTGTTGTGGTCCTCGGGGTGGTCCGATAGGCCCATAACACGCTAAGCAGCTCTTCTGGCCATCTTCCTTTTGCTTCGTCCAATCTACGCTTGATTCCATTCAGCAGCGTTTTGTTGGTCACTTCGACTTGTCCATTAGACTGAGGATGAGTTACCGAAGTCTTTCTGTGCTGGACCCCCAGCTCTTTCAAAAATGCTTCAAATTTTGATCCCACAAACTGACGTCCATTGTCTGAAATCACCACCTTAGGAATTCCGAACCGAAATACTATCGACTCCTTGATGAACTTTAAGCATTCCTGTTCCGTTATTAACCTAAGCGGTTTTGCTTCTACCCACTTGGTCATGTAGTCGATGGCAACTATAACAAAGCTGACCTGACCTTTTGCTTTCGGTAGCGGACCTAGTATATCAACCCCCCAGACAGCAAAGGGTATGGGAGATAAGATCGAGTATAACTCTTCTGGTGGCTGATGTGGGGTCGAACTGTTGAGCTGACACTTCTCGCACTTCTTGACGTATTCAGTCGCTTCCTTGAAGATGGTAGGCCAGTAGTATCCCTGACGAAGTACTTTGTAGGCTAATGACTTAGTAGCCATATGGTCGCCACAGATGCCCTCGTGAACTTTTCGAAGAGCATATTCAGCTTCGGACGGAGTCAAACATTTTAACAGTGGAGACGAGAAGGCCCTTTGAAAAAGATCCCCATCTATCAGAACGAAATTAGCACTCTTGTACTTGATTTTCTTGGCCAGCATCTGATCCGAAGGTAGAACGCCATCTGCCAGATACTCCAGATACGGAGTCAACCAGCAGTTGGTTCGGTCAACGCACATTACCGATTCATGATGGACACTAGGATGTTGCAAAATTTCCAAGTAAACCGACCCATCAAAAACGTTAACATCCGTAGTGGCTAATTTGGAGAGTGCATCGGCAATGGAATTGTCGTCACGTTCGACCCCCTGAAATTCGTAGAACTGGAAATACTGAAGCCGTTCTTTCAATTCCGCCAAATACTTGATCATTCTATGACCTCGGGCTTCGTATTCCCCGGAGACTTGTTTAACGACTAACTGAGAGTCGCTGAAGATAACTATTCTTTACACTTCGAGACTCTTAGCTAGTCGCAAACCCGCCAACACTACTTCGTACTCTGCTTCATTGTTCGTCGCTTTAAACTGAAATCTGATGGCCTGTTGTACTTTGAATCCCTCCGGACTGGTCAGAATAATCCCTGCTCCGCTGACGTTCGTGGTAGAGGACCCATCTGCATACAGTGTCCACGAACTCTGCTTCTGCTGAAGAACCGCAACTACACTGTCAGATCCTTCAGCTTCTGCTACAGCCTCATCAGCTTCAGAAAATGAACATTCAGAAAATGAAAATTCGACCCCTTGATGGCAGTTTGGGGATGATATTCAACGAAGAACTGAGATAACTCTATCGTCCATGCAGCTAATCTCCCCGATACCTCAGGTTTGCCCATAATTTTCTTCAAAGGCTGATCTGTGTAGACTATTACCAACCTACCCTGGAAGTACTGCCTGAGCTTCCGACTAGCAGTTATTAAAGCAAAAGCAAACTTCTCAATGTTCGGGTACCTTGTTTCAGCATCCCGAAGGACATGGCTTACATAATAAACCGGGTGCTGCTTACCCCCAACTTCTCGCACCAAAATTGCTCCTACTGCCAATGAACTAGCTGCTAAGTACAAATACAAAGGCTCAGCAGGAGTGGGCTTTATCAACAAAGGCGCCGAAGATAAGTAGGACTTGATGCTCTGAAAGGCGTCTTCGCATTCCGAAGTCCATTGGAACGTCTTGGCATTCTTCGGCCCTTTCAACGTGTCAAAAAACGGCAAACACCTTTCTGCCGATTTGGACATAAACCTCCTAAACGCTGCAATCCTTCCCGTCAGACGCTGAACATCTTTAAATGACTGAGGAGTCTTCATGTTCAGGATCGCTTGAATCTTTTTTGGATTGGCTTCAATTCCCCTCTGACTAACCAGATAACCCAGAAATTTGCCAGCCCCTAATCCGAAGGTGCACTTGGCAGGATTCAGTCTCAATTTGTGATGACGGACTGTTTGAAAGCATTCCTTCAGGTCATCCAGATGTTTGTGCACCAACATGCTCTTAACAATCATGTCATCCACATATACTTCCATATTCTTGCCCAACTGACGCCTGAAAACATAGTTCATCATCCTCTGGTAAGTGGCTCCGGCGTTGATGAGGCCGAAGGTCATTTTTTTGTAGGCATATACCGAACGATGCGTAATGAACGCCGTCTTCGGTATATCGTCTTTACACATGGAGATTTGATGATAGCCAGAGAATGCATCCATGAAGCTCAACAAGGCATACCCCGAAGTTGCATCGATGAGCTGGTCAATGTGGGGTAACGGGTAGAAATTCTTTAGACAAGCTTTATTCAGATCCGTATAGTCGATGCAAACCCGTCATTTCCCATTCTACTTCTGGACCAGCACCACATTTGCCATCCACTGCGGATAGTCGATCTCGAAGATGAAGTCAGTAGCTAGCAGCTTCACAATTTTTCATCGATGATTCTTTGGCGCTCGGGCGCAAAGATCCTCCTCTTTTGCCGAACTGGCTTCTTCGAAGGGTCCACTTCTAACCGATGCTCTGCGATATCCCTGCTCACTCCCGGCATATCCTGAGGTTCCCAGGCGAAGATGTCAACATAACACTGCAGGAGTTCAATGAGGTTCGTCCTGAGAGGTTCTGGTAGACCCGAACCTATTTTCACTGTCTTGTTAGCCTTGCCCGGGATGAGCTCTATCTCTTCTGTCTCTTCAGCTGGCATGACCAACGGCTCTGAGCTGCTTTCCGTGAAGGGTTTGATCTCTATTGTCATGGTCTGTTTTTGCTTTGACACCCCTACCCCCGAAGTGATCACAACATTTTTGTAACATCTTCTGGCCAGATCTAGATCCCCTTTCACTTCCCCAACCCCATGAGCCGTAGGAAATTTGATTTTGAAATGAGGGATTGAGGTTACAGCTTGTAAAGCAGTTAAAGTGGGCCTCCCCAAAATAGCATTATAAGCGGAATCTACATGCACAACATAAAATTTGCAAATAATTTCTACCTGTTGGGGGGCCGTTACGAAGATAACCGACAGTTCAATGGTTCCAGTCACTTTGACCAGATCGTTGCTGAAGCCATATAAAGGGGCCTCCTGTCCGATCTCCATCTTCTGTCCATCAAGATGCATCCTCTGGTAAGCATGAGCATATAAGATATCTACAGAAGACCCGTTGTCGATCATCATACGCTTCATGTCCACCGAACCCACTTGTGCCGTCACGACCAATGATCCCTCATGCAGTTCGATAGTTTTCGAAGGGTAATCCTCATCTGTAAAGGAAATTATCGTACCCGGGAAGGGTCTGTCAGTCTTCGGGAGGGTACCCGCCACTGACATGACCGAATCCAGATAACTTCGGTGCTTCTTTCCAACAAGCTTGCCCGAAGTGTCCCCAGTGATGACATCTATCACTTGCCTTGCGGGCAGTTCAGGAGCGGGAACACTTGCTAAACTGGTTGGGCTGCCTGAACAGGTCCTCTATTTTGCTGTTAATTCGTCCTGGCAGCCACATAATGAACTAAAGCCCCGTCTTGCACCTTTCTCTCAATAAAATCTTTCGGACTAGCACAGACGTTCGTATCGTGGCCCGAGGCTTGATGATAGTCACAATACTTACGAGAATTCCTTTCCCGGGCTTAATGTTATCTCAAGGTGGCTCGAAAATAGGTTGATTCTTAATCTGCTCCAAGATAACAGCCCTATCAGCATTGAGTGCAGTATATGTCTTGTTTACCCTCTGAGCGGGAGCGGACGAGCGTTCTCCACCCTGTCTCCAATTATTGTTGTATTTCTTTGACCTGCCGTCATGACGACCTTTATCTCCTTCATTCTTACTCTGGTCCCCCTCTGCTCTATTCCGATCTGTCTCCTTAAGCCGATCTGAAGAAGGGCGCTTGAGGCTATTCATGGCTTCTTCTACCACAATATAACCTTCCGCTTTGTCGAAGGCTTCTGCGAGACTCTTCGGGTGATGAAACATCAACTTCTTCACCAACTTTTCTGATTTGACCAGATCTAACCCATTCTGAAATAGTCCCACGACTTGTAGATCGTTCAGGTCTGTCACTTGACCGACTGTTTCACGGAATCGCTTTACATATTGGCCCAAAGACTCATTCGAATACTGTCGAAACTGAGCCAACGAGCCAGTTGGTTTCCCCCTCCTTTTGTTGCTCCCGAAGCGAGCGTGGAACTTACTGCACATATCCGCCCAAGATGAAATCGAATCCGAAGGCAAAGTCCCCATCCATTGTCTGGCATCCTTTCGGAGTGTCGTGACAAAAGTATGACACTTAGCAGCATCGCTAAAGTCGTAATAATCCATCAGTCGGTCGAACGCCTGACTATGGTCATAGGGATCCCCCGATCCGTCATAACTTTCAATGTGAGGCAACTTCTTGGTGGAGTCAGCTTTTTCTTTCAGAATCTCCGCGGAAAAAGGGGATGCCTTCTTTCCCGAAGTATCTTTTACTTTCTGTACCTCGGCAAGCTGCCTCCGAAGCTCCTTCACCTCTTTTACCAGATACTCCACGCCCTCAGGTTGGGACGATGCTTCTTTTTCTGGTGACTCCTCCCTCTTCTGAGTGGACCGGTTCCTTACAATAGAACCCCCAACTTTCGAGGGGCTTTTATGACGATGATGGTCCACAGAGCGGAATGCCCTCAGTGGACTTTCGGGTGTACGACCCCTAGATCTGCTTCGTCTCTGAACCCGGCTGTCGTGGTGGGAACGCGCAACAACGAGCGCTTTCTTAGTATTCTCCGGAGTACGATCCCTGGATCGACCTCTTCGTTCGCTTCGACCCTGCTCCTTAGAACCGACAGGGTGATGTGCCCTCTTTTATCTTTGAGGAGTAGGGCTTCTGGACCTTCTCCTTTCTCGAGGTTGACCTCGAGACTCACGCCCTGAATGAACAGGTTCTTTCCCACTCCGATGCCCACGTTATTCAGATTGGACATAGCTGGACGCTTCGTCCCTCAACTCTGCCATTCGAGACATCTGATCAACTATATCCTGCCGTTGCTTCACCAGTGCCTCCATGGCCCTATCAGCTTCGTCTGTCATCTTAGCCAAGCGGGCAGCCTTTTCGTCTTGGTCGTCCCGGTATCGAGTTCTAGGCGAGGTGCCTTCTACTCATTTCCGGCCATGACCGGACCCTTTCTCTGCTGTAAAAACTAGCTGTCTCTTGGCTTTGCTCACAGCTCTCGGACGAGAATCTCCATGCGATCGTTTGGACGCCGTGCTGGCATGAACACTTAGTGCAGGTCCCAAACGGTCCTTGACAGATACTCGCGGTATTGATTCACTGGCAGCTATCGGTTGCCCCTCAGGTGTAGGTGTCCTACTCTTCCCCATAAATACCGACGTAGAACGACCACGATGTGATTGAAAAATACTCAGGACACTAGAACTCAGCCCTCCTTCTAGCGCCAATGTTAACGCCAAGATCTTCTCCCGCGTCCCAATCACGTAAGATGCCCTGATCTTGCACAGTTCAACAGGTCAACACCAAAAGCTTGACGGCCTGACCGTCAGGGGATAGCTCCGGCGTGAGAGTCAGTACAGGCGATCACAAGGTTAACAATGGAGGAAAAATAATGACCAGTGTCTGAGTGAGTGAAAAATAATAATGTGTGTTGTGTTTTGTTACCTCTTTTCCTTTTGTGATCCTTGCCCCAAACGTTCCCAAGACCCGGTTTACTGTGCCACCCACTATCTCCTGACACCTCCTCTCACCCCCGGTCATCTCAGCCGAAAGTATGTAGCTTATTTTCCCACCTGCTACCACTGTTACCTCCCGCCGGTAATCGGAGTCTCATCCTCATTAATGCCATGCAGAAAGGTGGCAGACATAACAGTCAACTACGACCTTTTGTGATGATTATCGGTCAAAGATAGGATAAGTGACAACTTACATAATGGACCAATCCAATGATTAAGCCCAATATTATAATCAAGTAACGAGGCCCAAGTAGTTTGACCCAACACGATAAAAGTGACATAACCGAAAGGACAAACCCATTCGACCTGGTCCAGTATGAAAAGTATTATGGCCCAACAGATACTACTCAAATAGACAATCCATTGAGAGAATGTTTGGATTGCTAACAAGTAGTCAAACTTATTTATAATTAATTTTAATAAGAGAAAGAGTTTGGTAATCAGATTTATAAAATTGTTTATAATCGATGAAAATAATCAAAAACATCAATTTGGAGTTTCTAATTAATTGTCATATTTAATAATCATATTTGATCAAGTATATTACTCATATATCCTTAGTAAATTCACCGATTACCCTTCTTTACTTTTGCAAAAGAGTCCTTCTACATGCACATGTTTATCGGACATGATTATTGGACCGGTCCAATTTTTATTTTTTTATTTTTTTTGCGTGTGACTCTCAAAAAATGTATAGTATTTATTCCAACTGAAATTTTTATATAATACAGTGTTTTATGTGTAATTTGGATACATATACAAAACAGGATTGTTCAGGACTGTACAACCCTATTTTGTATATGTATTCAAATTACACCTAAAATACTGTATTATATAAAAATTTCAGTTGGAATAAATATTATATATTTTTTGAGAGATGCAAAAAAAAAAAAAATAGACCGGTCCAATATTCCGGTCGGACAAACCTGTTCGCCAAGACTTATTGTTTGCAAAATCACTTTTTAGTAATTTACACTTGAAATAAAATGATAATAATTTTTTTAAAATCAAACACTTTTTACTTGTTACTATTTTAAATACTTTTTATTTATCAAATACAAACTACTTTTTTAAAAACTAGTTATAAGCAAAAGCAGTAATCGAAATAACCACTAATCACTTATTTAGTCGATCCCAAACATACTCTAATTCTATTTCTTAATTTTTTGTTTTCTTATAAAATGTCAATTAAAAAAAAGAATAAAAGAGTGTCTACCCCAGAATTTTTCCTTTAGGTGTTTAGAGATCGTGAGTTAAGGAGTGATTTTGAAAAACTGATGGGTTGACTCCATAAATGACTGGCCTAGTGTACACGAGTTTAGGGCATTAGTGGATAAGGGTATTTTTATGATAATATTGGGGGGCCGATGTGGCTTCTTCAACAGGTTTTTATTATTTGAGTGTTCGGAGATGATTTGTTTAATAATTTAATTTTTTATTTGTAATTCAAAAATAATAAGTAATACTTTTTAACTTAAAATAAAATAATTTATAAATTATTTTTAATAAATTATTTTGACCAAATATAATGATTATTTTACTCCTCTTTGTTTTGGTAAATCACACCTCTATACCCTCTAACCTAAAAAGCTCTTGAAAAGACCTGAATTAGTTCGCCATTTATTTTGCTAGCCGTGGCCGGTGCTATTGCAGTTCATCAGTCTCAGAACCGGAAGTTGCAGATAATTCTTCTACTTCCGTAAGGTAATAAAATTTATTATTATATGAACTGGCCATTGATATTGCAGTTTGAGAGGATATTTGGTAAATGGGCCTTTGTTAATTTGGGAAATTCAGACTTATAAAGACAATACAGTTAACAATTCAAAATAATAAGATGGTTACTCTTAATAACATGTTTACCAATAATAAGTTGGTTACTAATAAATTATTTAAATAAGCTATATACCAATAAGTTATTTTAAATAATAAGTTGTTTACCAATAACCTGTTTAAATAAGTTGTTTACCAATAAGCTGTTTAAATAATAAGTTGGTTATCAATAATAAGTTATTTACCAATAAGCTGTTTAAGTAATAAGATGTTTAAATAATAAGTTGTTTACCAATAATAAGCTCTTTAAATAATAAGATGTTTACTATTAATAAACCGTTTACCAATAATAAGTTGTTTACCAATAAGTTGTTTAAATAAGTTATTTACCAATAAGCTGTTTAAATAATAACTTGTTTACCAATAAGCTATTTAAATAAGTTGTTTACCAATAAACTGTTTAAATAATAAGTTGTTTGAATAATAAATTGTTTAAATAATAAGTTAGTTACCAATAAGCTGTTTAAATAATAAGTAATTTACCAATAAGCTGTTTAAACATTAAGTTATTTACCAATAATAAACTATTTACTAATAAGTAGTTTAAATAAATTGTTTACCAAAAATAGCTTTCGATATCATATTAAATCAATGTATTTTTTTATAATGTATTTTTTAGTAATCTTTACATTTTATTTTAACTTATAAGTCATTTTCAGTCGAACATCTTTAATTTTAACTTAATTTGTGACTTATAAGTCATTATCAAACGAATGTTTTTACTTATAAGTCACAACTTAAAACAACTTATAAGTCAACTTATATTTTAACTTATAAGTCATTTTAAAATAAGTCATTCCCGAACATGCTCTAAAACCTGTTGATGAACTGGTAGCCAATCCTCCTTTTTTTTGTCCAAACCCAATGTATCCTCAAAGTTGTCAACCAAGGGACTAATCACTGTCACAACGGGTGGTGTCACATGGTGCACAATATGACACTATTTTTTTCACGTCTATGTCCTCCTTGTGATGCACTGGTTCGCCCAACCAGTCAGCAACCTGTTAATCACACAAGCACCGTCTATATAATCAAGCCACACACATAAGCTAACACAGTGTTTACAGGACAACGTCCCAACCTTTTATTGATCACTCAATAACAAGGATCACAATATATGACTAGGGGCTCGCAGACTACACTTGCTCAGTGATCTCTGCCTTGCCAAGCCCGTGGTTGTACATATAAATACACATTAGGCTGCAGTTGACACCCCCAACTGCTAGGTCATTCATAACCAATAGGAAACCAACATTTTTAATCAGCAACTGCCTGCCAACTGCCCACTAGCAGATGTGTGCACCCCATGATGTCCAACTGCCCATCAACTGCTCCTCAATTGCCCACTAGCAAATGTGTGTGCCCCATGATGTGCAACTGTCCATTAACCGTCCACCAGCAGATGTTAAGCGCCCCATGATGTGCAACTGGCTGGAGACATGCCAGTCATGTGCATGGAGGTTGACTGTTAGCAACTGCCCACAACTGCAAGTCAGTTGGGTTATGCTCCAGTCATCCAATCCAAACTGCCCATAGTGTCAGCCCACCTTTTTGTTGTCTCAACCCACGAAGTTGCCCAATCATGTTTCTCAATCCTGTTGCCACAAGATGCTGTCCATTTGGCCCGCGAATTTCCAACCAGCCCAGCACTTGCCCAAGGTGATGTCTAAGTTTGTTGTGCACGTCCAGCCCATGCGTCTGTCCACATGCATTAGCCTTGTTGCATACTAGGATCCGCCATGCCATGCCTTGACATGCTAGGCGCACGCCTATGCCATGCCCAACTGATGCCACGCTCAACAACGTTCTTGCCCAGTCATGCTCCGCTCATGATAAGGTCTTTGATTCAATCCAAGCAACCCAATCCGATGTTAGACATTGTTGTAAGAGAGGCCCAATAATGCCCAAGTGTCCCACACGCTTTGCCCATGGCCTAGATGGCCTTCACGGACCCCCCTTATAATAGCACTTAAGAAAATTTTCAAAGTGCCAACACTAGACATCAGTGTTGCTTGAGGAGTCATAATGGCTCCTGGCCAGCGCCAAACCAACCCAGCGCGCACATAGCAGCACACTGACCTTAGTTGGCATGTCCCACACCCAACTAAGCATGATTTGAGTGTTCACTTGCCTTGCCCACATTTTAGCCGAGTGTCAAGGCCAGCCTTGGCATGCTGTCTGGCCATCCCTCAGGCCAAGTCCATGTCAACCCACTAAGGGGCTAACAAACCACCCCCACCAGAAGAGCCCGACATCCTCGTCGAAGGGTGTTCCCAATATTCAGCAATCTGTTTCTCTAATTGCCACAAAGTCACATCTCTTTCCCAACTCGCGTCTACCTCATTTTCACCTTTCCAATGCACAAGATAATCTGTTCTACAATTTTTCTTGCTCTGACCTTCAGTCCTATGAGCCAAAATCTTCTCAACATCTTTATCAAACTACTTTATGATCACTGGCGAAGCCCTCTTGGCTTGCTTTTTGCCCGCATCAAGCAATTCTTGTCGGAATGGCTTCAGGTAACTCACATGGAACGTAGGATGTACCTTCAATTTGTCTGGAAGCTTCAGTCTGTAAGCCACAACCCCAACTTTCTTTAGCACTTTGAATGGGCCGTCATACTTTGGAACCAATCCTCTATGCACCGTCTTACTACTGATCTTCATCCAAATCTGTGGTGTCAGCTTCAGCAACACCATGTCTCCCACTTTAAATTCGAGTGGCCTTCGATGTGCATCCGCATATTTCTTCATCCTTCTCACTGCCTTGCTCAGGCTGTCTCGTGTCTCCTCAAGAAACTCTATTCTAGCCCTGACATAATGATAGGCAGCAGGACAATTACCTCATGTACGCTGCACCGCCACATCATTTGGAGTCCTTGGTTGAAAACCCATACTCAGCTCAAAGGGACTCATACCCGTTGTAGAAGATTGATGCAAATTATAACAAAACTGAGCTGGCTCTAACAACTCCAGCCAATTTTTTTGAATTGCAGTAACATAATGATGCAGATACTCCTCGAGTAACTGATTCATCCTCTCAGTCTGACCATCTGTCTGAGGGTGATTCTCCACTGAACTTCAATTCCAACCCAACCAAACCAAACAGAACTGTCCAAAACCTGCCCATGAACCGAGTATCTCGATCACTTATGATATCTTTAGGCAACCTAAAATACTTAACAACATGTTTAAAAAACAAGTTAGCAGCAACATCTGCTGTATAAGAATGTGGTGCAGGGATGAACACCGCATATTTGAAAAATCGATCGACTATCACAAAGATCGATTTCATTCCATCAACCTTCAGCAACCCAGAAATGAAATCCATTGACACTGACTGCCATGGTCTGTCAGGAATGGGAAGTGGCTACAACAAGCCTACTTCACTCTTATTCTCAAGTTTGTCCACTTGGCACACGAGACAAGACTTAACATATGCCTCAACATCATTTTCCATCTTAGGCCATTAGTACGAACGAGACAGCAAAGTCAACATTCTCTCAATGCCTAGGTGACCACCCCACTTTGTGTCATGCGTCTCATGCATGATCTGCCTCCTCAAGCCCCCTCCACTAGGGACATATAATCTACTGCCTTTTGCATAAAGCAACTCATCTTCAACCCAATATCTTCGAACCCGTCCTTCCTGCACTTGCGAACGAAGTCTTTGGTAAATAACATCACTTTGGGATAGTTCCTTAATCTTGTCTAGGAACTCTGTCTCAACCACTGTGAGAGCAGCAACAAACTCTTGCCCCACCTTTCTACTTAATGCATCAGCAACTGAGTTCTGCGTACCAGGTTGGTGTACCCACACAAAATCAAATTCTGCCAAGAATTCCTGCCAACGTGCATGCTTCAGAGTCAACTTTTTTTGAGTTTTGAAGTAGGTGTTGGCAACATTGTCAGTCACCACCACAAATTTCGTGCCCAGTAGATAATGCTTCCACATTTCCAAGTAGTGCACTACTGCAGCCATCTCCTTCTCATGAGTACTGTACCTTTGTTCAGCATCCTTCAATTTTAGGCTAGGCAACTGGATGCTTGATCTGCACTAGCGCCCCACCAATGGTCCTGTCCGATGCATTTGTATACACCTCAAAAGGAATCTCAAAGTCAGGAAGCTTCAACACCGGTTCAGATGACACAACTTCTTTTAATCTCTCGAACGCTTCTTGACATCTCGTTGTCCATTCCCACTTATTATCCTTCTTGAGTAAGTCAGTCAAGGGAGACACCATCTTTAAATATCCCTTGATGAACTTTCAGTAGTAATTTGCCAATCCCAGAAATGATCTTAACTCATCAACTTTTGTAGGAGCATTCCATTCAAAAATGGCTTAGACTTTCCTCTCATCCATTCTCACATGTCCTTGGCTAATCCAGTGCCCAAGGAACATGACCTCTGCTCTACAAAACTCACATTTCTCTTTTTTCATATACAACTGAAACTTTCTCAGTTTTTGAAAAACCAACCTAAGATGTTCAAGGTGACCATCTAGTGTTTCACTATATACAACAATGTCATCTAGATAAACAACAACAAACCTATCTAGATACTCATAAAATACATCGCTCATAAGATTACAGAATGTAGTAGGGGCATTGGTTAAGCCAAACGGCATTACAAGGAATTCATATGAACCATACCTTGTCACACAGGTTGTTTAGCTTCATCACCAACAGCAATCCTCACTTGCCAATACCCAGCTCTCAAATCTAACTTCGTAAAGTATTTGGCTCGGGACAAACGAGCAAACAAGTTAGGAACATTAGGAATAGGGTACTTGTTTTTGATAGTGACCTTATTCAATTCCTTGTAGTCCACTCACATCCTCATCGAGCCATCTTATTTCCTCTGAAACAACACAGGTGCACCATAAAGAGCCTTGGAGGGTCGCAGAAAGCCATATTCTAGCAACTCTGTTAATTGCTTTCTCAACTCTACCAACTCAGAAGGCGCCATCCTATAAGGAGCTTGAGCACGGGGTCTTGCGCCCGGCTCCAATTGTGACACCCTCAAAATAGGTATACATCACCCATTTTGAGTCGTAAAATACATGGTACAGAATACAAATACAAACTTCATTTATACAATATGACAAAGCGTAGCTGAGAGTTTTTACACGAATATTGTCTAATAGACAGTATTCAAACTCAAAAAAGAGTCCTCATTAGAATTATTATCACACTATTTTATAAAATAGTGAGGACTACTATAGCCACCATCTCGTACCATCACTCCGTTCCTCGACTAGTCCCGACTACGTTCTCATTTCCTGAAGAGAACAATAAAAGCAAAAGGGTGAGCTCAACTAGCCCAGTAAGAAATATTATGACTAAGATAATGCAGAATAAATTATTGTTAGCCTTCGACAGTTTTAAACTGATAATAAACAACAAGTTTAACTGCAGCGGAATAAGCAATCCATTAGAAGAGTCAACTAGAGCATGATATCTATTATCTTCTATGATTTAAAAAGTTTATCATCAATTTTATCGCTGAGACTCAGCTTAATAAATAATCCATATCGCTGAATTATCCATGCACTACGGGCCAAGGATATTCATTAGTTTCATAACCACGAATTATCCATGCACTACGGGCTAAGGATATTCGTGTTTTCACCAATGGTCATGATCATACCGAATAATCCCTGATCATTATCATACCAACAACTGTCCATCAATGCATTACGGGCCAATGAGGACTTTTACCACATCATTTGAAACATTACATGTCATGATTATACTGAATAATCCCTGGTCATAATCATACCAATCAACAGTCCATCTATGCACTACGACCAAAGATGACTTTCATCATAATATAAGCATGAGGATGATGACAATGATATAAGAATTCAATTAAATGAAAGCAAATGATAAATTTTAAAAATTTATAATATAATTTATCTAGAATTTAATAATGTCCAAATTGTCAACATGATACTGCTTTGTGGAGTAAAATTCAAGAATAATATTGTATCAAAAATGATTTGGATAAAAAAAATCAATTTTTGTCATGAATAGTACTCAGGGTGAATAGTACCTGAGTGAATAGTACCCCGTGAATAGTACTTCGAGAATAGTATCTCATGAATAGTACTTTGTGAATAGTACTTCGTGAATAGTACTTTGCGAATAATACTTTGTGAATAATACCCGTGAATAGTACTTTGTGAATAGTCTCGCATAAATAAATAGTAACCATGAACAATACTCCAACGTGAAAATCTTAAAATTTGACAAGAATGTACAAAAAAATATCTTTTTGAAACGATACTAGATGAAACACAAATTTTAAGGATATTCTACTAATTTCACGGAGTATAGAAGCAATACTTTAACAAAATGAGGATATATTCAGGAATACGAGACGAAATAATATTACTTACATACTACAAAGTATGGAAGAAAATATTATTTCATACGAATATTGAACAAAAATAATATCCCTTACCTTAGAAGAAGACTGGATACTGGAATAGTGAAGTAACATAATACTCTTCTTCTTTCTCTCTATAGCTTCTCTCTCTATAATTGTTCTTGTGAGTCTTAGTGAATTGGTGAGAACGAAAAAAAAATGAACTTCTATTAATAGAAAAACATAGTTTCGATAATTGCACGATTAGGGGCTCGAATTATTACAGTATAGTACCTTCATCTATACCTTTGTTTTTAATTTAGTCCTGCAAGTATTATCAATCTTGCACCACCTCCCCTAATAGTACATACATGTGAATCAATAGTTCCATACATGTGAATCACTAGTTCCATACATGTGAACCAATAGCAATTAATTGCTCATTTATCCGATTAATTGCCCGTTTAGTCAATCTAACATCCCGAAATCAATTATTATCGAAATAAATGTTGATTTCCACTAACACAGATAATCCCAACACAATAGAAATATTTTTATCAACAATTTCATATTTAATCAACACGAACTTATTCATCATTAATATTATAACTCACAATATTTAACAACCAGATCATTCTCAGGAAAGAGGGGGCTTTCTAATAAGGATTTCTCCCTATGGACGCGCAATTAGGTGACCAAACCCCTTTTCTCGACAGAACTTTCTAGACATTTTCAATAATACAAATAATAATATGAACAAATTTGTCGTTTCAATTATTGATTTAATAATATAAAATATTATGTAGATGATACTGTGACAATAATTGAATCAATAATATGAGAGATATTATGCAACAATTACTGTAGCAATAATTGAGTATAACTGAGTGACTTCTCTCGTAAGCATCAATAATAAATACTGTGTGCTACTATGCAACCACGCGTATTACTGTACTTTTACCACCGAAAAGTTTAATAGTTTAACGGTAAAACTTTCGCCGTTATTTTTATAAAAAGATATTTCTGTCGTTTTCTAACTACGATAAAACAAATATTTTATAACAACTTGCTTACTTTGTAAAATTTATAAATATTATCCACAACTATAACATTATATCAAATCCATACCATAATATTCAAAAATATATTTCAAGAAAAATTAATCTTTATTCATAAAAGTTGGGGTTTTACAACCTCCCCTTCTTATGAAATTTCGTCCTCGAAATTAGGGTACGTACTTGGTATGTCGAAGAGGTGAGGATACATTGACTTCATTTCAGATTCTAACTCCCAGATCATTTTCTCAACATCGTGGTTTCTCCACAAAACTTTGACTTGAAGTATAACCTTGGAGTGTAGAATATGATCCTTCTTATCCAAGATTTTAACAAGTACCTCTTCATATATTAAATCTTCCGCTATGTCGTCCGGTTCTAATTCAATAATGTGGTTTGAGTCTTCCACATATTTACGCAACATAGATATGTAAAAAAGATTATGAACACAAGACATATATACTTGGCGGTAAGGCGAGTCTGTAGGCCACAATTCCTACTCGATCGAGGATTTTAAATGGGCTAATGAATCGAGAATTGAGCTTTCCTCTCTTTTCAAATCTTGTAACTCCTGTAACACCCAAGAAAAATTGGATTTTTAGGAGAATTAAAATTTTATTTAATTATGAGGATTAAATGAATTTAATTGATTATTTAAGGGAGTAAGCTATTTGAAAGTCGTTCTATGGCCTAGACATGTCAGAACGTCGTAGTATTTTGGCTACGTGACATAATTAAAGAGTTTGAATTTTCAACACGAAAATAAAAGTTTTTCGAGAAATTTTCTGAAAAACACTATTCACGCATTTCTGCTCGGGAATTATTTTTGAACTACCGAAAAATATGTAACGATGGAATATCGATGTAAGATGGAATATCCAATAATATTTCAGTTATGAAAAATACAGGTTTTCGCCTGCGGACTTAAAACCTAACGATTAGGGAAAATAATTTACGAGAAGGAATTTAAATGTGATTAATGAATTAAACAATGATAGTATAATACGTAGGTATTATACGAAGTAATGAATACGAGTACGTTACGAGGTATTATACGAGTATGTGTGGATGATGGTATGACGTATATGTTGAATTAGTATATGAGTTAAAATACGAGATTAATACGTATAATATATGTTATAAGGCTTTAAGCCAAAAGAAAGGAATTTGTAGGATTTGTTAAGTATTATGTTAGCCCAAGTATGGAAATAGTTAAGTCCAATGTGAATTAATATGCAAGCCCAAGAGTTTGTAATGGGAAGCCCAAAGTAATTTAATGAAAGCCCAAATGATTAAGTTAAGTTAATTAAAACTAAGCCCAAGCTAAGATCCAAAGTGATGAGCAAGTAAAGGAAACTTAATGGCTAAGTGTTGTGGTAATCAAGTAAGCTTAATGGCTAAGTTAAGTAATGACCAAGTAAATAATGTGGTGAGCAAGTAAAGGATAAGTTATGTGATTAGCAAGAATACTTAATGGTTAAGTAAAGGTGGTGGCCAAGTTATCTTAAGGGCTAGGTAATGAATAGTAAAGAGGTGGATGGTCTAATGACCATTAAGCCCTCAACTAGGATTTCCTATAAATAGAAGAGAAGCTAGCTCATTTGTTGGTTTTCTTTTCATCCAACTCTTTACAACTTAATTGTTAGAGAGAATAAGTGAGAATAAGTTAGTTTTTCATCCAATAACTTATAGCTTATTGGTTAGAGAGAAAAAGTTACAAAAGCTAGAACAAGTTAGCCTTTGAGAATTCAAGAAGCAAGAAGGAGATTAAAGCTAAGGCAAGTGATCTTCATAGGTAAGAACTTAAACCATAATTCTCTTTCTCTTCAATTGTTAGAGAAGGGGGTAGTGGTAGAACATGTATACTAAGGAATGATAAGAAATGATTAATTAATGGATTTAAGCCGTTTAAGTCATGAATAAGCTAATTGTAATCAAATAAGTTATGAAAAAAAAGGAAGAACTTGTAGGAACTTGTCTTATGTTGTAATAATAAGGTTGTATGATAATAAGAAGCAAGGATGATGGTTAAAAGATTTAAGTTATGATAAAGTCATGCCAAGTAAATTCATAAGTAGTTTATACTTTTATAAGTTATAAACTCACAAAGAATAAGTAACAACTTATTATGTTTATAAATTAATGATGTATGGATGTCAAGATGTTAATATGATGGATTGAATCCATTAGAAGCAAAGAACAAGTCTTAAGAAATGAAGTTAAGGCGGAATTCACGAGTTAGGACGATAATCATCGAATACGTGGAAATCTCGGAATGGAAGTCGAATTTTGATATTGAGCCTGGAAACATTTGTTTTCAATGGAGACAAGTCTTATTTGGCATTATAGAGTTGCGGACTCGAGAATGACCGAATTCTGACTTAGAACAAAAAAACGAGCATTGAACGTTCATGAACATTTATCGTTTTCGTTAAAAATGGACTAATATGTGAATTTTTAGCAAACGAAGTCGAATAGATAAAATTATTGCATGACCACGTAGAGTACATGATTTGTGAACCATAGGTTCTTGAACGAAACAATTCGTACTTATAACGAAGAAGTTACGAGTCTGGGAATCTCATAATTCAAAAAGTCTGTCAAAATTTTCTGTGGCTAGAGTCTGCGCCGCGGCGTGACTCCAAGCTTAAAGGACCGGCGCCGCAGCGCCAAACTGAGCATCAGCTACTATTAGTTGGCGCCGCAACGCGACCACTAACAAAGGGACTCGCGCTGCAGCATCGAGTCCGACCTTCAAGCCCTAATAGGCGACGCCGTAGCGCAAGATGCAGTACAAAAGCTGGCGCCGCAGCGCCAGCACTAGAATGTAGATGGAGAAGAAAGGTTTTGATTGTAAAGGAAAGGAGAAACGAATAAAGATCGAATTAAATTCTTAATCAACTTAATGTAACATCATTTAGATGTATAACCTTAAGTAATGCATTAGAGGTTGAAAGAAAGAATAATTTAAAAGAAGCACGTGAAGGGTAATTAAGTAAACCATGAATGGTATTCAAAGTTGGTACTTCACAAATGGCGATCATGTTTCGATTAATAATGTAAGGACATTAGTAAGTCGTAAGGAAGGATGTTTAACTCGAACTGAGTTGTGTTAATGAAATTATTTCAATTAAGTTATAAAAGGGAAAGAAGATGGTAAGAACGATGTAAAAGAACGACGGAAAGCCGGAACCAATAAATAACAAATCTAATACATGATTAGATTGAGAAGAAGGGTAAGATTATTTAGGAACTATGTATGTTCATTCATGACCTAATGTGGTATGTTATGTGATTATGTGTTGTAGAGACCGTAAAGACTCAAAGGAAAAGTTATTATACTGTAGCATACGCTGAAGGCAAGTTTTTCTTAAACGCTTGTCTAACCTTCGTGTTAGCCAGGTTTTCAAATGATTCAAGTTATGAGATGCATGTATGGTTTTAAAGAAAGAGTCGATGCCAGTTTTAACTCGGCTAGACTAATCGTGATAGATTGATTGATTTACAAGTCTTTCAATATAGAACTGTTAACGCTATCCTATGCCAAGTATTTGGTACGGATTAAAAGGTAAGTTTGTCTATGAACAAATAAATATATTTTTATCAATTATTCGATGGGCACGTGAGGTTGCCAAAACTTAAACGTACATACGTTTAAGGGATCTAGTGTTGATCAACATAGAGTACTATAGGCTGATCACCTAGAAGTGCTAGTAATATATACCAGACTTACGGACTTCGTGCTGGGTTGTCCTTTTCAAATAAATTATGAAATGCTCATGGTCTTGGACCAGAATTGATGTTTCACTGAATATTGTTATTGTAAAACGTTTTGAAGGAAAAGGAATGCTATTTTGAATTATTGATAGCACTTCGTAACTATTATCCAGTTACTAAAGATATACGATTCCTATGTTTCAAGCATGATTTTAAATGAAATTGTTGTACTTGCTGAGCTTGTTATGCTCACTCTTGCTTGAACCATATGAATGCAGCTAAGGACGAGCGAACCAAAGTTTCCAGTAGAGATAAAGGTAAGGCGAAGACGAATGATTAGTTTATCTTGTAATAGACTAGTAAGTATATGTATTATATTATGATGAACAAAGAGTGTAATGGTTTAGGAACCTGGGAACGGGATTTATTATTATTAATGTAATAAGAATGTCGTTGGAACACATATTTTGATGTCGTTTGATTATAATGAATGTACAGTTATGAGTACCGTGTAGCACCAATTGTCGGGTTGAAAGAGACCCGGATTTGGGGGCATCACAGGTTGGTATCAAAGTATTAGGTTATAAAACTTAAGGGGGAAAAAACCTTAGGCTAATAACCTCGTTAAGGAAGAGAAGTCCGAAGGAAGTACACTCGAGCTTTACTTGAGTTGAATAAGTCAATAAGGTATTGAGGAAACTCAGTACCAGAAAATTCAAAAGATGGAAAGTAACCATAAATAAATTAAATGTGATTTGTGCTTATACTATTGTGTATTATGTACTAATCAACATATTATATGTTATTATAGGATGTAGAACAATAGCTTGATGTATGGAGACATACACGCGGCGAGCGAAGAAATTGTGAACAGCGTAGAGCCAGTACCCATGCCAGTGGCGGAGGTACCATTAGTGATTCTAGAGGAGTCGGAGCCAGAGGAGTACTTTTCTGAGGAGGACTACTCCGAGGGAGAGATGGATATAGCATCATATCTTAATATGATGAGCGATATGGAGGAGGGAATGGAGGTAACGTCGGTTGGTACGGTGGTACCTACACCAAAGTCATCACCTCCAGATGCAATGAGATCATTATATCTGGCAGAGCTTGACAAGAATGTGCAACTGAGTACAGTGGTGCAAAATCAGAATGAAGATATTAGTGCTCTTTATGAAGCGAAGGAGTCTGCAGAAGCAGATTTTGAGTCAAAGCATGATGAGAAGGTGCTCATGATAAATAAGGCTAGGGATTTTAAGAAAGAGGTCGATGAGCTTCGTAAAGAACTAGGGGAGAAGAATCGGAAGATAGCATGGATGTCTTACATCCATAAGAGTACTCATAAGGATTTCAAGCTGAAAGTTGCTTATCATCCCATGGAGTCAGGACAAACTCGACATACGATTAGTCGGGATACTATAGCGAAGATTGCGAATGAGAAGCACGAAGATGCTGTTATGCATTATTAGACGGCTAGAATTATAAATATGTGTGTAGTGACGTAAAACCCTCTTTTGTATAAAAGGTTGTCTTTTTGTAAATTCCAACTTTTGTGAAATTCAATTACGGGATAGAAAATATAATAACTTTTGGCTATGAACGCAAATTGTAAATAGTTTTAAACTATGAAGAAGCATATGAATATAATGAAGTTTTCATTTAATATGCTTTGTTATGGTGCGAGTTGTTATGTGGCGAATAATAACGAAGTAAGTGAATAGATAATAAGGAAATTTTAATTAGTTAATCTGAAAATGCCGCCAAAGAGAAGACAACGTAATCAGGAAGTGGAATCACTTAATGATAATCAAGGGGGTCAAAACAACCCTATGCAAGAGTTCGTTAATTTATTAACGGCTGCATTTAACCAACTCGGGGGTAGAGTAATCGTAGAACCTAGGGTAGCCAGAACGACTACCTATAAAGAGTTTAAAAGCATAGGTCCACCAAAGTTTAAAGGAACGACGGACCTAATAGAGGCCCAGACATGGGTAAAAGAAATAGAGAAGGCGTTTGTTATTACAAACGTAGCTGAGGCGCAAAAGACTTCTTTTGCGACTTACAGGATGAAAGGAGAAGCCAACTTTTGATGGGAGGCTCACCAGGGTGGGGCTAAAACAGATGCGGTAGCATGGGAACAATTCAAGAAGGTTTGCTTCGAGAATTATTTCCCTACAAGCATGCAAGGGAGGATGGGTATTAAGTTCTTAGAACTTGAACTAGGGGACGTGACGGTTCCTCAGTACACGGCCAAGTTCAATGAATTGGCAAGGTTTGTTCCACACCAAGTGAACACTGAGGAGAGGAAGGCTCGTAGGTTTGAGCAGGGCCTGAAACCCTGGCTCTATAGTAGGATTGCGGTGTTCCAGAAGGTTTCCTATGGGACCATTCTGGAGAAGGTGATTATAGCAGAGGGTGGTGGTGAGGCGTTGACTCAATACCACAAAGAGAGGAAAAATAAGAGCAAGGGAGAGGGAGGAACCAAGGCAGAGAATGCCAGTATGCCAAAAAGAATGAATCTTAACTCTGGTAATACTGGAGTAGGACAAGGGGATCCTAAGCATAAGATCAAAGTGTGTAAGACATGTGGAAAGACTCATTTAGGAGTCTGTTTGAAAAGGAGTATAAGTACCTTTAAACATTAAGGTAGAGCGGGAGGAAATAACTTTCATTGATTATATTCGTGAAAATCGTTTCATGAATAATAAAAGTAAGCAAGTATCGGTAGATAATTACCGATAAAGTTGAGAGAATTTGAAGTAATTCTCGGTATGAATGGGTTGATTAACCAGAGAACCTTAACAAATGGTCTAAGGAAAAGTGTGAATCTTCGGTTTTCTAATAAACGCAATGTGGTATTTTTATGGTAATAAAACACTGGAAAATTTTTGTTGTCTAATTATGACGCAATCTAGAAGGATGTTAAGACAAGTTTAGGTTATGGTACAATCGTAACCTTTGATGGTTGACATATGGGAGCTGGGCTAAACAATTCCTTCAGAGAGCGAAGGTATATACGAAACTGGCAACCGATCTAACTCACTGTGATGGCAGTGTAGATGAGACGGGAACTTGTTTGTTGGTTATTTGTGGAAAACCACTCAGAGTACCATATGGACTACTAGCAGAGAAACGATATGTGCTGAGACCTAGAGAAGTAATAAGAAGAAGATAAGAATGTAAATCATCAAAGATGATGAATGTATTAAGTAAGACATCTTTATATGTCATGAAGCTGTAAGTCGATAATAAAAGTAGGTCGCGTAAACTTAGGTTGAAAGAGCGCGAACCCTAAGAAGTAAAGTTAAGTAAACCAATGCATAAGTTAAATATATATCAAATAAGTTAACAGTTAAGAATAAATAACCGTTGCCCAGGATCGATGATCTAATTGATCAGTTGAAAGAGGTAAAGTATTTTTTTTATAAGATAGATTTGTGTATGGGGTATCGTCAGTTGAAAGTGAGGAAGAGGTAAGGTACCTAAGATGACGTTCAGAACTCGTTATAATTATGACAAGTTTTTGGTTTTGACGTTTGGGTTGACTGATGTACTGAAGTTAGGTTTTTCGTAAGGGGCGCTAAGCAAGTCAGTGGCAAATTGATAGGGATGTTGGGAATGAGATGTGAGAAAGGAAAGATAAGTGATTCACCTGTATTGTCTTTATCAGATGATAAGAGGAATTTTGTAGTGTATCTCGATGTTTTGCATAGATGACGAGATTGCGTGCTCTTGTAGCATGGCAAGGTCATTGCATATGCATTACGCCAGTTAAATGATTATGAGAAGGTCTATCCTACTTATGATCTATAATTGGCAGCTGTAGTTTTTGAAAAAAAATAAAATCTGAAGATAGTATTTGAACGGGGAGAAGTGTGAGTTATACATGGACTATAGAAGTCTGAAATATATCGTCACACAAAAGGAGTTGAATATGCGGTAGAGAGAGAACTGTGATATCTTATATCATACAGGGAAGGTAAAATTAGAAGACGACGCGTTAAGTAAGGAAGGGTAGTGAAAAGCTATCGATGTTAACAACTCAGAATGAGTTAATAACGGAAATGGCAAAAACGGAGTTAGAAGTTAAACTATGGAATAGAGTAGTAAAAATGCTATTCACAACATAGACTCAATCCACGATAATGGAATGAGTTAAGTAAGTACAATTAGGTAATGAGGAATGCAGACAAATGAAGAAGAGGATGCAAGATAAAGAGAAGACTAAGTTAATCTTGATTTGAGGGAGAAATTTGAGTTCCAAATAATTAGGAATTAAAAGAAGGACTAATAAAGGGAAGATAGCGTAATATGTTAATAAGTGGTCAACTTCCAACTCAAATTACTGATAGGAAGTGACAAGTCATGTAAATTAAGATAATACCTTCGTTGAAGGTGAAATGAAAGAACCACAATGTCAAAGAAGCATTGTGGTAACTCGAGATTAAAATGAAGAAAATTTTTTCCTCATTTGTTTATTTTAAGTATAGTGAGATTCTGGGGACAGAATCCTTATAAGGAGGGAAGAATGTAACGCCCGAGAAAATTCGAATTTTTAGGAGAATTAAAATTTTATTTAATTATGAGGATTAAATGAATTTAATTGATTATTTAAGGGAGTAAGCTATTTGAAGGTCGTTCTATGACCTAGACATGTCAGAACGTCGTAGTATTTTGGCTACGTGACATAATTAAAGTGTTAGAATTTCCAAGACAAAAATAAAAGTTTTCTGAGAAATTTTCTAAAAAATACTATTCACGCATTTCTGCTCGGGAATTATTTTTGAACTTCCGAAAAATACGTAACGATGGAATATCGATGTGAGATGGAATATCCAATAATATTTCAGTTATGAAAAACGCAGTTTTTCGCCTGCGAACTTAAAACCTAACGATTAGGGAAAATGATTTACGAGAAGGAATTTAAATGTGATTAATGAATTAAACAATGATAGTATAATACGTAGGTATTATACGAAGTAATGAATACGAGTACGATACGAGGTATTATACGAGTATGTGTGGATGATGGTATGATGTATATGTTGAATTAGTATACGAGTTAAAATACGAGATTAATATGTATAGTATATTTTATAAGGCTTTAAGCCAAAAGAAAGGAATTTGTAGGATTTGTTAAGTATTATGTTAGCCCAAGTATGGAAATAGTTAAGTCCAATGTGAATTAATATGCAAGCCCAAGAGTTTGTAATGGGAAGCCCAAAGTAATTTAATGCAAGCCCAAATGATTAAGTTAAGTTAATTAAAACTAAGCCCAAGCTAAGATCCAAAGTGATGAGCAAGTAAAGGAAACTTAATGGCTAAGTGTTATGGTAATCAAATAAGCTTAATGGCTAAGTTAAGTAATGACCAAGTAAATAATGTGGTGAACAAGTAAAGGATAAGTTATGTGATTAGCAAGAATACTTAATGGTTAAGTAAAGGTGGTGGCCAAGTTAACTTAAAGGATAGGTAATGAATAGTAAGGAGGTGGATGGTCTAATGACCATTAAGCCCTCAACTAGGATTTCCTATAAATAAAAGAGAAGCTAGCTCATTTGTTGGTTTTCTTTTCATCCAACTCTTTACAACTTAATTGTTAGAGAGAATAAGTGAGAATAAGTTAGTTTTTCATCCAATAACTTATAGCTTATCGGTTAGAGAGAAAAAGTTACAAAAGCTAGAACAAGTTAGCCTTTGAGAATTCAAGAAGCAAGAAGGAGATTAAAGCTAAGGCAAGTGATCTTCATAGGTAAAAACTTAAACCATAATTCTCTTTCTCTTCAATTGTTAGAGAAGGGGGTAGTGGTAGAACATGTATACTAAGGAATAATAAGAAATGATTAATTAATGGATTTAAGCCGTTTAAGTCATGAATAAGCTAATTGTAATCATATAAGTTATGAAAAAAAGGAAGAACTTGTAGGAACTTATCTTATGTTGTAATAATAAGTTTATATGATAATAAGAAGTAAGGATGATGGTTAAAAGATTTAAGCTATGATAAAGTCATGCAAAGTAAATTCATAAGTAGTTTATACTTTTATAAGTTATAAAATCACAAAGAATAAGTAATAACTTATTATGTTTATAAGTTAATGATGTATGGATGTCAAGATGTTAATATGATGGATTGAATCCATTGGAAGCGAAGAACAAGTCTTAAGAAAAGAAGTTAAGACAGAATTCACGAGTTAGGACGATAATCGTCGAATACGTGAAAATCTCGGAATGGAAGTCAAATTTTGATATTGAGCTTGGAAACATTGGTTTTCAATAGAGATAAGTCTTATTTGGCATTATAGAGTTCCAGACTCGAGAATAACCGAATTCTGACTTAGAACGAAGAAACGACCGTTGAACGTTCATGAACGTTTATCGTTTTCGTTAAAAATAGACTAATATATGAATTTTTAGCAAACGAAGTCGAATAGATAAAATTATTGCATGACCACGTAGAGTACGTGATTTGTGAACCGTAGGCTCTTGAACGAACTAATTCAAACTTATAACGAAGAAGTTCTCACAATTCAAAAAGTCTGTCAAAATTTTTTGTGGCGCCGCGGCGCGACTCCAAGCTTAAAGGACCGGTGCCGCAGCGCCAAAGCGAGCATCAGCTACTATTAGTTGGCACTGCAAAGCGACCATTAACAAAGGGACTCGCGCTGCAGCACCGAGTCCGGCCTCCAAGCCCTAATGGGCGACGCCGCAGCGCGAGATGCAGTTCAAAAGCTGGCGCCGCAGCGCCAGCACTAGAATGTAGATGGAGAAGAAAGGTTTTGATTGTAAAGGAAAGGAGAAACGAATAAAGATTGAATTAAATTCTTAATCAACTTAATGTAACATCATTTAGATGTATAACCTTAAGTAATGCATTAGAGGTTGAAAGAAAGAATAATTTAAAAGAAGCACGTGAAGGGTAATTAAGTAAATCATGAATGGTATTCAAAGTTGGTACTTCACAAATGGCGATCATGTTTCGATTAATAATGTAAGGACATTAGTAAGTCGTAAGGAAGGATGTTTAACTCGAACTGAGTTGTGTTAATGAAATTATTTCAATTAAGTTATAAAAGGGAAAGAAGATGGTAAGAACGATGTAAAAGAACGACGGAAAGCCGGAACCAATAAATAACAAATCTAATACATGATTAGATTGAGAAGAAGGGTAAGATTATTTAGGAACTATGTATGTTCATTCATGACCTAATGTGGTATGTTATGTGATTGTGTATTGTAGAGACCGTAAAGACTTAAAGGAAAAGTTATTATACTGTAGCATACGCTGAAGGCAAGTTTTTCTTAAACGTTTGTCTAACCTTCATGTTAGCCAGGTTTTCAAATGATTCAAGTTATGAGATGCATGCATGGTTTTAAAGAAAGAGTCGATGCCAGTTTTAACTCGGCTAGACTAATCGTGATAGATTGATTGATTTATAAGTCTTTCAATATAGAACTGTTAACGCTATCCTATGCCAAGTATTTGGTACGGATTCAAAGGTAAGTTTGTCTATGAACAAATAAATGTATTTTCATCGATTATTCGATGGGCACGTGAGGTTGCCAAAACTTAAACGTACATACGTTTAAGGGATCTAGTGTTGATCAACATAGAGTACTATAGGCTGATCACCTAGAAGTGCTCGTAAGCTATACCAGACTTACGGACTTCGTGACGGGTTGTCCTTTTCAAAGAAATTATGAAATGCTCATGGTCTTGGACCAGAATTGATGTTTTACTGAATATTGTTATTGTGAAACGTTTTGAAGGAAAAGGAATGCTATTTTGAATTATTGATAGTACTTCGTAACTATTATCCAGTTACTAAAGATATACGATTCCTATGTTTCAAGCATGATTTTTAAATGAAATTGTTGTACTTGCTGAGCTTGTTATGCTCACTCTTGCTTAAACCATATGAATGCAGCTAAGGACGAGCAAACTGAAGTTTCCAGTAGAGATAAAGGCAAAGCGAAGACAAATGATTAGTTTATCTTGTAATAGACTAGTAAGTATATGTATTATATTATGATGAACAAAGAATGTAATGGTTTAAGAACCTGGGAACGGGATTTATTATTATTAATGTAATAAGAATATCGTTGGAACACATATTTTGATATCGTTTCATTAGAATGAATGTACAGTTATGAGTACCGTGTAGCACCAATTGTCGGGTTGAAAGAGACCCGGATTTGGGGGCGTCACAACTCCTTTCATGGAGCAATACGTAACAACACATGATCTCCAACATTGAATTCCACGTCCTTTCAAGAAGATCAGCATAAATCTTTCGTCGATCTTGTGAGGTTTTTATACGTTATCAGATCTTTTGAATCTTCTCCATAGTCATACGTACCAATTTCGGTCCCAACAATGTTGCTTCACCCACCTCATCCCATCATACTGGAGAACGACACTTGCATCCATATAACGCCTCGAATGGAGATATGCCTATACTTGCTTGATAACTGTTGTTGTAGGAGAATTCCACTAATGGCAAGAACTTGTCCTAACTTCCTTTGAAGTCAAGGACATAGAGTCTTAATAGATCTTCAAGAGTTTGGATAGTCCTCTCCGATTGCTCGTCCATTTGAGGATGATATGCCGAACTAAATCATAAATCCGTGCCCATAGCTTTTTACAAACTAACCCAAAATCGTGAAGTGAATCATGGGTCTTGATCAGAAACTATGGATACTGGCATACCATGCAGTCTTATAATCTCATTTATGTATATCCGAGCAAGACTTTCAAGTGAATAAGTTTCTCGTATAGGTAAGAAATGAGCAGACTTGGTTAGTCTATCGACAATGACCCAAATCGCATCTATTCCTTGAGAAACCTTGGGAAGACCAGTAAAGAAATCCATGGTAATGTACTCCCACTTCTATTATAGAATTTTAAGTGGTTGCAATGGACCTTTTGGCACTTGATGCTCCACCTTGACACGTTGACAAGTGAAACACCTTGAGATAAACTCCGCTATCTCTCTCTTCATATTGCTCCACCAAAATATATGTCGAAGATCATGATACATTTTGGTACTCTCATGATGGATTGCAGCGCCTCCATCATGATCTTATACTTAAAATCAGGGTCGTTAGGAATACAAAGTCTGGAGTTAACTCGAAGTATTTCTTCTTCATCTATTCTTGCTTCCGGAATAGTACTTTCTTGCACTTTCTTCTTCATACGCATCAGCTCCAGTGTGACACCCCCAAATTCAGGTACTTAGAACCCGAACTCAGTGCTTCACGATACCATTTTTATGAGCAGAATAATACTAATAATAATAATAAATATAATATAAATATCAAACTTAATTTACATATATCATAGTCTAATCCTAGTTTCTCATCCTTTACTACATTACATTACACGATAGACAATAAATATTATCATCTTAATATAGATTAACTATTACATAAGATACCATAAGTTTATTCTGTTTGCCTTCCTTTTCCCTTGTTCCTGCCTGAACCTTCAGGTTGATCACGCTTAGCTAAAAACATTTACATTTAAAGCAAGAATGAGCATTTGGGTGCCCAACAAGTAATAGCAGACAATAAACGTTAGTTGAAAGAAGTAAATATTTTTTATGAATGACACTTCTACAACGAATCAACAGTTGTGAAGTAAGTTAAACCAATAATAACAACATATCAAATCTATCTCAAATTTTAAAACTACGTGCAGACTATAAATGGAGAGCAGTCAACAGAGTATGAACTTTGTTTTCAATTTTCGATATTCAACTGAATCACAAGAATTAATTATACGCAATAACAAAGTGAAGTATTTTCCAGAGTTTATGCTGAGTGATCCCTAAGGATCTTGAACTTAATTCTCGAGTAACTATCAAAGATTTGTTTTGAAATACCCATGTATATCAGATAATCATAAAGATTAAGTCATACCCCTCTGTAAGTATACCACGTGATCAGCTTAATTATACCTTATATTATGCATAATACTTAACTGTCCGTAATAGCCGAATATACGACCAATAGTTTTCCCTTTGTATTAAAGGTTGTTCTTCTCAGTCTTATAATCAAAATTTTGAACTATAACAATGAAATACTATGATTTCAATATCTAATCGCTTTTTTGATCTAGCCAAAATAATTGGCATTGACCTGGTAATAATAATTGAGTTCTTTTTCCGAACCTATCAAGTTCTAATAAATATTCGTTTAGCTAGAATAATTAGCTGAGACATATCTCAACGCTATCTGTAAATTTATGTCTAGCTTAGACAACTTTTAATTAACATATACATACTGGAAAATAATAAGTATGTATCAACATATGATTAAATACAATGATTATCCAAGTGAGATCACTTGTTTAACAAATTTTAGAAATTAACGAAGATAATATATATCTGAATTGTACAATAATACTGAATTGATAACCAATGATCGGATAAAATTCAAGAACTGGCATATCGACAAAAGTATAGGTACATGAACAATAACAATAACAAAAGAGTTTTGAAACTGGCTTACACATGTCCATTGCATAAAGTAAATGCAAAGGTTAGATACTTGTCTGGTCTGCTGCTTACAGTTACGCAACTTAGTTTTATCTTTTATGTCGAGACCTATCAATAATAAGATCATTCTATCGATTAGAAATACATATCATAACACATAGTACTGCTATTTACAATCATCACATAACCTAATCACATTGTCACATAGTTATATCAGTCATTGGATAATAAACAATCACCTATCAAATCAAACTATCTAGGTTTAGATCAGTTTCGAAGTCAATTTGGTGTACCGATGGCTTTATCGGGTAATTATCGAGTCTAAAACTCTATTCTGCAGTTCAATATTATTCTGAATATTTTAAATATCAATCATATTATTTTTCATAGCCTTATAATAATTTTTAAATAATTTTTATAATTTATCATGATTTTTCAAACACTGAAATCATTATTAAATAATTTAAATATTAAATAATTCTATTATAAATAATATTTAATTAATATTAAACTATTAATGAAATCATTGCCAAAATATTAAAGTTATTTATAATAACTCAAAATATTTTTAAAACATTTTTATTACCCTTAAATGATTTTTAAAACATTTAAAATTATTTTTTAAATAATTATCATTAATATTTAAATATTAATGTACTATTTATCAAAATATTAAAAGTTATTAATTATGACTTAAAATATTTTAAAACCATTTATTTCCTTTTAAAGTGATTTTTAAATCAATAAAACTATTTTAAAACTATTTATTTAATAAAATTATTAAATAAATTTAATATCATTAATATTAAATTATTACTAAATTTACCTTTAAATATTAAAAGTTATATTTTATAACTTAAAATATTTTTAAACTATTTATTTTCATTTAAAATAATTTTTATAATATTAAAATTATTTTAAACTAATTTATTTAATATAAGCATTAAATAAATCTAATATCTTTAATATTAAATATTTAAGGAAATTTGCCTTAAAATATTTAAAGTTTTGTTTTATAACTTAAAATATTATTAAATACCTTATTATAATTTAAAATTATTTTTAATATAATAAAATCATTTTTAATTAATTTATTTAATGCATTTATTAAATAAATTAAATATCAATAATATTCAAATAAATACTAATATTTATGAAAAATATGTAAAATTATTAAAAGTTAATTTTTATAACTTAAAATAATTTTTGTAATTTTTAGAAATAAATTTCTATTTTTAAATGATTTTAAGAATTTATTTCTATTTTTTAATCATTTTTCGGAAATTAGAAAACTAAAATAATTAAATCCGTCGCTAAATGCTTTAGCGACGGTTTCTGTCGCGGTTGGTGCTCTTGAGGCTCAAGAACACTGACAAGCAGTTAGCAACATGCCCGGTTTGACCACGTTTATTTATCTGATTAACAAGTTTCTAGGTGAACTTAAACTTTGATCTTATAGTGTTTATGTAACACTATAATTATCACTAACAATCTGGGCCATACAACAACACACTTTGAAGATCAAAGCCTCCAAAGTAACTGTCAGAACGCTTCTGGGTTTTCTGGGTAACCCAAAAGCCTAGGCAGTTCGAGTAGGCACTTTCTATCTCAAATTAATCTAGGTTTTGGTTGATGTTATGGTAGTCTAATGGGTCAAAACTATAGTCTACAAGACAAGGTACATATATCAATCATCAGGTCAGTCGAACTACATCAGAAACACAAACTAGCGCCCGATCAAACCATGTCAAAAATGGTGTTCTTGAGTTTTCTGGGTTTCCCAAAAAATCGAGTTCATAATCAAACAAACTAGTTTGACCATCCATTACTTTACGTCAATTGATGATTTGAGTGATATAAAGGCACAGATCTAAAGTCCATATAGCAGGCTATAACATAGATTTAATAACATCATTAAAACACATAAATCCTGACAGATCTTGAGCTAGAAAAATCTTGTCAGACGCTGAGATTGAGTTTCTGGGTTGCCCAGAAACTCTTGGTCATGCTCGGTCAACCGAGTTTGACCAAGAATATCATGTAATTTGGATCTGATCTAAGCATGATTTCAAGTCCAGATCAAAGTCCTTATGACAAACTACAAGTCTAAAACATAAAACACATAAAATCATAAACAGACAAAGATTTACAGGGTCTGACATTCGATTGTCAGACTCAGTTTAAAAATTTTCCAGATTTTGAAAATTTTCAAATCCGAGCCTCTAGATGTTATGGATCTAACATTTAGCCACCCAGATCACTTATATAGACTACAAACAACATGTTTTACCACTAAATCATAACATCTAACATGCACACAGATCAAGATCAAATTTGTAATTAGGGTTTATACCTTCAATGAACAAATTTTGATTCTAGGCTACTGATTTGTTGTGAGTAGTAGTGGGGTTTGTTTTTGAGACTGATATACTAAAGAATTTTGTAGGTTAGAGAGAGAGAAGGACTTGATAGAGAGTTGGTGTACAAATGGGCTAAATGAGCACTTTTCTCTCTCTTAATCCTTATATAATTGATAGATGCAATGAACTTGCTGAGATAGCTGTAAATATATGGCTGGTATGTGTTAAATCTCAGCACATATACAATCTTATTAGGTCACCTACTACATATTTTGGTAAGATTCACAAGTAATCTAATAAAAATGGCAAAAAGGGTAATAAGGTCATTTGACTTGAAATTTTAATGGCATGTTAGTCCTTTGTCCCAACCCTTAGGGTTTGCAAAAATATAATTTTTCTAAAATTTCTATTTAGGTTTAAAAATAAAACTTAGTTTCTAAAAATAGTAAATAAGGTTTTCCTAATTAAATTAGGTTTCCTAATTACCTAAACTTACTAATTAGGTTTAAAGAGTTAATAATTAGCATTAAGATGATTACATTAGCGATTAGGACTCCCAATTAGCAATTTAGGGTTAACAATTAGGGTTTCTAATTAGCTATTAGGTTTTCTAACAATTAAGGTTTCCAAATATTAATAATTAGGGTTTTCCTAATTAAAATTAATATATATATTAACATTAATCATATTACACAATTTCTTACCAATCATAAACTCCGGTTTGAGTTTCAAATTAGGGTTAAACCAATTAATGCTATGGTTTTGACATTTTAAACATAATTGACCAACTATTATCAATACGTACATACAATACATATTTATAACACTGGAAAAAATAATAATATTATAGTATTATTCCCATTCCGTGTCCAAACTCCAGAATTAAGGTTTAGATTTCATAGCTGATTCATCTTTTATATACATATCATTATTAATTAAGTTATAATAATTAACTTAATTAATCTGAAATAAATTCATATAATAAAGTAGTTATTATAATAATTCTAATAATTATTTCAAATATTAATGAAATAATATATAATCATATTTTCATGAAAAATAATTCCTAAAAATATTTTTATTATAAAATTAATTATTATAAGAACATAATTTATAATGATTAATAATTCTTAAAAAAAATTATTTGTAAATACTAAGGTAATAAATAAATTTTATTTATCACATATAAGTATACAAATTACCTTGCACATATTCCCACATTTATTTTAATAATAAATAAAAAAAAATTATACGTAAAATTTCTTATTTAATTATATAGAAAATAGCGGGTTATTATATTCACCATCCCTTATAAGGATTCCGTCCCTGGAATCACCGTTTCAAAACTTATACATACTAGGATCAATAACATTCGCAATTATTGCAAGTAGATCTCGATCGGATTCAATCGACTAATCTTTAATTATTCAGCCTAAAGCTAGTCTATCTGACTAATACGAAATTTAATTTCTAATAGAACTCAAATTTCTCCTTCAAAATTTTTTTATAAAATAATTTACTATATATAAGAAAATAAAATTTATTCGAATAGTACCTGGAGTTCCATCCCCGGCTGCTACCGTATCTTGAACTGTCTTGTTGAAGACTCTGGCGGTTAATTTTGTTGGTTTGCTTGTTGAAGTTGGTCCAGTCATCACCACTGTCCCGCTACTTTTCCCCGTATTTGCACTCCTGCTTCCTTTCTCCTTTTTGAACAGTCTTTCACTTTATGCTCCGTTGATCCGAGTGATTATTTCTGCAATTCCCACGCTGCTCCACTTGCTTCTGTACACATTCTTGCTTAACCTTAACATTCCCAAAATTGTTTTCCCCTTTCATCATACAGGTGGCAAAAGTTGTCTTTTGCCCCTCCGCTATTCTAGCTATCACAAACGCTTTCTCTAATTCCTTAACCCAAGTTTGGGCTTCTATAGGGTCAGTTGTCCCTCTAAATTCTGGCGGTCCAACTACCTTGAAATCTTTGAAGTTTGCTAAACGATTGTCCGGCTGATTTTCCACGGCTGACATTCCATTCTGAATGGCTTGAGCTACCATGTTCGCAAAATTTTGCATCGAGTCTGGTTGTCCTCCAACATTGTTGACAGATTCTTCTGCCTTTTGGTTTTGAGTTCGTCTTGGCGGCATTATTTGATTAAATAGAATCATGTTCATCCAACTAATTCATAGTACTTTACACCATATATCATAGCACACATTGCTTTAAATATCAGCTATCCCTTTATGACATAAAAGTCGAGAATCGCTGCCATAACTTATACAAAAGTTAAGAATATTACATTACACATCATAGAACATACATATTCAAGTAATACTAATACTACTTATTTCCTACGCCTTCACTAAGGATCAATTGCTTAGTAATCTATATATTTCCATTATCTTCAATAATTCATTCATACATAACTGTACCGAGTTCGCCAAACTTACCATAAATATGAGTTTTAAGAACTCGCACTTGACCTTATATTCTCTAACTATACTCTACCTATCTGTTATACCACCGTTTCTGGATCCGGTACTACATTTCCACAATAACCACCTCATCAGGGTTGCTTTCAAAGTGAGCCTCTATTTCAGCCAATGGCTTTGATATTGGCTCGGTTATGGAGGTTGACTCCTTCTTTACGATCTGAGGGTATCCTAATCCTTTTTATCTGACATCTACACACATAAATTATCTTGACCAACAAATAATATATACACACAGCAACTAATAGTTTTATATAAGTTATCTTTTATTTTGTTTGATGAGGAATCTATTCAATGCATCCCTCTGTTTTAAGGTTATAGCCTAAGGTCTATCCCACCTAAGGTTTCTAACCTATAGCTCTGATACCATATTGTGACGCCCCAAAATTAAGATATTTAGAACCCGAACTCGGTGCTTCACGATACTATTTCTATGAGCAGAATAATACTAATAATAATAACAATAATATAAATACCAAACTTAATTTACATATATCAGAGTCTAATCCCAGTTTCTCAACCTTTACTACATTACATTACATGATAAATAATAAATATTATCATCTTAATATAGACTAACTATTACATAAGATACCATAAGTTTATTCTGTTTGCCTTCCTTTTCCCTGGTTACTGCATGAACCTTCAGGTTGATCACGCTTAGCTGAAAACATTTACATTTAAAGCAAGAATGAGCATTTGGGTGCTCAACAAGTAATTGCAAACAATAAACGTTAACTGAAAGAAGTAAATGTTTTCTATAAATGACACTTCTACAAAGAATCAACAGTTGTGAAGTATGTTGAACCAATAATAACAACATATCAAATCTATCTAAAATTTTGAAACTACGTACTGACTATAAATGGAGAGCAGTCAACAGACTATGAACTTTATTTTTGATTTTCGAGATTTAACTGAATCATAAGAATTAATTATACGCAATAACAAAGTGGAGTATTTTTCAGAGTTTATGCTGAGTGATCCCTAAGGATCTTGAACTTAATTCTCGAGTGACTATCAAAGATTTGCTTTGATATACCCAGGTGTATCAGATAACCATAAAGATTAAGTCATACCCCTCTGCAAGTATACCAAGTGATCAGCTTAATTATACCCTATATTATGCATAATACTTAACTGTGCGTAATAGCCGAATATACGACCAATAGTTTTCCCTTTGTATTAAAGGTTGTTCTTCTCAGTCTTATAATCAAAATTTTGAATTATAACAATGAAATACTATGATTTCAATATCTAATCGCTTTTTTGATCTAGCTGAAACAATTGACATTGACCTGGCAATAATAATTGAGTTCTTTTCTCGAACCTATCAAGTTCTAACAAATATTCGTTTAGCTAGAATAATTAGCTGAGACATATCTCAACGATATCTGTAAATCTATGTCTAGCAGAGTCAAATAGCTTAGACAACTTTTAATTAACATATACATACTGGAAAACAATAAATATGTATCAACATGTGATTAAATACAATGATTATCCAAGTGAAATCACTCGTTTAACAAATTTTAGAAATTAACAAAGATAATATATATCTGAATTGTACAATAATACTGAATTGATAACCAATGATCGGATAGAATTCAAGAACTGGCATATCGACAAAAGTATAGATACATGAACAATAACAATAACAAAGGAGTTTTGAAACTGGCTTACACATGTCCATTGCATAAAGTAAATGCAAAGGTTAGATACTTGCCTGGTCTGCTGCTTACAGTTACACAACTTAGTTTTATCTTTTATGTCGAGACCTATTAGTAATAAGATCATTCTATCGATTAGAAATACATATCATAACACATAGTACTGCTATTTGCAGTCATCACATAACCTAATCACATTGTCACATAGTTATATCAGTCATTGGATCATAAACAATCACCTATCAAATCAAACTATCTAGGTTTGGATCAGTTTTGAAGTCAATTTGGTGTACCGATGGCTTTATCGGGTAATTATCGAGTTTAAAACTCTATTATGCAGTTCAATATTTTTCTGGATATTTTAAATAGCAATCATATTATTTTTCATAGCCTTATAATAATTTTTAAATAATTATTATAATTTATCATGATTTTTCAAACACTAAAATCATTATTAAATAATTTAAATATTAAATAATTCTATTATCAATAATATTTAATTAATATTAAACTATTAATGAAACCATTGCCAAAATATTAAAGTTATTTATAATAACTCAAAATATTTTTAAAACATTTTTATTACCCTTAAATGATTTTTAAAATATTTAAAATTATTTTTTAAATAATTACAATTAATATTTAAATATTAATGTACTATTTATCAAAATATTATAAGATATTACTTATGACTTAAAATATTTTTAAACCATTTATTTCCTTTTTAAGTGATTTTTAAATCAATAAAACCATTTTAAAACTATTTATTTAATATAATTATTAAATAAATTTAATATCATTAATATTAAATTATTACTAAAATTTACCTTTAAATATTAAAAGTTATATTTTATAACTTAAAGTATTTTTAAACTATTTATTTTTATTTAAAATAATTTTTATAATATTAAAATTATTTTTAGCCTAATTTATTTAATATAAGCATTAAATAAATCTAATATCTTTAATATTAAATAATTAAGGAAATTTGCCTTAAAATATTTAAAGTTTTGTTTTATAACTTAAAATATTATTAAATACCTTATTATAATTTAAAATGATTTTTAATATAAAAAAATTATTTTTAATTAATTTATTTAATGTATTTATTAAATAAATTAAATATCAATAATATTCAAATAAATACTAATATTTATGAAAAATATGTAAAATTATTAAAAGTTAATTTTTATAACTTAAAATAATTTTTGTAATTTTCAGAAATAAATTTCTATTTTTAAATTATTTTTAGAATTTATTTCTGTTTTTTAATCATTTTCCAAAAATTAGAAAACTAAAATAATTAAATCGTCGCTAAAGGCTTTAGCGACAGTTTCTGTCGCGGTTGGTGTTCTTGAGGCTCAAGAACACTGACAAGCAGTTAGCAACATGTCCGGTTTGACCACGTTTAATTCTCTGATTAACAAGTTTCTAGGTCAACTTAGACTTTGATCTTATAGTGTTTATGTAACACTACAATTATCACTAACAATCTGGGCCATACAACAACACACTTTGAAGATCAAAGCCTCCAAAGTAACTGTCTGAACACTTCTGGGTTTTCTGGGTAACCCAGAAACCCAGACAGTTCGAGTAGGCACTTTCTATCTCAAATTAATCTAGGTTCTAGTTGATGTTATGATAGTCTAATGGGTCAAACATTTAGTCTACACAACAAGGTACATATATCAATCATCAGGTCAGTCAAACTACATCAGAAACACAAACTAGCGCCCGGTCAAACCATGTCAGAAATGGTGTTCTTGAGTTTTCTGGGTTTCCCAGAAAATCGAGTTCGTGATCAAACAAGCTAGTTTGACCATCCATTACTTTCAGTCAATTGACGATTTGAGTGATATAAAGGCACATATCTAAAGTCCATATAGCAGGCTATAACATAGATTCAATAACATCATTAAAACACATAAATCCTGACAAATCTTGAGCTAGAAAAATCTTGTCAGACGCTGAGATTAAGTTTCTGGGTTGCCCAGAAACATATGGTCATGCTCGGTCAACCGAGTTTGACCAAGAATATCATGTAATCTGGATCTGATCTAAGCATGATTTCAACTTCAAATCAAAGTCCTTATGACAAACTACAAGTCTAAAACATAAAACACACAAAAGCATAAATAGACAAAGATTTACAGGGTCTGACATTCGATTGCCAGACTCATTTTAAAAATTTTCCAGATTTTGAAAATCTTCAAATCCGAGCCTCTAGATGTTATGAATCTAACATCTAGCAACCCAGATCACTTATATAGACTACAAACAACATATTTAACACTAAATCATAACATCTAACATGCACACAGATCAAGATCAGATTTGTAATTAGGGTTTATACTTTCAATGAACAAATCTTGATTCTAGGCTACTGATTTGTTGTGAGTAGTAGTGGGGCTTGTTTTTGAGACTGATATACTAAAGAATTTTGTAGGTTAGAGAGAGAGAAGGACTTGGTAGAGAGTTGGTGTACAAATGGGCTAAATGAGCACTTCTCTCTCTTGATCCTTATATAATTGATAGATGCAATGAACTTGCTGAGATAGCTGTCAATATATGGCTGGTATGTGTTAAATCTCAGCACATATGCAATCTCATTAGGTCACCTACTACATATTTTGGTAAGATTCACAAGTAATCTAATAAAAATGGCAAAAAGGGTAATAAGGTCATTTGACTTGAAATTTTAATGGCATGTTAGTCCTTTGTCCCAACCCTTAGGGTTTGATCCTTAGGGTTTGCAAAAATATAATTTTTCTAGAATTTTTATTTAGGTTTAAAAATAAAACTTAGTTTCTAAAACTAGTAAATAAGGTTTTCCTAATTAAATTAGGTTTCCTAATTACCTAAACTTACTAATTGGGTTTAAAAAGTTAATAATTAGAATTAAGATGATTACATTAGCGATTAGGACTCCCAATTAGCAAATTAGGGTTAGCAATTAGGGTTTCTAATTAGCTATTAGATTTTCTAACAATTAGGGTTTTCAAATATTAATAATTAGGGTTTCCCTAATTAAAATTAATATCTATATTAACATTAATCATATAACACAGTTTCTTACCAATCATAAACTCCGATATGAGTTTCAAATTAGGGTTAAACCAATTATTGCTATGGTTTTGACATTATATACATAATTGACCAACTATTATCAATACGTACATACAATACATATTTATAACACTGAAAAAAATAATAATATTATATTATTATTCCCATTCCTTGTCCAAACTCCAGAATTAAGGTTTGAATTTCATAACTGATTTATCTTTCATATACATATCATTATTAATTAAATTATAATAATTAACTTAATTAATCTAAAATAAATTCATATAATAAAGTAGTTATTATAATAATTCTAATAATTATTTCAAATATTATTGAAATAATATATAATCATATTTTCATGGAAAATAATTCATAAAAATATTTCTACTATAAAATTAATTATTTTAAGAACATAATTTATAATGATTAATAAATCTTAAAAAAAATTATTTGTAAATACTAAGGTAATAAATAAATTTTATTTATCACATATAAGTATACACATTACCTTGCACATATTCTCACATTTATTTTAATAATAAATAAAAAAAATTATACGCAAAATTTCTTATTTAATTATATAGAAAATAGCGGGTTATTACATTCACCATCCCTTATAAGGATTCCGTCCCCGGAATCACCGTTTCAAAACTTATACACACTAGGATCAATAACATACGCAATTATTGCAAGTAGATCTCGATCGGATTCAATCGACTAATCTTTAATTATTTAGCCTAAAGCTAGTCTATCTGACTAATACGAAATTTAATTTCTAATAGAACTCAAATTTCTCCTTCAAAATTTTTTTATAAAATAATTTACTATATATAAGAAAATAAAATTTATTCGAATAGTACCTGGAGTTCCATCCCCAGCTGCTACCGTATCCTGAACTGTCTTGTTGAAGACTCTGACGGTTAATTTTGTTGGTTTGTTTGTTAAAGTTGGTCCAGTCATCACCACTGTCCCGCTACTTTTCCCCGTATTTGCACTCCCTGCTTCCTTTCTCATTTTTGAACAGTCTTTCACCTTATGCTCCATTGATCCGAGTGATTATTTTTGCAATTCCCACGCTGCGCCACTTGCTTCTGTACACCTTCTTGCTTAACCTTAACATTCCCAAAATTGTTTTCCCCTTTCATCATACAGGTGGCAAAAGTTATCTTTTACCCCTCCGCTATTCTAGCTATCACAAACGCTTTCTCTAATTCCTTAACCCAAGTTTGGGCTTCTATAGGGTCAGTTGTCCCTCTAAATTCTGGCGGTCCAACTACCTTGAAGTCTTTGAAGTTTGCTAAACGATTGTCCGGCTAATTTCCCGCGGCTGGCATTCCATTCTGAATGGCTTGAGCTACCATGTTCGCAAAATTTTGCATCGAGTCTGGTTGTCCTCCAGCATTGTTGACAGATTCTTCTGCCTTTTAGTTTCGAGTTCTTCTTGGCGGGATTATGTGATTAAATAGAATCATGTTCATCCAACTAATTCATATTACTTTACGCCATATATCATAGCACACACTACTTTAAACATCTGTTATCCCTTTGTGACACAAAAGTCGGGAATCGCTGCCATAACTTATACAAAAGTTGAGAATATTATATTACACATCATAGAACATACATATTCAAGTAATACTAATACTACTTATTTCCTACGCCTTCACTAAGGATTAATTGCTTAGTAATCTATATATTTCCATTATCCTCAATAATCAATTCACATATAACTGTACCGAGTTCGTCAAACTTACCATAAATATGAGTTTTAAGAACTCGCACTTGACCTTATATTCTCTAACTATACTCTACTTATCTGTTATACCACCGTTTCTAGATCCGGTATTACATTTCAACAATAACCACCTCATCAGGGTTGCTTTCAAAGTGAGCCTCTATTTTAGCCACTGGCTTTGATATTGGCTCGGTTATGGAGGTTGACTCTTTCTTTACGATATGAGGGTATCCTAATCCTTTTTATCTGACATCTACATATATAAATTATCTTGAGTAGCGATTTGAAAAAACTCTTCTACGAATCTCCGATAATAACCAGCTAAGCCGAGAAAGCTACGTACTTTAGTCACTAACTTAGGTTGCTCCCAGTTTTGAATTGCTTAAATCTTTATTGGGTCAACAGATATTCTGTGATTTGATATCACGTACCCAAGGAATGCTACTTCCTCAAGCCAGAACTCGCATTTCTTTAATTTGGCATATAACTTATTTTCACGAAGCTTTTATAGTATCAGCCTCAAGTGTTGCTCATGATCTTCACGGGTTTTGGAGTATATGAGGATGTCATCAATAAAGAAAACTACGAAATGATCCAAATATTCCTTAAATACTCGGTTCATCATATCCATGAAAGCAGCAAGAGCATTAGTTAATCCAAATGACATAACTAGGAATTCGTAATGCCCGTACCGAGTTCTAAAAGCAGTCTTTGGAATGTCATCAGTTTTAATCTTTAACTGCTGATATTCGGAATGAAGATCGATCTTTGAAAAGAATTTAGCGCCTTGTAACTGGTCAAACATATCATCAATGCGAGGCAACAAGTACCTATTTTTGATGGTGACATGGTTCAACTCCCGATAATCAATACAAAGTCGCATACTCCCATCTTTCTTCTTTACGAATAGAGCAGGAGCGCCCCAAGGAGACATACTAAGACGAATGAAACCGATGTCTAACAATTCTTGCAGTTGGGTTTTTAACTCCTGAAGTTCAATAGGAGCCACTTGATATGGGGCTTTAGAAATGAATTTTGTACTGGGTTCAAGGTCGATACAAAATTCGATTTCACGCTCTGGGGGTAGGCCAGAAAATTCTTCAGGGAATACATCAAGAAATTTATTAACAATAGAAATATCATTCAAATCTGACGTATTTTTGTTTAAATCTATGACATGGGCTAAGAAAGCTTAACATCCGTTTTTCAATAAACGAATAGCTTTATGGCTTGATATGACAGTGATTGACTTTAGTAGTTTGGTTGCTTGAATTCGCATAATAGGTTGATTAGGAATATGAAAGCTAACAACCTTATGAAAACAATCAATTTTAACATGATGAGTGGTTAACAAATCAATCCTTAAAATCACATCGAATGCAAGTATTTTCAAAGAGATAATATCGACAGGTAACGTGCGGTTGCCAATTTGAATTAAACAAGACTTATAAACAGTGGATGTAATGAAGGTTTCTCCCAACGAAGTTTTAACAGATAAGTCAAAGTCTAATTTCTCCGGAGTTAAATTTAATCGTTGAGAAGAATGGGTAGAACCGGTATCAAATAATGTATAGACTTCACAAGAGTTTATGATTAGCTTACCCGTGATGACCTCGTTCGGGTTCCTCACGACAAACACTCTCCCTTGAACTACCGTCTTTGACTTCTCTAGGACGGCCTTTTGTGCCTCCATCCCAGCTGGACTTGACTTCATTGCACGATAAAATTGGGCTAGGTGACCTTCTCTTCCGTAATTATAATATGTTTTGGACTGCTGCATACAGTTTGGACTGATGTGTCCCTCCCCTCCGCATTTGTAGCATACGATCAGTTATCGTTCTCCTTCTTTAACAACGAGTGCTAGTGCTGACGTCTTTCCATCATTATTGAATCTCCTCTTCTTAAAATTTCCACTCCTATTATCTTGGCCATGATAACCACCGAAGTGGTTACCATTTCTGACATGTTGACTCCCTCTACGTTTGTTATCACCGCTTCAATGACTGCTACCACTGGTATTATCATTTTGCCGGCTGCTCTCTCTTGGTTGGGTTGACTCATTATCGCGCTCCAATAACTGAGCCCTATTTACAACATCTGAATACAAATAAAATTTGTGAGAAATGAGGTATTGACGTATCTCAGGTTTCAAACCTCTTAGAAACATCCGCGTCATACGCTCCTCATTATCTACCAAATGGGATGCAAACCGGGACAACTCGGCAAACTTTGCTTCATACTGCGACACGATCATATTATTTTGCTCTAGCTTGATGAACTCCACCTCCTTCATGTGACGAAGACTTTCGAGAAAATACTTGTTGTTAAACAGTTCTTGGAACATCTCCCAAGACATTTTGAGTGCGGCAGGCTAAGTACGTTTTACTGATTCCCACCAGTAATTTGCCTCTCCTCTGAACATGAAGGTGGCAAAGAGAACCTTTTGCTCCTCGGAGCATCCCAATACATCAAATATATTGGTGATATACTTTATCCACGAATCTACCTTGAGTGTTTCTGGCTTTCCCACAAACTCTGGTGGTCCCAGCTCCTTGAACTGCTTAGCAATGACCATCTGAGAGTTGCCAGTGTTTCCACATGTATTTTGAACAGGAGTCTCTCTCTTCTGATGTTGCATGAATTGCATAAAGCCTCTGAACATCCCATAGTTCATCATCTGGTCGGTGTTGCTATTTACCTACAGATTATTACCTTCTTGATGCACGTTATCCTGGGTATTGATCGTTGGCGACTCAACGGTCTCATATGCTTCATTGCTTATCTCGACATTTTCAGATGCCATTTTCAAACACTGCCACAAAACAAGGGTTAATTGACATGTCACATATTATCCCTATACTCTGACCGACCAATAACAAATAAACTTAGGTAGGTCATACTAGCGAAGGAATTACCCGTCTCTCCCCTCCTAGTTCTAGTCTCACATCTTAGCCAGTGATCATATCCCTAAGCTTTGATACTAACTGTGACACCCCCAAAATAAGTATACATCACCCATTCTGAGTCGCCAAATACATGGTACAGAATACAAGTATAAAATTCATTTATACAATACGACAAAGCGTAGCTGAGAGTTTTTACACGAATATTGTCTAATAGACATTATTCAAACTCAAAAAGGAGTCTTCATTACAATTATTATCACACTATTTTATAAAATAGTTAGGACTACTATAGCCACCATCTCAGATCATCACTTCGTTCCCCGACTAGTCCCGGCTATGTTCTCATTTCCTGAAGAGAACAATGAAAGAAAAAGGGTGAGCTCAACTAGCCCAGTAAGAAATATTATGACTAAGATAATACAGAATAAATTATCGTTAGCCTTCAACAGTGTTAAACTGATAATAAACAACAAGTTTAACTGCAGCAGAACAAACAATCCATTAGAAGAGTCAAGTAGAGCATGATTGTAAGACCCCAACTTTTATGAATAAAGATGAATTTTCTATAAATATCATTTTTGAATATTAAGGAGTAAATTTGATATAATGTTATAGATGTGGGTAATATTTATAAATTTTACAAAGTACACAAGTTGTTATATTATATTCGATTGGTCGGGAAATATTCATTTTAACAGGGAATATTCATACGTCGGCACAATCATTGGTGGACCCCACAACAAAATTATTGTCGGATTGAGAAAACGACAAAAATATCATTTATAAAAATAACAGCGAAAGTTTTACCGTTAACTGTTGAAATACCCGGTGTTAAAAGTACAGTAATACGCGTGGTTGCATAGTAACACACGGTATTGATTATTGATGCTTACGTGAGAAGTCACTCAGTTTTGTTTAATTATTGCTACAGTAATTGTTGAATAGTATCTCACGTTATTTGATTCAATTATTGTCAATATTTTTTTATATATTATTAAATCAATAATTGAGGCGATACAGTTATTCATATTATTATTTACAATATTGACGATGTCTAGAAAGTTTTGTCGAGGAGAGGTTTGGTCACCTAATTGCGCGCTAATATAGAGAAATCCTTATTGGAAAGCCCCCTCTTTCCTGGGAACGATCTGGTTGTTAAATATAGCGAATAATAATAATGATGAATAAATGTTGTTGAAAATATTAAGGGGATTTTTATGAAGTATTTGATGTAAAATTTTACTTATTATTTGGACCCACATTTACCTATTTTTCAAAATAATCGGTAGAAAGTTATTCAGTGTATATTTATATATATAATAAATGGTGGGGCCCACATGTGATGATGACATATGGTGGGGCCCACGTGTTAAGGACTTTTGGTGGAGGAAAAATTTGAAGGTTCACAGGTGGGTGAATGTTTTTCAAATAAACATGTGCTATATATATATATATATATATATATATATATATATATATATATATATATATATATTATTTTTATTTTATTTGAGATTTTCAATCACCGAATGTGCGTATGAAATCCGTGACTTTGCATTTTGAATCCGTGAGTTTTTTCTTAACAGTACTCCTTCTATTCTCCTATAAATATGATGTTTAGTTAAAATTAAAAATTACACCAGAATCAAAGAATTCTTCTTCTATAATATTGAGCATATTTCTTTCGAGTTTTAGAAAGCTTTGAGCGTAGAAAATAGTGAAAGTTTTCTTTAAGAATATCCCCGCCCTACCAATTGGAATATTCTTCTTTTCAAGGTAAGAGATGTTATTTTTGTTCAAGATTTGCTTGAAATAATATTTTCTTCCATACTCTGTAGTATGTAAGTAATATTATTTCGTTTCAGATTTTGAATTCTATACTCGTTTTGTTAAAGTTTTAGCTTCTAAACTCCATGAAATTAGTAGAATATCCTTGATATTTGTGCTTCATCCAATATCTTTTCATGAAAATATTATTCTGAGCATTCTTGATAAGTTTTAACTTTTTCATGTCGGAGTACTATTCACGGGGTTACTATTCCTGAAATACTATTCACTCGAGTACTATTCACCTGGGGTACTATTCATGATAAAAATTGATTCATTTTCGGTCTAAATTATTTTTGGTACAATATTATTCTTGAATTTTACTCCACAAAGCATGATCATATTGACAATTTGGATGTTATTGATTTCTGGATAAATTAAATTATAAATCTTTAAAAAATTATCCTTGAACTTGTTTTATTGAATTCTTATATCATTGTCAACATCCTCATATTTATATTATGTTGAAAGTCATCTGTGGTCTGTAGTGCATAGATGGACTTGGTATGATTATGACCAGGGGTTATTTGGTATAAACATGACCGTAATGTTACAAATGATGTGGTAAAAGTCCTCATTGGCCCGTAGTGCATTGATGGACAGTTGTTGGCATGATCATGACCATTGATGATTACACGATTATCCTTGGCCCGTAGTGCATGGATAATTTGTGATCGTGATACTAAAGAATATCATTGGCCGTAGTGCGGGGATAGATGATGTAGATTATTTATTAAGCTGAGTCTTAGTGATAAAATTGATGATAAATTCTTTTTAAATCATAGAAGATAGTAGATTTCATATTCTACTTGACTCTTCTAATGGATTTCTTATTCCGCTGCAGTTAAACTTGATGTCTATTGTATTTTATCAGTTTAACACTGTTAAAGGTAAACGATAATTTATTTTGCATTATCTTAGTCATAATATTTCTTACTGGGCTAGTTGAGCTCACCCTTTGCTTTCATTGTTCTCTTCAAGAAATGAGAATATAGCTGAGACTAGTCGGGGAACAGAGTGATGGTCCAGATGTTTGATTAGTAGTCCTCACTATTCTGTAAAATAGTGTGATAATAAATGTATTGAGGACTTATTTTGAGTTTTAATACTGTCTAGAAGACAATATTTGTATTAAAACTCACAGCTCATGTTGTATATTTCAGTTTATATTTATATTCAGTACCATGTATTTGGCGGCTCAGAATGGGTGATGTATACCTATTTTGGGGGCGTCACAATGATATCTACTATCTTCTATGATTTAAAAAGTTTATCATCAATTTTACCGCTGAGACTCAGCTTAATAAATAATCTACATCACTAAATTATCCATGCACTACGGGCCAAGGATATTCATTAGTATCACAACCACGAATTATCCATACACTACGGGCCAAGGATATTCGTGTTTTCACCAATGGTCATGATCATACTGAATAATCCCTGATCATCATCATACCAACAACTGTCCATCAATGCATTACGGGCTAATAAGGACTTTTATCACATCATTTGTAACATTACAGGTCATGATTATACCAAATGATCTCTGGTCATAATCATACCAATCAACAGTCCATCTATGCACTATGGCCAAAGATGACTTTCATCATAATATAAGCATGAGGATGATGACAATGATATAAGAATTCAATTAAATGAAAGCAAAGGATAAATTTTAAAGATTTATAATGTAATTTATCCAGAATTCAATAATGTCCAAATTGTCAACATGATACTGCTTTGTGGAGTAAAATTCAAGAATAATATTGTATCAAAAATGATTTGGACCGAAAAGAAATTAATTTTTGTCATGAATAGTACTCCGGATGAATATTACCCGAGTGAGTAGTACCCTATAAATAGTACTTTGGGAAATAGTACCCCGTGAATAATATTTTATGAATAGTATTGTGTGAATAGTACTTCGTGAATAGTACCTATGAATGGTACTTTGTGAATAGTACCCATGAATAATACTTATGAACAGTACTCTAACGTGAAAAGCTTAAAATTTGACAAAAATGTGCAGAAAAATATCCTCGTGAAACAAAATTTCAAGGATATTCTACTAATTTCACGGAGTATAGAAACAATACTTTAACAAAATGAGGGTATAATCAGGAATACGAGACGAAATAATATTACTTACATACTATAGAGTATGGAAGAAAATATTATTTCATACGAATATTGAACAAAAATAATATCCCTTACCTTAGAAGAAGACTGGATACTTGAATAGTGAAGTAGAATAATACTCTTCTTCTTTCTCTCTATAGCTTCTCTCTCTATAATTGCTCTTGTGAGTCTTAGTGAATTGGTGAGAATGAAAGAAGAATGAGCTTCTATTTATAGAAAAACATAGTTTCGATAATTGAATGATTAGGGGCTCGAATTATTACAGTATAGTACCTTCATCTGTCTTGCAAGTATTATCAATCTTGCACCACCTCCCCTAATAGTACATATATGTGAATTAATAGTTCCATACATGTGAATCAAAAGTAATTTGCATGTGAACCAATAGCAATTAATTGCTCATTTATCCGATTAATTGTCTGTTTGGTCAATCTAACATCCCGAAATCAATTATTATCGAAATAAATGTCGATTTCCACTAACACAAATAATCCCAACACAATGAAAATATTTTTATCAATAATTTCATCTTTAATCAACACGAACTTATTCATCAATAATATTATAACTCACAATATTTAACAATCAGATCATTCTCAAGAAAGAGAGGGCTTTCCGATAAGGATTTCTCCTTATTGACGCGCAATTAGGTGACCAAACCCTGTTCCTCGACAGAACTTTCTAGACATCGTTCATAATATAAATAATAATATGAACAAATTTGTCATCTTAATTATTGATTTAATAATATAAAATATTATGCAGATGATACTGTGACAATAATTGAATCAATAATATGAGAGATATTATGCAGCAATTACAGTAGTAATAATTAAGTATAACTGAGTGACTTCTCACGTAAGCATCAATAATCAAATACCGTGTGGTACTATGCAACCACGCGTATTACTGTACTTTTACCACCGGGCAATTCAACAGTTTAACGGTAAAACTTTCACCGTTATTTTTATAAAGAAAATATTTCTGTCATTTTCTAACTACGACAATACTTTCGTTGTGGGGTCCACCAATGATTGTGTCGTCGTACGAATATTCCCTGTTAAAATGAATATTCCCCGACCAATCGAATATTTTATAACAACTTGCTTACTTTACAAAATTTGGAAATATTACCCACAACTATAACATTATATCAAATCCACACCATAATATTCAAAAATATATTTCGAGAAAAATTAATCTTTATTCATAAAAGTTGGGGTCTTACACAAATTCTATCTTATAATCAACAACACGTCTAGGAGGAAGGGTCTTTGATAGTTCTAGAGGCATTATATCATTGAAATCATCCAGCAACTTAGCAACAACATCTGGCACCTCTTGGGCTACACCGGGCTTGATCTTGTCAGGTTTGTAATATTCATGAACGCAATAAAATTGCACAAAATAGAGGAAATGTGGAAAATCAGAGTTTTAAAATTTTACAAACCATATACCCGGATCACCCTTTATGCACAATTATTAATTAAACAAAAAGAAAGAACAAGAATCATACCCTTGAAGATCCGAGCTTCCTCAGGTACAAGTTTACCTCCAATCCTTTTCGCATCCAACTTGAATCCACCGGGTTTGGTTCATTCCTTTGATCAACGTTAGCCACCCAAGTGTTTGGCCTCTAGAGGTGATCCACCAAGGAAGAAGATGGGTGTTTGGCTATACCCTAGTTTTTTTATCTCTCATAGAAAAGAAGCGTACTCTCCAACTCTTGAAATTGTATTCACGTGTTGTGAAAGTGTCAACCACCTCACCCATAATAGGTAACCCTCCTTAACAATTAAGGAAATGGATTTTATTTAATTAATTAAATTTTTTTAATTAATTAAGTTTCCTAATCTTATTAGGGATAATTAATTAAACTCTTTTAATTAATATGCTTCCTAATCCTATTAGGATATTTGAGAGTACTTTTATTAATTAATTCCTAAACTCCTTTAGGAATAATAATAATAATAATAATAATAATAATAATAATAATAAGACTCCTCTTATTAATTTATATTTAATATTTTCAAAATATTAAATAATAAATATTAAGCTATTTAATTTATTCTATCACCATAGATTAAATTAAATATACTTAACTTATTATTACGATTATGCCATTAACTTCTTAAATAATTATTCTTCCTTTTATGGTGTGACCCTTTAGGTTCCCCATATTAAACCGGTTGTGAATAAATCAATTAGAACAATTCTAATCTTATTTAAATAAATAAATTAAACTAATAATTTATTTAAATAAATAATATTTATTCTACAATAGGGATAAGTCTCCCTAGCGATCAACGACTTTCCAGATAATATAGATTTCAACATTAATCATAAAAGAACCTTTGAGTTAATAGTTACCGTACAATTCAATCCTTCCACCATACAATGTCCCAATTAAATATAAGACATGGAATTACTGTCAAGTCTTATTTTATTTAATTATATGAATTTCGACTCTTAAATGCACATCTCCAAATAATGCAAATTAGAAACTCCTTTCTAATTTCATTCTGCCTTGGCCAAGGACTACTGGTTGTCATTTATCGAATCACATAGGACATTTCTCTTCTTTTACTAGAAGCGGTGGATTCTTTATTGATCATACATTATCTCCATGTATAACTTATTATACCCAAGCATACCCGGCCTTTGATATACCCTAAGGGTCTTAAGGAATAAGTCAAAGTATAACTCATCATACACAAAATACTATGATGATTTCAAGTCCAAGGATCACTTGTACTACTATCACTATAGAAATTCCTATTGATAGGCAAGTAAAACTCTATTAGGTATTCCTTAGAGAGCCACGTTCAGTGAACTTATTCTCTAATAAGCACTTACATACTTGCTTTAGTGTCTCCACATAAATGATCATGAGATCAATTATCCTCATCCAATGAGCAAGCAACATATGTACCAATCTATCCGGATTCACTAATTCCCAATTTATTAATCCAACGATTGGGAACTATTTTAGTTTTAAGCTTTCTAAGAATTTAGATTTCATTAGAATGATCATCATCATTATTCTAAAAGCATTGCTTAAAACTATGAGTTTATCATATATTATAAAGCAGCATCATGTAGATAATTAAAAATCTTTAATAAATTAATATTTCTATTACTAAATAAATAAGATTATTACAAAGTATATACTTTATCATCAAACATGATTGGCTTGTGTCCATACTACTTTCACATCGTCCAACCTAAGAGACCAATCCTTTCGATTCGGATTCACTACCTTTTCCAGAATTCTCTTCACCTCCCTGTTCGAAACCTCAGCTTTCCCACTACTTTGGGGATGATATGCTGTAGCGACCTTATGGTTGACCCCATACTTTGCCAAGAGAGCTGTAAACGATTTGTTGCAGAAGTGACTACCTTCGCTACTTATAATAGCTCTTGGCGTGCCAAACCTCGTAAAAATATTTTTTTGCAAGAATTTGAGGACCACCTTGGCATCGTTAGTCGGGAGTGCTACTACTTCAACCCACTTAGATACGTAGTCTACTGCAAGCAAAATGTATTGATTGGTGAATGAGGAAGGGAATGGACCCATGAAATCTATGCCCCATACATCAAAAATCTCAACTTCTAAAATAGTTTGAAGTGACATCTCATTCGTTTTCGATATGTTGCCCACCCATTGACATCTATCACAAGTTTTAACAAATTGGTGAGCATCTTTAAATAATGTCGGCCAATAAAACCCGGCTTGAAGCACTTTTGCCGCTGTTCTCTCACTACCATAGTGTCCCCCATACGCGAATGAGTGGCATTCATGCAGTATGTTCCCCACTTCACTGTAAGGCACACACCTTCTAATCATCTTGTTGGCACACTGTTTGAATAATTAAGGCTCATCCCACATATACCACTTGACATCATGGAGAAACTTTTTTTTCTGTTGTCGTGTAAGGTCGGGGGGATGCATGTTGCTCACTAGATAATTCGCGAAGTCTGCGTACCATGGAAATTCTGCATTTAACCCAAGCAGCTGCTCATCCGGGAATGATTCGTTGATTACGCACTTGTCCTCTTCCTTTTTATTCTGATTTTGCAGCCTAGAAAAATGATCGGTGACTTGGTTATCCGTTCCCTTTCTATCCTTTATTTCGAGATCAAACTCTTGTAAAAGGAGAATCCATCGGATAAGGTGTAGCTTAGCATCTTTTTTCGAAATTAAATATCGAATGGCCGAGTGATCTGTATAAACTACCACCTTTGTCCCGATCAAGTACGCCCGGAATTTATCGAATGCATACACCACTGCAAGGAATTCCTTTTTCGTAGTTGTGTAGTTCATTTGAGTCTCCGTGAGTGACTTACTTGCATAATATATGGCATGAAATACCTTCTCTCGGCGTTGACCCAAAATAGCCCCAACCGCGTAGTCGCTTGCATCACACATTAATTCGAAGGGCATGGTCCAATCCGGCGCGACAATGACGGGAGATGTAGTCAATTTCTTCTTCAACAACTCGAATGCTAATTTACACTCCTCATCAAACTTGAAAACCGAATCCTTCTCTAAAAGACTGCACAGAGGTTTTGCAATTTTAGAGAAGTCTTTTATAAATCGTCTGTAAAACCCAGCATGCCCCAGAAAACTTCTAATTCCCTTATCTGAATTCGGTGGAGGAAGCTTTTCAATTGTTTCCAACTTCGCTTTATCAACCTCTAATCCTTGAGTCGAGACCTTGTGCCCCAAAATTATGCCTTCTTCAACCATGAAGTGGCATTTTTCCCAGTTAAGTACCAAGTTTGTGTCAGTTCATCTTTGTAAGACCATCACCAAATTCTCCAGACATGCATCAAAATCATCCCCATAGATAGAGAAATTGTCCATGAATACTTCCACATTTTTCTCCACCATGTCTGAGAAGATGGCCATCATGCACCTCTGGAAGGTAGCGGGTGCATTACACAAGCCAAACGACATTCTCCTGAATGCGAATGTGCCATCTGGGCACGTGAACGTAGTCTTTTCTTGATCTTCAAGAGCGATGACGATCTGATTATACCCTAAATATCCATCCAATAAGCAATAGTATTCATGTCCCACTAATCTATCCAACATCTGATCAATAAAGGGCAACAGAAAGTGATCTTTTTGGGTCGCCTTATTCAACTTTCTGTAGTCCATGCAAACCCTCCAACCAGTCACTATCCTTGTCGGAATTAGCTCGTTGTCATCATTCTGAACCACTGTCATTCCTCCTTTTTTCGACAGACATTGCACCGGACTGACCCACTTACTATCTAAAATCGGGTAGATGATCCCCGCATCCAACCATTTCAGGATTTCTTTCTTGACTACTTCTTTCATGATTGGATTAAGCCGTCTCTGTTGCTTCACTGTCGGTCTTGCATCGTCTTCCATCAGAATTTTATGCATGCAAAAGGATGGGCTGATTCCTTTGATATCCGCGATTGTCCATCCTATAGCCGATTTGTGGTCCCTAAGCACTCTCAGCAACTTTTCTTCCTGTAATTCGTTAAGTGCAGCAGAAATAATAATAGGTAAAGAATTTGAATGGCCTAAGTATGCGTACCTGAGGTGTTTAGAGAGTGGCTTATGTTCAAGAGTCGGTGGCTCCTCCAATGACGGTATCATCCTTGTTGTGGCTATTTCATCCGTGTGGAATGGTTCAAATGGTGCTCTAAATCTGCTAACTTATGGCAAGGAGTCTAGCATCTGCAAGTAGCTGGATCATCTAATTCTTCATCTCCCAATAGTGTCGTTTCCAATGGATCGTTAACCAAACTCTTTCCCATGTCTTCGCTGATTATCTGATCAATAATATCCATCCAGAAACAATCTTCTTCATCCGTAGGAAATTTCATGGCCTTGAAAACATTGAATTTTATTTCCTAATCTTGGACCCTCATCGTTAGTTCACCTTTTTATACATCGATGAGTGTCCTACCCGTAGCCAGAAACAGTCTCCCGAGGATGATTGGGATGTTCTTATCTTCCTCAAAATCCAGAATAATGAAGTCTGCGGGGAATATAAACTTGTCTACCTTAACCAATATGTCCTCCACAATGCCTCTTGGATACGTGATTGACCTATCCGCTGACTGTAATGAAATGTTCGTAGGCTTTGGAGTGAGCAAACCCAATTCTGTATAAACTGATAACGGCATAAGGTTCACACTTGCCCCCAAATCACACAAGCACTTGTTGAATGACATATTCCCAATCGTGCATGGAATGGTGAAGCTCCCCGGATCTTTCAACTTTGGTGGCAACTTTCATTGTAATACGGCACTACACTCCTCTGTTAAAGCCACTGTCTCGAAATCTTCCAATTTCTTTTTCCTGGACAAAATTCATTTCATGAATTTTGCATAACTGGGCATCTGCTCTAGGGCTTCTGCAAACGGGATATTAATATGAAGTTTCTTAAAAACTTCCAAAAATTTTGCAAACTGCTTGTCTAGTTTCTGCTTTTGAACTCTTTGCTGAAAAGGTGGGGGAGGATACACAACTGGCTTGTCATCTAACTTTGTTTTCTCAATTTGCTTATCCTCACCCTATTTTTCTTCAACCACTTTGTGGTCATCAACTTTGTCATCCGATATAGCTGAATTTTCTGCACCTTTCCCATCCAAATGTTTTCCACTTCTCAAGGTGATTGCCTGACACTGTTCATGATTTCCCTTCGGATTTCTTTCGGTGTCACTTGGTAGAGTCCCTTGTGGTCTGTTGTTCAATGCCAATGCAATTTGTCCCATCTAATTTTCTAAATTCTTGACGGCTATTTCTTGTGATTTCATTGCCATTGCTTGATTTTTCATTGCTACCTCGTTGCTCGTTATATACTTTGATAGAAATTCCTCTAAATCTGATTTCCTCTCTTGACGTTGCACTGGTTGTTGTTGATTCCAAAATCCTGGGGGATACGATGGTCGTGGAGCTTGCTGATTCTGATTATTATTCCACGCCAAATTCCTATTCCCCTGATTATATGCATTCGGGAACGTATTCTGAGGAATTCTGTTGTAGCTACTCAAAAATTGTACTGACTCTGGGTTAATTGCGCATTGATCCATAGGATGTTCACCCGCACACAATTCACAAATAACTGCACTTTACTGTGTCTGTCCCCCTGACCAAGCGTCAAACTTCTTAGAGAGTGCTGAAATCTGTGCTGTTATTGCTGTCACTCCATTTAATTCTAACACTGCAGCGACTGTAGGTTGTGTCATTCTTGCCGTGGGCCACTGATAGTCGTTAGCAGCCATTGTTTCTATCAACTGATATGCCTGTTGGGTAGAATCTAACTATGCACAACACGCAAGTATACGTGGTCAACAAGTAATAAAGTGATAAGTTGAGTATCGTTCCCACAGAGAATTATTTAACAAAAATCACCAAGTACTAACCCGTAACCAACTCAATCTTATTTAAACAAATGAATTTCAAATTATATAAATTAAACTACTCTTAAATTCCACTAGTTAAATTAAGATAACGGAGATTTAAGATCACAACTTCACTTATTGCTTCATTTAAGTTAACACACTTCTCATCAATTATTCTCTATCCTGAATTGTTAATCAAGAAGACTAAAGCAGATAAAACCACCTCTCGATGCATAATACCCATATTAACGTCAATCCACAATTAAGATAGAAATTCGTTAAACACCTTAATCAACTAACCCACTATATCTCTATGTGAATTACAATTGAAGAAGGTTGAAGAATAAGTTCTCTATCCGATTACATGCGGTGTCAAGCATATCTCTACCTTAACACTCATCAAGTTTAAGCTACTAACAAAATCCTGAACATATGCTATCATGATAAGATCTAAATCAATACTTCATCTCTCGAGTTCATATAGATTATCACGGTAATTGATGGCAAATCAATTCAACAATTAAGTCCAAATCACAATAGACAATCCTCACAATAGAACATAATAATTGATAGCGAAGCATATTAAAATAAACAATACAATAAGATCCATTGTAATCTCAAACAAAGAATCAGTTCATGATTATTGAATTAAAACTAAGAATCCACAATTGAATACACATTAAAAGACAAAGATAGAAGAAGATAAGAAGATAGAATCTATTGTCTGTAGATTTGATGTTTCCTCCTCGCTCCTACTTTGAATCTTCAATGGTCTCCAAGTTGTTTCAATCTTCAAATCTAACAAGAACTAGTGTTTTGATCTAATCTACTCTACTCTAATCTTATAGAATTCTCTCTCTAGTCTCTAATCTCTCCCTAATCCTTGTGATTCTCCTCTATTTATAAGCCTCTTCATATGTCTTTAAGTACTCTTAGAAGTCCTTAAGTCAATCAGATCGAAACAATCCTTCTTGGACTCAAATTTGGCCAAAAAACGTCTTTTCTGCGCGTACCGCCGCCCCGGCTGGGGTTTATACTTGTAAAGGGGCCTGTCACCTATTAAATCGAAGATATCGACGAGATCTACAACTTTTATTCTTTAAGATTTTAGAAATAATGAACGAATGAAGGTCGAAATTGGCCTCGAAGTGACTGCTATGCAAATGACCACCCAAAATAGTGACGTTCGACGTCCGTTGGTACAAATGTCATAACTCTTGCATTCGAACTCCGATTGGAATGATTCAAGATGTTCTAGAAAGCTACTAAGAGGCTCTACAATGTGATCCAAGTTCTAAGTCAAGAATATGAAATGAACATGAAAGCCCAAATAAAGTCCGGATTGCTTTTATTTGCGATTTTATACCAATTCTTTGCAATCACATCTTCCACGCATGTAATCTACAAAACAAACACAAAATGCATGAAAAGTAACTAAGAAACATGAGATTAAACAACTAATTTAGGTAAAAGATACCGGATAAGTAGGTATAAAACTTACTTATCAAATACCCCCAAACTTAAACCTTTGCTTGTCCTCAAGCAAAAACACAAAACAATAATACAATGCAATGCAACTAATCTACATGCCTACGAATTCAGCAGTAATGACAGAAACAAGTCTATTCAACCGGCCTTTAAGAAATCAAGTAAACATGATAATATATCATATCAAAACAAATCATTAACTTCCCAATCAATCATCAAATCTTAGACTGTTATCACTAATATAGTGCGTGTGTGTTCCACAACAATGTTAACTGATATAAAATCATATTTAACACATAACAAGTCTCTATGAAGGCATCATACATTGTAAACTCAAGAAATCCAAAAACAAGCTAGATCCAGCTAAAATCAAATAATTACCAATATCGAGGGTCAACATGGGATACTTATGCTTTATTTTTCATCTACGGGGGCTTTTTCTTCTTATTTCCCGTTTTATTCATTTTTTTTGAATGATGGATAGTGAGTGCGTTTTACGCTCCATCTCACGCCTGTGTTTATGGGGAGTGCATTTCACGCTTCTTCTCGACCCACCATAGGACTCAATTTATTCAACTCAATATTTTTTTTCTTTTTTTATTTTATAGCTTATATACCCCAAATATTCCCCTAAACTTGGGTTCTTGTCCAACTTTACCCATCACTACTTATTTTTATTATTCTTTTATTCAAACTGTTAGGTTTGTAATATTCATGAACGCAATCAAATTGCACAAAATAATGCAAATTATGGAAAATCAGAGTTTAAAAATTTTACAAACCATATACCCGGATCCTCCTTTATGCACAATTATTAATTAAACGAAAAGATAAAGAATAAGAGTCATACCCTTGAAGATTCGAGCTTCCTCAGGTACAAGTTCACCTCCAATTCTTTTCGCGTTCAACTTGAATCCACCGGGTTTGGTTCCTTCCTTTGATCAATGTTAGCCAAATTCAAGAAGATGGGTGGTTGGCTAAACCCTAATTTTTCTATCTCTTATAGAAAAGTAGCGTACTTTCCCAACTGTTGGAATTACGTATGTTGATATCTGATATAAGACTCATCTTATAAAGATATCAGGTAACCCTATTTAATTAAAAATAAGGTATTATTTATTTAATTAATCTCTTTTAATTAAATGGGCTCCCTAATCTTATTAGAGATAATTAATTAAACTCTTTTAACTAATTTTCCCTCCTAATTCTATTAGGAATAAATGAGAGTATTTATATTAAATTAATTCCTAAATTCTTTTAGAAATTAAAATAATAATATTTGTAATAATATTAATAAGACTCCTCTTATTAATTTATATTTAATATTTTTAAAATATTAAATAATAAATATTAAGCTATTTAATTTATTCTATCACCATAGATTAAATTAAATATACTTAATATATTATTACGATTATGCCATTAATTTCTTAAATAATTATTCTTCCTTTTATGGTGTGACCCTTTAGGTTCTCCATATTAAACCGGTTGTGAATAAATCAATTAGAACAATTCTAATCTTATTTAAATAAATAAATAAATTTATTTATTTAAATAAATAATATTTATTCTACAATAGGGATAAGCCTCCCTAGCGATCAACGACTTTCCAGATAATATAGATTTTAACATTAATCATAAAAGAACCTTTGAGTAAATAGTTACCATACAATTCAATTCTTCTACCATACAATGTCCCAATTAAATATAAGACATGAAATTACTGTCAAGTCTTATTTTATTTAATTATATGTATTTCGACTCTTAAATGCACAACACCAAATAATGCAAATTAAAAACTCCTTTCTAATTTTATTCTGCCTTGGCCAAGGACTACTGGGTTATCATTTATCGAATCACATAGGACATTTCTCTTCTTTTACTAGAAGTGGTAGATTCTTTATTGATCATTCATTATCTCCATATACAATTTATTATACCCAAGCATACCCTTTGATATACCCTAAGGGTCTTAAGGAATAAGTTAAAGTATAACTCATCATACACAAGATACTATGATGATCTCAAGTCCAAGGATCACTTGTACTACTATCACTACAGGAATTCCTATTGACAGGCAAGTAAAACTCCATTAAGTATTCATTAGCGAGCCACGTTCAGTGAACTTATTCTCTAATAAGCACCTACATACTTACTTTAGTGTCTCCATACAAATGATCATGAGATCAATCATCCTCATCCAATGAGCAAGCACCGTATGTACCAATCTATCCGGATTCACTAATCCCTAATTTAGTAATCCAACGATTGCGAACTATTTTAGTTTTAAGTTTTCTAGGAATTTAGATCTCATTAGAATAATCATCATCATTATTCTAAAATCATTGCTTAAAACTATGGGTTTATCACATATTATAAAACAGATTCATGTAGATAATTAAAAGCCTTTAATAAATTAATACTTTTTATTAATAAATGAATAAGATTGTTACAAAGTATATATGCTTTATCATCAAACATGATTAGCTTGTGTGCACACTACTTTCAATCTCCCACTTGCACTAAAGTCAATCGTCATGGTATCTCATACCCTTTTTCTTTAAGTGACGATTATCCTGCTGTTGGATAAGCTTTAGTTAATAGATATGTAATGTTGTTCTTGAGAGTTCACTATCTCTATAGTGATTTCCCATCTTTCAATGATTCTTATAATCAAATGAAAGTGCCACAACACATGTTTAGATCCAAGATGAGACGTAGGAACTATTCCTAGTTCTGTAATGAACTTTTATCCAAACAATCAACTTGCAGCTTCATTTATAGCTATATACTTCGTCTTTATCACTAAACCAACAACTCTTTACTGTTTGAAATCTTTCCAATTTTACTGCACCGCCGTTTAAGGTAACGCTTTACCTTAAAGTGGATTTTCTGTCGTCTTGATCTGTATGAAAAAAACTTGAGTCTGTTAAGCCCTCTAGTTTTAATTCAGACCCATTATAAATATGATCACATCCTTAGTGCCGGTAAAGTACTTTAAGATGTTTTTCACTGTCTTATAGTGAACTTCTCCAGAATATGACTGATCAACATCAGGTCTCGTACATTTCATTACATACATGATTGTCACTCATGCGATCTCTCTTTTCAGGAGTCTATGAGAACTATTAAGAGAGATACACTCCAGTGCTCATCAACATGAGACATCCCTTGGAGTTTGCCATGCTAAACGACTTTAGCATCAAATGAATATATGTTCCATGGGTTAAGTCGATCATCCTCTTAAATCTATCTATATAGATTTGTATCCCCAATTTAGACACTCTTCCCAAATCATTCATGGAGGAATGTTTAGACAACTTTATCTTTACTGATTATAGCATTGGTATGTTATTCCTTATTCGTAGTATATCAATATATAATACTAGGAATGTTACGACGCTCCCACTGACCCTTTTGTACACACTAGGTTCATTCTTATTTTTGATAAAATCAAACTCTTTTGATTATCATATCAAAACGAATATTCTATTTTTGAGAAGATTGCTTCAATCCATTTCTCTGAGTGTCTACAACTCTTACCTTATCGTATGTAACTGGATCATCATCTTCTATGATGTGTACCTCATCATCATCATCTATGATGAATCCACACCTCCTAGGTATCTTCGGTACTATTCCAGATTTACGATTCGATTGTGGTACAATAGGTCTATCTACAGGTTCCTCTTATTTGACTTATAGTGTTTTGTGGTTTTGAACTCTTCAAGATCTATTATCCTCCCATTAACCCCTTCAATGATAAACACCTTTATCTTAGAAGGCAGCGTGTTTCACAACAAACACCTTTTGCTAAGTAGAATTATAGAACATATACCCTAAACTTACTTTAGGATGTCCCCAAATCTGTAGTTGTCAAATCTTGTCCCAAGCTTATCCTTTGAAACCTTTTCACATAAGTTGGATAACCCCTTATCTTAACATACTTAAGATTAGGAATCCTCCCTGTCCATAACTTTTATGGAGTCTTGGGGCCGGATTTTGAGGTTACCTTTTTCATAGATATACTGCCATTTCTAGAACATTATCCCAGAAGGATACTGGTATGTCGGTAAAATCATTATGGACCGTACCATGTCCAATAAGGTACAATTTTTCCTTTCAGATACATCAATCAATTATTGCGTATCAGAAGGCGTCCATTATGAGAAAACCATTTGAGATGATTTAGAAACTCATGGTTGAAAAGTGACTCTCAACATTTTTCAACATATTAAGCAAATCAGCGAAGCTGATATCTAGCTTGTTCATATGAAAAATTCACAACAATTATGAAAGGAGTCCGGGAGTGAGTGCAAGATCAAATCTTGGCACAATCCCCATCCATGACAAAACTCGTTGTCCTAACTGTTCAATCAAATTGATCATCATTAGGACATGTATCTGTACTATAGTGCCTTCGGTCATTCTAGATCGAAAGAGCTCTTTAGATATCTGATATCTATTAGTCCTACTTTCCTCACCATCAACTACTTAACGTGCAGGAATATAGTAGGAGCATCCATAGTTTCATGCTTTCGCTGAAGCTCGTTACTCATGGATGCGAGCATGATACATTGAGCCAACTGTGCATCATCTTACTACTTTTTAAAAGTAGCAATCTCTTCCTCAGAGGCATTGTTTGTAACCATTGCAGGGATAGACGTATTAAGGACATAAGATAACTTTTCAGTCGTGAGAACTATTCTCAATTTTCTTAACCAATTCGTTTAATTCGGTTCGGTTAAATAGCATCTAATATGCTTCGCAGTGATAGTAATTTAGACATTATAAAATTCTGTAAATAAATTTATAATTAACAATATTTTAGCATACATTTTTTTATTAATTACCAAAATAATTTAGGTCTTGTTTTAAATTAGTATCTCCCATTATTTTCATCAAACTATATTACCCTCACTTATATAGTTCGGCAAAATCTAATTAAAGATTTGCTAGTGAGAATAAGGATCCCATTTCAAATGTATATAGTCTTGTGGTGACACAACAAACTATATATAAATAAATAGGTAGACAACTCTTGTCAATTACATCAACTATGCAACTCCTTCTATTTTGCCTCTTAGATTATTTTGATCAAGTGGTGGCACATCCGAATCAAAATTATCTAAGTTAAGTCCAACCTAGCACTCCATATATTCAAAAAAGAAAAATATTGTCCTTGTTGTGACACAACAAAACAACATTGTTCAATTTCTTTATAAGCATCAAATGTGTTAAAATTAACATCTCAAAGAATTAAGATAAGCCTTATGGTGACACAACAAACTTATAATAATTAATTGGCACTCTATTATTTTTATCATGCTAGAAGGCGACGTTCGATATTCCAAATATCTTTGAACGCTTAGGACTTAATATAAAATATTTGAGAAATTTGTTATTAATTTATCTCATCTTGTTTAGCGCGCGCACACACACACACACACACACACACACACACACACACACACACACACATATATATATATATATATATATATATAAATACGCATCATATTAATTAACATTCGAAACATGTTTGCATAATATATACTATATATAGTATAAGCATGCACATGTAGAATACTATATTCTACCCGGATTGATTATGGACTTTTATTCTAGTTTGGTTCACTAGAACCACCAAGTAAACCAAAAAGTCAAACCCTAGGGGTGCAAGATTTAATATTTAAATATAACTATTACATTTAAACCCGGACTCCATTACAAACGGGTCTTCAAGCGCTCCTTTTAATCTCTAATTTTTCAAAATTAATTCTAACTATTCTTATTACAACACTATTTAAAATAAATAGAAACCTTGATCAGCAGTCAAGGGGAAGTACATAGGAGGGAGATAGAATTTGCATTAAGAAAAATTAGAGAAAACGAGAAACGCAGACCTCATTTAATAAAACTCATACATTCATGCATCCAACTAAAATAAAATCCAATCACATTGGTCAATAGTCTATAATCAATCCCATTTATTATCATGCACATCACCATATGCATCAATAAATAACATTCATCTCATGAATAATAAACATTCAATATATATATTGATATCATTTAATGGGCAAATTTAGTTATCATAAAATCTAATTTTGAATCAAAATAAACTCCTTTATTTTAATCCAAATTTAAATCAAAATAAACCTCTTTTATTTTAATTTATCATATTTTGAATAAAATAAACTATTTTATTTTAATTAAAATAAACTCATTTATTTTAATTAATTATGGAATCCAATTCCAATTAAAAAAAACTTTAATTAAAGAAAACACGAATTCTCTTTCCTATTCACAAATAAACTCTTTTATTTTGAATAATATGAAATCTTATTCCATATCTAAATAAACTCCTTTATTTAAGGAAATATAGAATTCAATTTCAACTCTAATTAGTTATTATGGAATCCAATTCTAACTCTAATTAGTTAGCATGAAATTCAATTTTAAAATTAAAATAAACCCTTTTATTTTAATTATAAAATTTTTAAGAATATTATATACACACACACACACATATATATATATAATAATAATATAATAATAATAATAATAATAATAATAATAACCGGATTAACTGTGACAACCCCAAAATAGGCCCATTCCATCCAACTCATTCTGAGTTGCCAAATACATGGTACAGAAAATAACTACAACTTTATTACCACAATTGTCGTTTAAAATACAACAACACATATGCTGTGAGTTTGGATACAAATATATACCAACTGTGACTCTCATCCCAACCTTGGATAACACGTCACAATGACACCTTACATAAAGGTATAGTAAAAAACTGTTTTAGAAATTAGAATCTTTGGGAAGTGCTCAAGAAAACCTTCGTACATGGGAGGCCATGCGTCTAGGTTATGATAGATATCATATGGCCACAGAATTATCCTTGGTTGGCCTAATAGACTCCAAAGAAAAACGAGAAGATTACTATCATATTCTTCCCAATGGTGAGTCTTCTCTTGACTTATCATTATCTCCACTGTCTCTAATTGAGAATTATACTTCAAACAAACACCAAGATTATATAGGTAGTGGTCGTAAATATACTCAGCAAGTGGATGAGCACAACCCTGTCTTATGATGACACGAGGTTGTATGTCATTAGACATCTTATATGATAGTGGCAAAACACCCTTCCAACGTTGGGTTCGCCTCACCCTATATAATTCACCAAATATAACTACTAAAAGATGTATACAACACATTTGTCTATACTGTTTAGGTAGAACTCCACAGCTAGAGACCACCGTTCTATTCCCTTGTTACCCCCGCTCGACCCAGCTACACTTTTATTACCTGAAAGGAATTGTGAAGTAAAAGGGTGAGCACAACTAGCTCAGTAAAGAATATCATGACTAAAGATAATTAAATTATCAATAGCCTTCATCAATAATAAATCAGAGATTTAGAACATATGGTAGATGATAAAAATTTCAATCATAGTTGCAGCGGAACGAGCAATCTATTAGAAGAGTCAAATAGACTATAAAGTCTATTATCTTCTCCATGTTAAAAATTCACCAACAATATTTTATCCCTGTAATATCAATCAACATTTCTGGTCCACAATCATATGAATAACTCATAATCATAATTGTAGTTCTAAATTCCTCTTCTCATCTAGGACGAAGATAATTTTCATCACATATATTTACCTGAAACATCAAAGATCATGGTTACACCAAATCACATTTCCTGTTCATAATCATACTAATAACTTCATCTTTGCACTACGGCCAAAGATATTCATTTGTATCACCAGTTGGTCATGTTCATCTCAACACCTGTTCATCTTTGCACTACTGGCCAAAGATATTAAACAACATGTCATCTTTGCACTACGGGCCAAAGATATTCATCAATAATTCATCTTTGCACTCTCAACAGTTCATATTTGCACTACAGGCCAAATATATTCATCAACAGTTCATATTTTCACTACAGGCCAAATATATTATTATCTCAAAGAAATATATAATCATTTCAGAATTTATATAAACATTAATTATAACCATGTTGATCAATTCACCTTTGCACTTAAGCTAAAGATATTCAATTATAAATTCAATGGTCATGATCATACCAGTCAACAATTCAACTTTGCACTACTGGCCAAAGAGAACCCATAGTCATGATCATACCAAAAATCTACCCATCTTTACACTCAAGTCAAAGAGAAATATCATCATTAGGGTTATAAAAATGTTATATATGATAATAAAAATAATATGATCAACATATAATTTTAATCTCAAGAGTAATATTCATAAATCAACTATAATTTGGTTAGAAAAAGAAACTAATTTTGTCATGAATAGTACCCGTGAATAGTAACTCGTAAATAGTAATTCATAAATAGTAACTCATAAATAGTAACTCATGAATAGTAACCCCGACATAAAAAAGGTAAAAATTCTACAATAAAATTCATACCAATATTTCAGTATAATGATATTGAAAGAATAATATTTCTTAAGCTTATAAACAATTTATTTTAATTGTTTACACTTTACTAAACAATGTATTTAATCATTCTAAAATGTCAAACTCATAAGATTTCATCACCAATAACCAAAACCCTCATAAAAAATCTGCATATACCTCATGTAGGATTCTCAAGCCATAAAATCCTAGTTTCTTCACATAACATATTTAATTCATTTACTCATAACTAGTCTATTTTTATGAAAAATATCAAATCAGTCCCAAAAATATTTTTTTTCTAGAATTTAGCAGAATATAGTCCTATATTGAACATATAATTTTCTTAGAATTTTTGAAATTCATTTACTATTTTTCATATAGCCAAAACAGTCGAATATTTAGACATTTATCATAAATTATAATTTTATCCAAAAATTTCGAAATTCACAGAGTACACTGATATGATATAGAAGTACTCCCAATAAAAATTTATCAATTTTGGAGTTAACCACAAAGAGTTATAAGCGGTTACTTTTAAAATAGTCTTTTCTCAAAAAATTCATAACTCTTAATCTATAAATCCAAAAATCACTATTTTTGGATACAATCAATAAAACTCATCAAAATATCATTTCAAATTTTTCCAGAATTTTTTGAAGGTCAGAAGAAGTACGAACTAAAAAACATAATAACCCTTAAAATCCCTTACCTCAAAAGAGCAATACTTCTGACTTGAATATCGGATATAACGCTGAGCAACACTCAAGATATCTAAATACTCACAAAAATATGCTTGATAATATAGAGAGAAAGAAAACTTATTTCTGGTGTGATTTTCAATTCTAACATAAGCACCTATTTATAGGAAAATGCTAGAACGCCAAAGGAGACTAAAATAATAAAATATATTATTTTATTTCCTTATTCCTACGCATGCTCTTGACCAAGCTCAGCCACCAGCCATCTTTGAACAAAATTTGGCAGCCCATGTGTTGATAACCAAGTGGGTCCCACCCATAAATTAATAAAAATTATTTTTTTTGAAACTTCAACAATTCATAGAAAATAGCCCAGTTATAAGAAAAATACGAATTTTATGTTCATTCTGACTGAAATCAAATTCTCTACAACTTTGTAGCTTTGATTTTTTCTAAATTTCAAATCAAAAATATCCGAAATCCACAAACGGATGATTTTTAATACCTCCACACCGATAAAATACTGATAAAACATCTCAGCATTAATTCTTTCATTTTTATCCACATAAAAATAAATATATCCATCATTTATATCCATATAAAATAAATATTTCCTTATCATATAAATTAGTAATTAGTTATTCACAAATAATATTACAGAATCACAATTATACAACCAGACCGTTCCCAGGAAAGAGGGGGCTTTCCAATAAGGATTTCTTCTTACTGGCGCACAATTAGGTGACCAAACCTCTCCTTGACAGAACTTTTTAGACATTGCCAATAATGCTATCTAATAATATTATTCCAAATAATATAAATTATTGATCTGATAATGGAGATACTGTGCAGTGACAATTATTGAAACAATAATAATATAAAATATCAACGCAGCAATTATTGAATTAATAAAATAAAATATTAAACAGTAACTACTGTAACAATTATTGAGTAGTGCCTTTTTACGTAAGAATCAATAATTCAACAATACTGTGCAATACTGTGTGCTACTGTGCAACCACGCGTATTATTGTATTTTAACCACCGGGTATTCTAATAGTGTTAACGGTAACAACTACGCCGTTATTTAATTTTGTCGTTTTCTTCATCCGACCGTTATCCGTTATGAGGCCCACAAATGGTTGCGCCATCGTACGAATATTCCCCGACATAAAGAATATTCCACGACCAAACGAATATTCTCCGACAACAATGAATATTTTATAACTACTTGCTTATTTTGAAAAAAAATTCATATCTCACCCTTAACTTTAAACTTTTATCAATTTAATCATTTACTGAATTGTAATTATAAAAAAATTGAATACTTTTATTTCATAAAATTCGGGGTCTTACAATCTCCCCTCCTTATGAAATTTTGATTCCGAAATTTACGTACCTGGTATTTTGAAGAGTTGAGAATACCTTGCTTTTATTTCAGATTCTATCTCTTCGGTCATCATGATTTCTCTATTGCTCATCTCCCGTGATAACTTCATTTGGGTTCTTCACTTGTTGGAAAGTCATGACAACCGCCATCCCTCAAACTACCCGACTTTGACTTGTCTGGGGCAGCATTTGACGTCATCACTACCGTTGGAATATACTTTTCTATAGGACATATTCCTCCCTCAACTGTCTCGTCGTACTCCTGATTCATGATCTGAATCATCAATCTTCGATCCATATCGGATTTAGGTTAGCCGCTATGTACAGGGTAATTCAAAACTCGATGTTGGGTTCTCCCAATTGCTTTCCAAAAAGAGAAATTCATATCATCTATTTTAGCCTTCTTAGATCGGACATCTCTTTCCACAATATCCATGTGTCGTGCAGCTTTTGCCCATGCATCACTTATTCTCACTCGTTCAGTTTTTTCTTCTTTCAGTTCAGATTCCATCTTTATCATCTTATACTCTGCCAAAGAATGCTTCTGTTCAAGCATCACATATCGGATAACACAAGCTTGAATTGTTGCTTCCTTTTGCTCTACGACCGCCTGTCGTTCTTCAGCCTGCTCTTCTAACTCATGAATACGATTTTGCAATTCTACATTTTTATCATATAATACCTCTAATAAATACTCCTCAGGTACCTCTTATTCCTCTTCTTCCTCACTCTCAGCTGCTACCTCTGCGACCATCTCGGGTGCAACTATCAATTCTTCACTCACCATATGGATTTCTCTAATTCCGTCTTTGCCTGACATCACATTATCCCGGTTGGTGATTAGAGGTATCCCCACTGTCTCATTCACTCCATTATTAACATTCTCAACTGTCATTCTTAAATACTGCCATAAAACAAGGGTTAATTAAACAAATTAACATATCACATAATATCCCGATATTATGACTGACCAACAAATAAGCTTAGGTAGGACACACTAATGAAGGATTTACTCATCTCTCCCCTCATAGTTATATTCCCCGATCTTTGCCAGAGACCATATCCCTAAGCTCTGATACCAACTGTGACTTTGGACACTAACTTCTGTCAGCACCTCACAATGATACCTATCAGTTTGCCACCGCAAAACGGCGTCCCCTACGGAGAGTCTGGCTTTGGTGCATCTCCCATCAACAGGAAGTCACCAGATAGAGGCTCGGGGCTCTTTACTTATGGCTCTGATACCAACTGTGACAACCCCAAAATAGGTCCATTCCATCCAACCCATTTTGAGTCGCCAAATACATGGTACAGAAAATAACTACAACTTTATTACCACAATTGTCGTGCAAAATACAACAACACATATGCTGTGAGTTTGGATACAAATATATACCAACTGTGACTCTCATCCCAACCTTGGATAACACGCCACAATGACACCTTACATAAAGGTATAGTCAAAAACTGTTTTAGAAATTATAATCTTTGGGAAGTGCTCAAGGAAACCTTCGTACATGGGAGGCCATGCGTCTAGGTTATGATAGATATCATATGGCCACAGAATTATCCTTGGTTGACCCAATAGACCCCAAAGAAAAACGACAAGATTACTATCATATTCTTCCCAATTGTGAGTCTTCTCTTGACTTATCATTATCTCCACTGTCTCTAATTGAGAATTATACTTCAAACAAATACCAAGATTATATAGGTAGTGCTCGTAAATATACTCAGTAAGTGGATGAGCACAACCCTGTCTTATGATGACACGAGGTTGTATGTCATTAGACATCTTGTATGATAATGGCAAAACACCCTTCCAACATTGAGTTCGCCTCACACTATATGATTCACCAAATATAACTACTAAAAGATGTATACAACACACTTGTCTATACTGTTTAGGGAGAACTCCACAGCTAGAGACCACCGTTATATTCTCTTGTTACCCCCGCTCGACCCAGCTACACTTTTATTACCTGAAAGAAATTGTGATGCAAAAGGGTGAGCACAACTAGCTCAGTAAAGAATATCATGACTAAAGATAATTAAATTATCAACAGCCTTCATCAATAATAAATCAGAGATTTAGAACATATGGTAGATGATAAAAATTTCAACCATAATTGCGGCGGAATGAGCAATCTATTAGAAGAGTCAAATAGACTATAAAGTCTATTATCTTCTCCATGTTAAAAATTCACCAATAATGTTTTATCCCTGTAACATCAATCAACAATTCTGGTCCACAATCATATGAATAACTCATAATCATAATTGTAGTTCTAAATTCCTCTTCTTATCCAGGACGAAGATAATTTTAATCACCTATCTTTACCTGAAACATCAAAGATCATGGTTACACCAAATCACATTTCCTGTTCATAATCATACTAATAACTTCATCTTTGCACTACGGCCAAAGATATTCATTTGTATCACCAGTTGGTCATGTTCATCTCAACACCTGTTCATCTTTGCACTACTGGCCAAAGATATTCAACAACATGTCATCTTTGCACTACGGGTCAAAGATATTCATCAACAATTCATCTTTGCACTACAGGCCAAAGATATTCCTCAACAGTTCATATTTGCACTACATGCCAAATATATTCATCAACAGTTCATATTTGTACTACATGCCAAATATATTATTATCTCAAAGAAATATATAATCATTTCAGAATTTATATAAACAATAATTATAACCATGTTGATCAATTCACCTTTGCACTTAAGCTAAAGATATTCAATTATAAATTCAATAGTCATGATCATACCAGTTAACAATTCAACTTTGCACTACTAGCCAAAGAGAACTCATAGTCATGATCATACCAAAAATCTACCCATCTTTACACTCATGTTAAAGAGAAATATCATCATTAGAGTTATAAAAATATTATATATGATAATAAAAATAATATGATCAACATATAGTTTTAATCTCAAGAGTAATATTCATAAATCAACTATAATTTGGTTAGAAAAAGAAACCAATTTTGTCGTGAATAGTAGTCGTGAATAGTAACTCGTAAATAGTAATTTATGAATAGTAATTCATGAATAGTAACTCATGTATAGTAACCCCGACATGAAAAAGGTAAAAATTTCACAATAAAATTCATACTAATATTTCGGTATAATGATATTGAAAGAATAATATTTCTTAAGCTTATAAACAATTTATTTTAATTGTTTACACTTTACTAAATAATGTATTTAATCATTCTAAAATGCCAAACTCATAAGATTTCATCACCAATAATCAAAACCCTCATAAAAAATCTGCATATACCTCATGTAGGATTCTCAAGCCATAAAATTCTATTTTCTTCACATAACATATTTAATTCATTTACTCACAACTAGTCCATTTTCATGAAAAATACCAAATCAGTCCCAAAAATATTTTTTTTCTAGAATTTAGCAAAATATAGTCCTATATTGAACATATAGTTTTCTCAGAATTTTAAAAATTCATTTACTATTTTTCATATGGCCAAAACAGCCGAATATTTAGACATTTATCATAAATTGTAATTTTATCCAAAAATTTCAAAATTCACAGAATACACTGATATGATATAGATGTACTCCCAATAAAATTTTTATCAATTTTGGAGTTAACCACAAGGAGTTATAAGCTGTTACTTTTAAAATAGTCTTTTCTCATAAAATTCATAACTCTTAATTTATACATCCAAAAATCACCATTTTTGGACACAATCAATAAAACTCATCAAAATATCATTTTAAAATTTTCCAAAATTTTTTGAAGGTCAGAAGAAGTACGAACTGAAAAATATAATAACCCTTAAAATCCCGTACCTCAAAAGAGTAGTACTTCTGACTTGAATATCGGATATAACGCTGAGCAACATTCAAGATATCTAAATACTCACAAAAATATGCTTGATAATATAGAGAGAAAGAAAACTTATTTCTGGTGTGATTTTCAATTCTAACATAAGCACTTATTTATAGGAAAATGCTAGAACGCCAAAGGAGACTAAAATAATAAAATATATTATTTTATTTCCTTATTCTTAGGCATGCTCTTGACCAAGCTCAGCCACCAGCCATCTTTGAACAAAATTTGGCAGCCCATGTGTTGATAACCAAGTGGGTCCCACCCATAAATTAATAAAAATTATTTTATTTTTCGAAACTTCAACAATTCATAGAAAATAGCCCAATTATCAGAAAAATACGAATTTTATGTCCATTCTAACTGAAATCGAATTCTCTACAACTTTACAGCTTTGAGTTTTTCCATATTCCAAACTAAAAATATCTGAAATCCACAAACGGATGATTTTTAATACCTCTACACTGACAAAATACTGAAAAAACACCTCAGCATTAATTCCTTCATTTTTATCCACATAAAAATAAATATATCCATCATTTATATCCACATAAAATAAATATTTCCTTATCATATAAATCAATAATTAATTATTCACAAATAATATTACTGAATCACAATTATGACAACCAGGCCGTTCCCAGGAAAGAGGGGGCTTTCTTGTAAGGATTTCTCCTTACTGGCGCGCAATTAGGTGACCAAACCTCTTCTTGACAGAACTTTCTAGACATTGCCAATAATGCTATCAAATAATATTACTCCAAATAATATGAATTATTGATCTGATAATAGAGATACTATGCAGTGACAATTATTGAAATAACAATAATATAAAATATCAACGCAGCAATTATTGAATCAATAAAATAAAATATTGAACAGTAACTACTGTAATAATTATTGAGTAGTGCCTTCTTACGTAAGAATCAATAATTCAACAATACTGTGCAATACTGTGTGCTACGGTGTAACTACGCGTATTACTGTATTTTAACCACCGGGTATTTCAACAGTGTTAACGGTAACAACTACGCCGTTATTCAATTTTGTCGTTTTCTTCATCCGACCGTTATCCGTTATGGGGCCCACAAATGGCTGCGCCGTCGTACGAATATTCTCCGACAGAAAGAATATTCCACGACCAAACGAATATTTCCCGACAACAATGAATATTTTATAACCACTTGCTTATTTTGAAAAAAAATTCATATCTCACCCTTAACTTTAAACTTTTATCAATTTAATCATTTACTGAATTGTAATTATTAAAAAAATTGAATACTTTTATTTCATAAAATTCGAGGTCTTACATTAACCACATACAGTTACACAGCAACAAACGGATTTCACGAATTATTATTTTTAAAATAAATTTTATACAACAAATTATGCCCAATTAAATTGTTCTGAACACACACACACACACACACACACACACACACACACACACACACACACACACACATATATATATATATATATATATATATATATATATATATATATCAAATTAAAATAATTAATAATTTGCATAAAAGTTTGGCTCTGATACCACTGATAGGTTTGTAATATTCATGAACGCAATCAAATTACACAAAATAATGCAAATTATGGAAAATCAGAGTTTAAATATTTTACAAACTATATACCCGAATCATCCTTTATGCACAATTAATAATTAAACGAAAAGATAAAGAATAAGAGTCATACCCTTGAAGATTCGATCTTCCTCAGGTACAAGTTCACCTCCAATTCTTTTCGCGTTCAACTTGAATCCACCGGGTTTGGTTCCTTCCTTTGATCAATGTTAGCCAAATTCAAGAAGATGGGTGGTTGGCTAAACCCTAGTTTTTCGATCTCTCATAGAAAAGGAGCGTACTCTCCCAACTGTTGGAATTACGTATGTTGATATCTGATATAAGACTCCTCTTATAAAGATATCAGGTAACCCTATTTAATTAAAAATAAGGTATTATTTATTTAATTAAACTCTTTTAATTAAATGGGCTCCCTAATCTTATTAGAGATAATTAATTAAATTCCTTTAACTAATTTTTCCTCCTAATTCTATTAGGAATAAATGAGAGTACTTATATTAAATTAATTCCTAAACTCTTTTAGAAATTAAAATAATAATAATTATAATAATATTAATAAGACTCCTCTTATTAATTTATATTTAATATTTCTAAAATATTAAATAATAAATATTAAGCTATTTAATTTATTCTATCACCATAGATTAAATTAAATATACTTAACATATTATTACGATTATGCCATTAATTTCTTAAATAATTATTCTTCCTTTTATGGTGTGACTCTTTAGGTTCTCCATATTAAATCGGTTGTGAATAAATCAATTAGAACAATTCTAATCTTATTTAAATAAATAAATTAAATAATTTATTTATTTAAATAAATAATATTTATTCTACAATAGGGATAAGCCTCCCTAGCGATCAACGACTTTCTAAATAATATAGATTTTAACATTAATCATAAAAGAACCTTTGAGTAAATAGTTACCGTACAATTCAATCCTTCCACCATACAATGTCCCAATTAAATATAAGACATGGAATTACTGTCAAGTCTTATTTTATTTAATTATATGTATTTCGACTCTTAAATGCACAACACCAAATAATACAAATTAGAAACTCCTTTTTAATTTCATTATGCCTTGGCCAAGGACTACTGGGTTGTTATTTATCGAATCACATAGGACATTTCTCTTTTTTTACTAGAAGTGGTAGATTTTTTATTGATCATTCATTATCTCCATGTACAATTTATTATACCCAAGTATACCCTTTGATATACCCTAAGGGTCTTAAAGAATAAGTCAAAGTATAACTCATCATACACAAGATACTATGATGATCTCAAGTCTAAGGATCACTTGTACTACTATCACTACAGGAATTTCTATTGACAGACAAGTAAAACTCCATTAGGTATTCCTTAGCGAGCCACGTTCAGTGAACTTATTCTCTAATAAGCACCTACATACTTGCTTTAGTGTCTCCACACAAATGATCATGAGATCAATCATCCTCATCCAATGAGCAAGCAACGTATGTACCAATCTATCCGGATTCACTAGTCCCCAATTTAGTAATCCAACGATTGGGAACTATTTTAGTTTTAAGCTTTCTAAGAATTTAGATCTCATTAGAATGATCATCATCATTGTTCTAAAAGCATTGCTTAAAACTATGAGTTTATCACATATTATAAAACAGAATCATGTAGATAATTAAAAGCCTTTAATAAATTAATACTTTTTATTAATAAATAAATAAGATTGTTACAAAGTATATGCTTTATCATCAAACATGATTGGCTTGTGTGCATACTACTTTCACAAACTAGCATTATCCTTTAGAATCCCATTATGTATCAATTTAAACTTAATTAATCAACAAGTTGTTTTTACTGTGCTAACCTTGATTATACCAGTTTCAAACAGAAAAAGATTCAATTCATAACAAGAAATTACATCAAAGCTCTAATAGTCAATACTATACTTCTCTACCTAATTCCAATTTCATCATTGGCCAAAATAAACTTAAACTATCTAACAGCTGGAATCATGCAAGATGAACATAGTAACTAACTATTATTTTTGATTTTTTGAATTTTTTAATTTATTTTTCAAGAACTGAATATAATGCTATTTAAACTATACTACTATGCAACTACCCTACTATGCAAACTATTATGTACTTACACTACATGAATGCAAACTTATAATAATCCTAAACTAAACAAACATGACAACTTATGCAAAACTAAAACAACTACATTAAACATGCAAAACTAAACTAATTAACTCTCCCAAACTTAGCAATTACAATGTCCTCATTGTAAGAATACAGCGGTAAGTAGAAGAGAACTTCCTTGTAATTAACTAAGCGTAAGGTGATGGTGGCGATGGCGGCAACGATCATTTTCCTATCCATTGAACCTTCAATACCTACAATGAAGAGACAACATGGATTAGAATAGCACTTGAATTGGTAAGAGAACTTAATAAGCAAATTAATTCCTATCTACTAACTAAACTAGTAAAGCATATAAATATAAAAATTCCTGGGTTACCTCCTAGTTAGCGCTTGATTTATAGTCTTTCAGCCTGACTTTGTCTGGTCAATGCTATCCAATTCCTCTTCGAAAGTTGAGGAACCCTCCATCCATCGGAAATAATATAGCTTTTGGTAGGTTCCCATTTATGATGGCCAATGCATCAAAGTCACCTAGTTTGCTCTAATTTGGTATGATCTCAATCAAGAACGTCCCACAGCTAGGTGTTTTCTCCATTTTGTATGTGATCACTTTGGGGCATGGAAGCTTGTCACACACAATGGGCTCTTCATCTATCTTCTCTTTCTCTTCCCACCATGGATTGAAAATTGTACTCACTCTTATGTCAACAAGAGCTTCGCCGACGACATGACTACCAAGTGGGCATGATTTTACAAATCTGACTGGCTCTTTGATCTGTGGTGGAGACCCATTTAGATCTTTGTGGACCTCTATTTCATTATCCCTAATTGTCTCCACACTTCCTATATCTTGTGGCTCATCCAGTTGCAGATTTGGTTCGGGCACTTCATCAATCTCAGAATCCTCATCATAACACCAATTGTTTCGAGGAAGGTTGCTTACGGCTTTGGTCAATTGATCTATCTTATTTTGAAGATTTTGAAATGCTATCTCTTGATTCTGAATTGACCGCTCTTGATTAATCATCCTCTCCTCAGTTGATGCTACAAATTTGAACCACAAATCCTCCAAACTTGAATTATCTGTCTCAGTTTTGGAATCCATGTATTGAGGACCATGAGTTGAAGTGGTGATGAGTTGTTCCATCTGGTGCTGAAAATTATGGCTCGATATTTCTTGAATCATCATCCTCTCCTCTTGGTTTGCTATAATCCTTAACATGAATTCCTTCAACTCTAAATTGTCTTCTTGTCGCATTGGAGGTGGATATGAGAATTACGGCGTGTATGTTGGATTTGGAGTAGAGTATTGGTCTTCATAATTGTAGCTCCATGACGAATCAGGGTGATACCCCCAAACTTGATGATAATTATCATGTGTATAATCGTTGAGGTATTCACCACCGTGTTTTCCCGGCCCAAAACTAACGGTGCATTGATGACTCAGATGATTACCAACATAATAATTGTAATTAACTGCTATCTTTCGATTACGTTGGGCTGTAACAACGTCCAACCTCCTCGAAAGTGTCTCAAGTTGCGCTGATATTGCAGAAAATGCATTGAGACCATCAATCCCTGATCCCCTTGAATGAGTCATTCTCGTATACGGCTATTGATAATTAAATTCCGCCATGGTACCTGAAAAGAAAGAAAAATAGAAAGAGAATTAAATAAAAAGGAAAAAAATGTTTAAATTAAGACTAATTTGATTGAAGCTAATATTGGCAAATAGTTATTAAATTAATTCTTCGGCAACGGTGCCAAAAACTTGTTGGGTAGAATCTAATTACGCACAACACGCAAGTATACGTGGTCAACAAGTAATAAAGTGATAAGTTGAGTATCGTTCCCACAGAGAAATATTTAACAAAAATCACCAAGTACTAACCCGTAACCAACTCAATCTTATTTAAACGAATGAATTTCAAATTATATAAATTAAACTACTCTTAAATTCTAATAGTTAAATTAAGATAACGGAGTTTTAAGATCACAAATTCACTTATTGCTTCATTTAAGTTAACACACTTCTCATCGATTATTCTCTATCCTAAATTGTTAATCAAGAACACTAAAGCAGATAAAACCACCTCTTGATGCATAATACCCATATTAACGTCAATCCACAATTAAGATAGAAATCCGTTAATTACCTTAATCAACTAACCCACTATATCTCTATGTGAATTACATTTGAAGAAGATTGAAAATTAAGTTCTCGATCCGATTACATGCGGTGTCAAGCATATCTCTACCTTAACACTCATCAAGTTTAAGCTACTAACAAAATCCTGAACACATGCTATCATGATAAGATCTAAATCAATATTTCATCTCTCGAGTTCATATAGATTATCACGGTAATTGATGGCAAATTAATTCAACAATTAAGTCTAAATCACAATAGACAATCCTCACAATAGAACATAATAATTGATAGTGAAGCATATTAAAATAAACTACACAATAAGATTTATTGTAATCTCAAACAAAGAATTAGTTCATGATTATTGAATTAAAACTAAGAATCCACAATTGAATACACATTAAAAGACAAAGATAGAAGAAAATAAGAAGATAGAATCTATTGTCTATAGATTTGATGTTCCCTCCCCGCTCCTACTTTGAATCTTCAATGGTCTCCAAGTTGCTTCAATCTCCAAATCTAACAAGAACTAGTGTTTTGATCTAATCTACTCTACTCTAATCTAATAGAATTCTCTCTCTAGTCTCTAATCTCTCCCTAATCCTTGTGATTCTCCTCTATTTATAAGCCTCTTCATATGTCTTTAAGTCCTCTTAGAAGTCCTTCAGTCAATCGGATCGAAATAATCCTTCTTGGACTCAAATTTGGCCAAAAAACGTCTTTTCTGCGCGTACCCCCGCCCCGACAGGGGTTTATACTTGTAAAGGGCCCATCCCGGTGGGCTAGGGTACTATTTTCCAACTGGTACCCCCGCCTCGACGGGGGTTTTATTAAGGAAAAGCCCGCCCCGATGGGGGTCTTGTTTCTACTCTGACGTCCTTTGGGAAAACGGCCATAACTTTTGATCCGGAAGGAGTTACGGGATTTGCCACCTATCAAATCGAAGATATCGACGAGATCTACAACTTTCATTCTTTAAGATTTTAGAAATAACGAATGGATGAATGTCGAAATTGGCCTCGAAGTGACTGTTATGCAAATGACCACCCAAAATAGTGACGTTCGACGTCCGTTGGTACAAATGTCATAACTCTTGCATCCGAACTCCGATTGGAATGATTCAAGATGTTATAGAAAGCTACTAAGATGATCTACAATGTGATCCAAGTTCTAGGTCAGGAATATGAAATGAACATGAAAGCCCAAATGAAGTCCAGATTGCTTTTCTTTGCGATTTTATACCAATTCTTTGCAATCACATCTCCCACGCAAATCTACAAAACAAACACAAAATGCATGAAAAGTAACTAAGAAACATGAGATTAAGCAATTAGTTTAAGTAAAAGATACCAGATAAGTAGGTATAAAACCTACTTGTCAATGCCTCCTCATAATTCTTAGCCATAAAAGCTCCCCCCCGACGCTGCATTAATACTGGTCCTGAGATTCCCAAGTAGTCCGTTGTAAAATGTGTTCATCTGTAACCACTTAGGCAATCCGTGATGTGGGCATTTTCTGAACAATTCTTTGTATCTCTCCCATACCTCGTACAATGTCTCTCCATGTTGCTGATGAAACATGGTAATCTCGTTCCTCATCTTTGAAGTCTTCGCTGGTGGGAAAAGTTTTGCAAGAAATTTCAGAACAAGGTCATCTCGTGTAGTTATCGATCCAGGAAGTAGAGAATGTAACCAACTCTTCGCCTTGTCTCGCAAATTGAATGGGAACAAGCGAAGTCTAACTGCTTCATCCGACACCCCGTTGTACTTGAAAGTGTCGCATATTTCTAGAAAACTGATCAGATGCTCGTTAGGATCATCATTTGCAAGTCCCCCAAACTGAACCGAGTTTTGAATCATTTGAATTGTCCCAGGCTTAATCTCGAATGTATTTGTAGCTATAGCAGGCCTGGTGATACTCGACTGCAACTCAGTCAACTTGGGTGTAGCAAAATCCCTCAATGCTTTCTAGTCTTCAGCATCCATTGGTTCTTCTTTCTTAGAATTTTTAAAGCCGTCCCTTGTTTCCTTAATCCACTTACTTAGCCTTTGAAACCTTCTCTCAATGTAGTCCTCAAAAGGAAGTAAGTCTGGATTTTTAGATCGAGTTTGCATAAACCAACTTCAAAAACCTGAAATAAGATGAACCAAACAAAAACAAAAAGTGTTTAAGTAAAACTGGACTAATTAAACTGATATTGCAAAATAATAAAATCTATACTAAAGTTCCCGGCAACGGCGCCAAAGACTTGTTGGATAAAATCGAATTACGCACATCATGCAAGTATACGTAGTCAACAAGTAATATAATAGTAAGTAGAGTATCGTTCCCTCATAGACATAGTAAGAATTTAAACCTCACAATTACCAATTTTCTATTAATCCTAATTTTATCAAACTAATCAATTTCCAGTTTATAACTAAAAGTATTAAAAATCTTAAAATCACCAAACAATCAACAATTTCTAAAAACTGAATTTTCAAACAAATAATGGAGAATCAGGCTTTCGACTTCACTCTAAGCATCACTCTGATTATTACACCTTTATTCCAGTTTAATTTACTATCCCAGTTTATTAATCAAGAACACGTATGTAGTACTAGCCACCTCTCGATGCACTAATACCGTATTAACATCAATCCACAATTAAGATAGAATTCAGTTAAACACCTTAATAAACTAACTCACTATATCTCTATGTGAATTACAATTAAAGAAGGTTTAAGATCAATTTCTTTATCCGATTACATGCGATGTCAAGCATATCTCTACCCTAGCATTCATCAAGATTCTGTTCATTCACAAAAATCAAGAACACATGCTATATCAACTATGTCTAGACTGTATTTCATCTCTCGAGTTCATACAAGTTCACAAAGAATCGTTGATCAGACAATTCATAAATTCACATTCACATTAATATAGATAAATCGGATAATAGATTATTAAACTGAAAGCAAAGATTACATAATCATCGTTCCACTAAAAGATCCGTCTTAAGCCTAAAAAGAAATTAGTTCATAATAAATGAATAAATCAAAGATAACATCTTCTCAATTACAAATATAAACTAAAATAGAAGAATAACACATAACATCCTTCACTTTAGTCTCAATCCGCAATTAATATGATCATACTCCAATTTCTTCACTCCGTTGCTCGCTATGAAAATCTATAATTAATTGCCGTTAATTGATTTTTCATCCTCCTGATTTTCTTGTTTGTTGAGCAATATATATCCAACACACAAGTCTTGCTCGAAATCCCATGTTAATTAGAGTCCATATGCTATCCATGTCTCACAATCCATGTTCTAGCAGTGTTCGACCAACGATAGGAGAGCCCAGAATTCGACACCCCAGCCCCGACGGGGGTATTTGTATAGGAATAGCCCGCCCCAGAGGGCATAGGCCCTTTCAAGCAGACATGAAGACCCCCCACCCCGGCAGGGGTGTAAGGCAAAAATAGGCCAGCCCCGGCGGGGGTACCTTCTGCTTTCTGACTTGCTTAAACTTCATGCTTGCTTCCATAATTGCTCCAAATGACTCCCTTCTTCACTCATTCACCACACCATCCATCCTATACATAAAATAACAAGAAACAAGTAAAAGAAGATCATAAAAACGAGATTTAACAACAATTAAGCTTGAATTGGACATCAATTCGTGGATATAGAATCCATTTATCACATACAACGTTGAAACTCTTACACCAGGTTCAAACTACGTAGACCTGATCTCCTCTTCAACAGGAGTCAGTAGGCAGCCAGTCATGGTTCGGTCTAACCCCCTACCGAAACACAAACACTTTTCAGCGGTACTGGGATCATCCGTTAATCCACCACATTTCATCGGCTTCACACTAAAGGGGTGGAACTACCTGACCTCCCCTCTAAATGGGAGGATTGACGACCATCTAAGCTGCAGTTGTTCCTCAAAGAGAAACACCAATCCATAAGAGATGGAACTAATTGGGCTCCTCTTAAATAGGACTACTGGCGACCATCTGTGGTGCGGTCGATCTCGGAGAGGAAAGTCAGACTCCTTTCCACATCTCTATACAGAAACCAGTCCCAAGACACCAAAAATGGTAGGAAAAACACACAGATTAACGATCCATTTTAAAAAATCTAGAGACATCTCAATGTCCATCCATCAAGGAGGAGTTCAAAATACATCAAGATCACAAGCCCTGAAGAAAAAGGCAAATATCAAGCAAGCAACAAGGCATAACTAAAAGGAAAGTGATCAAAAAAATATATTTTCCTGCTATATATAATGTTGTTTGATATATACAATATGAACTGTATATGACAAAATGGCTAAGCTAGTCTGTGTAAGAAAATACAAGCTCATCTACAAATTAGAGTATATGCGAGCTATCAACCCCAACATGGCATCTCTCTCAGAATAAGGAGGTAACGCTGTGGTCTCCTGCACGAGGGTATCCACACGAGCTAACAGATCCACAACCATATGCATGGTGACACTGTGCTCATCAATATACGTGCTCATCTCTGCAATTATGCCAGTAGTAAGGGACCTCATTGTGGTACTATCTGTAACGGCTACATCCCAGACAGATATAGCGACATCCCGCTCAACTATCACGGCATCACTTGCTGATTTGGCCTCATCCCGCTCCTCAATAGCGATATTTTTATGAGCTAAGGCATCGTCTCTCTCTAATAGAGCAACATCTCTCCCATCAAGATCTGTCAACATCAGGGCTCTAGCCTGATCCCTCTCAAAGGTCATCAGATGAAGACTCTACTCGAAGTACTATCCTAAATGCTATAACATGATAGTGCTAGTACTAGGAGAATCTAAGAGAGCTACTGGTAACCCAGGGAATGGCTTATCCTCGGTGTGGGAATCAACGTCCTCCATGGGCTCTCCACTATCTGAATCAATACTCGGTATTGTGGATACTGTCGCAGCCGATGAAGTCTCTGTCTCCATCCACGCAGAATACTCTGGCGAATAGCCCGGATGGCTAACAAAAAAAGTAGCTATCTCACGCTGATCCCAACAAGCATACACCCGGGATCGGTCCTCTGCTGACAAGTGGTGAGAAGCTAAATGCTGACCTAACGCCCCCTCAAAAGGATGAAATTCCTAAAACTGGTCAAACTGTGACATCACGGCCAGTGGGTGGTAGGTAGTCATGCCCATCAAACCAGCCAAAGGGAGATAATCCATGCCAGGAGCGTGAGAAATGAAGCTATAGGTTGAGCTGAGCCCTGAACACGGCAGGATGCCAAAAGGATCACTGATCCCTGCCAAGAATACCAACCACGACATAATGTCTATGCACTCCGATGGCTGAGAGGTGTAAGACATAGCTATATCATGGGTGAAGCAGTACCCGTGTCAGCGAAAAGTGCCAATCGGTCTCAAGTGTGACATAAACCACACGTATAACATGACCGAACTACCTGTAAAGACCCCTGCAGGGTAGGTACTGCAGAACGTGGCCGATCTCAACGTCTCCGCCACGATCATCGGGATGATGGTATGACCCTCCCTGAGAGCTCTCAATGCCATGATAACACCTATGTCCATCTCGTCCATATACCGTGGCATGTACACACATGCCACCACGCACATCACGAGTACATCCACTCTGGCCAAATTCCACTGATCCTCTGGTGAGGTGAAATCCCCAAAATGTCGTGTGTAGCTGTCCACCAAGTCAAATCTGTCTATCAGGAAGCGCTGGGGCAATACATGTCTGAATGTAATCTCATCCTCTACTACTCTACGCCGTAACTCGATGAGGGTCATGAACTGCCGGCGCATATCTCCGACAACCATATGAGCACAAGGTTTGTCTAAGGTCAAGGCCGTCAACCACTCGTACTCCTTCAATGTAGGAGTCAACTCCTGGATACCAAATCAGAAAACCTTTCTCTCCGATATCCAATGCTCCAACAAACTCTCCACAAAGCCTGTGGGAACCTGAAACATCAAGAGGGTCATATAATGCTGTAATAGCTGGCCTACTGTCACCCTATCTGTAGCTGACATACTATCATACCACAACCTCAGACGGGAAGCTATCATTACTGGTGGGGTATGACTTATGCGGCTGATTGTCGAAGAAGACATCTGTGTAGGCCGTATCATAAGACCATCCAGGGGTCAATACTGAATATCTGTGGACATACATACTTATGCATAACATAATAAATGTATGACAGATAATAGATGGCAATGTGATGTAGGGAATGGAAAATAGTACATACATTCCTAAGTACATCATCATCTATATACATCATCTCTGTACAGCTAAAAATACAGGGAAATGGGGCACAAATGCCCTACTACTAACAAAGGCCTATCAAAAGATATAGCGAGAATGGGGCATAGCCACCCAATATCTAACAGAGGCCTATCAAAAAAGATAATGAGAATACACATCAGAAGAAGACAATGGTGTCAATATCTACATCATCAATCCTGTCCACCTGATGTAACTCCTCCTGAGTCACTGGATCTCTATCAACAGGGATGTCATGCCTATACAAGGGAGGATCTGCACCAGCAAAGCCATATGGGTCACCTGAGGGGCCAGTGCTTGAGCTGGAAGGATCAAAAGTATCTTCTTCTGAAGGATCTCTACCCAAGTGCCGGATGAAAAAATGTGCCCGGTCCAACTGCTGGGTCAAACAATCAATCTGTGTCAAATGAGTCGGATCTCAGACACAGGTCAGCCAATTCGCCATCATCACGGATCCAGGAACCATATCCCCCATAAACTGAGTGGCACGGGTCTGGGCTCCAATGGTATGAGGGGACCACCAATGATGGAATGAATCCTGAGTATGTAAACCCTCTAACAAAGTATATCCGTCCATACCCATCAATGGGATGTCATCGGCGGGTGACTGCAACACAGGCCAATTATGCCTGGCAGGAGGCAAGATCGGTACACGAATCTCTCATGTGGTGCTCTTAATAGTACGCTCTCCTAAATAGAGCTCCCATCCTCCATCTGTGAAAAGAGGAATCCTAAGGGTGGATACCACGTGCTCGACACCAGTCGGGAATCAATCCACAAATCCAACGACCAAATGTTCCCCAGAGTAGGGAACCCAAGTGATGACATCGGCTGTCAACAGCTCCAACTGTAAGCGACAATGGGTGAAACCCTCCGCTACAGGAACCTCCGACAAAATGGAGTGATGTCATCGCCATCCTCATGATAGGTGTCTAAACCTAACACGCTTATAGGACGCAAACATGGAAGCCTCTCATAGGCCTAAAACTGCCTACACAAAGGCAAAACACCTGCTATCAGTGAACACTCTTAACCTGTACATGGGAAATCAAAAGAGAATACTCACCAACAAAAATGGGTAAAATCCTAGCCAAGCCTCGGTCAAGCCCTGTGAACGTATGTGCATTCCCCTGAGGAAGTAGGTAAAGGTGTAGGAACCCCAATCATACTCTTCGATACGGCCCACCTCCAGCGTGGCACTAATTAAAGCAAATGACACCGTAGAAGAGTTATCTGCTATGAAACAACCCTTGAAGATAACCAGTAACAATCACCGAAGAATGCGATCCCTGACTCTCACATCAGCAGGCAGGGGCTCACTCAACAGCCCACTCATAGCATCTACACTCAAAAGACCCGTACAGACGGCCGTACGGACGGTCCTACCCTTGAGCGCCTCAGTCGGAACTCCCAACAAGGATTTGACGGCAGTCGGGGTAATATCCACCGTACATGGCACTAGAGCCCCTCCAAATTCCATATCGGTGATAAATCGCCAATCCATCAGCGTCATCATCACCTCACAGTCCAACAAATAGAGAGACTGAGTCTGGTGAAACCAGCGCTCAGATAATGACCTGAGGTAGCCCTAGGGACAACGACGGGGAAGAATAGAAAAGAACGCCCCAAAGCCTCAATCATGCACTATACCTCGATAATCTGAATGCAGAACCTGATACAAGGAATGTATGCTGAACTAGTTCCCTCGAGGTTGTGTAAAGCCAGGAACCTACATCATATGCAAATCAATGCCAAAATCCTTGTTCCTCCTCAATAGGAAAAAGGAAGATCAAATCTAGCTTTTACCTCATTTCCATGTAAGTAAACTGAGGGGTGGTGACTCAAATCACCCAAAAGATCTGGGATAGCCACCTGAATGCCTGGGAAATCCCTATGGGGAATATGAGTAGCATGAGCTGGAGTCGCTACTGGTACATCCTCCTCCTCGTCCTCGACATCCAATACATCAACCCGGATAGGACGAATCACCGCCTCCACCAGACGACGAGGTTGTCTAACTGAACGGGGTTGAGGCACTTTAGAAGCCCTCCTCTGCACACCTGAAGTGGTCCTACGAGAACTACTCGGCTGATCCGGATCCATAATATTTGGACAACAAGTCTCCAAATCACCTCAGAAAGGGTGTGGTATTTTCTAAATATGGAGCTTTTCAAAATGCATTTAATGACTATATGCATGCATGCATTATTTTAACATACGCCTACAGTAGAGTTAAAAATGCATGACTACCCAATGCCTACATTTTGAATTTTTTTTGCCATAGTTTCCTCTATAAATAGGACTATCCACATGTACATAAGCATGACTAGGTGGCCATTCAGTAGCACATCTGTCCACAGTCATATATATACTATTTGTATTAAAAAGTCAAAGTCATCAATCCATAAGAGTAGCCTAATTACCAGGATTACTTTGCTTTATTACCTTTGCTCATTTGTCCTCAAATAGGATAAAATAGGATAAGAAATAGCAGGAAAAAAGGTGCCAATTTGACTGTTTTAAAAGTTAAATTTTTTCACATCATTATGTTCAGCATAGTTTAATACTAACATTTATTATGTTGAATATTTTTTATCAAGACATATGAGCATGCATATTCACTACTATGTGTTTAAACACATTTCATATAAAAAGTCATTTTCCAACAGATAAAAACTGGAAAAAAGACATGCATACGTTACCAGGACAATGTAGAACACTTGTACGGTGACATAATTTGCAGAAAGACTCCCGAACTCAGCAGATCTGAAGAAGAGCTCTTAGATTTCTTTCGCGGTGCAACTTGAAAATGACTTGTGAAAGCAACCAGTCCATTTAAGGACATCCACGGCTGGCCGTAGGTCCACTTGTGGCTGCAGCAGATGTACCTATAGCTCCCTTGGGTGGGGCCCACCCCTCTGTCTCGGTCCAGTTTGAGTTGCAAAGGAGTTCTCACAAGCTGAAAAGGCCAAATCAGGGATAAAAACGCTACGCGATTGAGCAGAATAGCCTAAACTCCTGGTTTTCCTGGGCTACACTGTGGCTTTCATATTATTCATTGGTATTCATCCAAACACAGGGTATACTATAGCGATGATCTCAGCAGCTGCAGATCACATTCGGCAATACCGCACAAAGGTTTAATGCCATCAGTTTGGGGTCGTCATTCTCATGAAGATCCCCGGCGGGGGTATCACGCATTTGCATCCGTTGATGCACAATTCCCGGTGGGTGTATCACGCATTTGCATCCGTTGATGCACATTCCCCGGCGGGGCCATCACACATTCTCAAATGCACATTCCCCGGCAGGGGTATCAAGCGTTATCATCTGTTGATGTTCACATCCCCGGCAGGGGTATCACGCATTCGCATCCGTTGATACACATGTCAACGAAGGTCAAACAACCTTGACATCACTTCAGCCATTGACAAGTAAATCCAACAAAGCGTCGGAAGTCATCCGTTGATGCACACGTCAACGAAGATCAAGCAGATTCCCCCGTGGGGTGTCACGCGTTTTCATATGACGAAGTACATATCCCCGACGGGGGTATCACGTATCTTCATCTACTAAAGTAGCATGCCCCGACGGGGTATCACATATATTGATGCACACGTCAACAAAGGTCAAGAAGCCTTGACATTTTCCCAGCAGGGATTTCATCCATTGATATACATTTCAGCGAGGGTCAGGCAACCTTGACAACACAGACTATTAGCAGTAACTCCAATAAAGCATCTTCATCGGGGAAGACCGATGATGAAATATGTTATACACATCCTTAACAGACAGGATGCATCCCCACAGAGTCTCTTGTACATGAGAGATACATCTTCAGTGTATGTCTGTACTAAGGATTAAGGGATTTGGTGACAATCCCAACGTCAACATCCTAGAAGTTCATGATAGCTTTGGATTATGCGTCCAAACAGTTTACCAGGGTAGTCATGAATAACCCTGATCCCGGTAGAAGTCAAGGGGAGTCAGCAATCATCCCACCATGTTGGAGAACAATCCAACAAACCACATATATTTGCATCATGCTGCTGTACATTGCATCATGATTATCTTGCTGTATTTCAAGTGTCTAGTATTCTTTATCATATCGATGCCATTGCATTGCATGAATATGATAAAGACGGGCATCTAGACACTCAAATTTTTCTGCATACCTGTTACTTATATTGCAGGAGGGCAGAATCGTCTTTTAGAGATAACCCTAAAAGATAGCTCAGTTTAATCCCAGAGACAACCCTGGGATATTTAGTATTACCATCTCAGAGATAACCCTGAGACATTCAGCCCTGAGACATTCAGCTCAGTCTCGGAAATACCACCAGAAGTTTCAGCGTCAACCTCGGAGATAACCCCGAGGCATGCAGTTACAGTTCTGGAGATAACCCCGAAAATGCTTGTTTCAAACCCATGCAATCAGCTTCAAACACTCGGCAATGGCCCTGAGGCACTCATTTCAAAAGTCTGGAGATAACCCTGGGAAGTCAAGCACATCTCAGAAAAAACATTGAGGACGGTCAACACCTGCAGCAGTCCAATCTTAGAGATAACCCTGAGCAACGACCGCTACATTATCTCAAGCCAAAGATAACCCCAGTGAAGGGCAGAACTGTCATTTTGCCATCCCAACCCCACATTGCACCGTCTCAACATTCATACATACATTCTATACAACAATGTCCTACAACAACTAAAGAGAGCCAATCCCGAGTGACTACTGCACAAGACAGCACACTGGATAGAATTTGAAGCTTGAAGACCAAGGGCATGGTCCCATCTTCCTGACTTCGTACAACCTCTAATCCCATGTCATTGTATAGCTCTCGACAACAGCATGCCGAAAAAGGTCTTATACACCTCAATCGGATGTCCGGATTGAAGTTCTAAAAGTTCGAACAGATATCACGTTGCACGCGTATACGTACTTCGAGATGGCGGGACCCACAGAACCCGGGGCACCCCGGGCAGTCGCAGGTATATCTGCAGCTGCCGCAGGTACACCTGCAGATCCCCCCTCTATAAATAGAGGGCTTGGGGCCGCCATTTTAAGAAGAGAAAATGTGAGGAAGCCCTGTCCAATTTGCTCTGTACACACTATAAACTGATTGCTTTCTCATTTTAAACACTTGTGAGCTCATATATTGTTATATTTTTATCGGCGGGAGCCGATTGTTCATCCATTTAAAGCTATTAAGGTCTTCTTTGGCAGTCCACTGTAAGACTTCTTACACTTTCGAAAGCCTTTCTCCACTACTGTACACGCACAGTTCTTCACGTTGAGAGTCGTGTAGCGTGTGTATGCCCGAACTTCGGTCCGTGACTTTTATTTCTTTTTGTATATATATATATATATATGTATAAATGTGGTCGAACTCTGTTCGATGAGACTAGATTTCACATCCGGAGCGTTTACTGCTTATATATATATATATATATATATATATATATATATATATATATATATATTTGAGGGATAGTGCGCTCAACCGTTGGATCTGTTTTAATAACTTTATGTGGCTGAGATTTTAAATCTTTTTAAACCTGTTTTCCCAAATAACCCAACACATCCAATGCAACGGTTATCCAATGCAACACAAAAGATGTAAAATCTCAGCCACATAAAGTTATTAAAACAGATCCAACGGTTGAGCGCACTATCCCTCAAATAACACTATTTGAGGGATCCCTATATATATATATATATATATATAGCGACGAATCGCTGAAATGATAAACCGAGTCGGGATCAGTATATATCCTAAGCGTTTACCGCTATATATATATATATATATATATATATATATATATATATATATATATATATATATATATTTACATTTCTGTCAGGCCTGGAGTTTACTTCGTGGCCTTTTACTACTTTATTTACATTTCGTCCCGCCTGGAGTTTACTTCGTGGCGGTTGATCGTTTTTACTGCTTTCTTTACATTTCGTCCCGCCTGGAGTTTACTTCGTTGCGGTTGATCGTCTTTACTGTTTTATTTATATTTTTGATCCCCCATGGAGGTGCTTCGTGGTGGCTGATCATGTCTCTATATATATATTTACCGATTTTATATATTTACATTTTCGATCCCCCATGGAGGTGCTTCATGGTGGTTGATCATGTTTCTATATATATATTTACCGCTTTTATATGTTTACATTTCCGATCCCCCATGGAGGTGCTTCGTGGTGGTTGATCATGTCTGTATATATATATTTACAAATTTTATATATATAATTGCTTACAGCTTTCATATAAATTGCTACATCATGTGAGTCTAGGAATCATGTGATTACAGATTCAGTCTACGAAATTTAGATTCGGTTCCCGTGATGGACATTTTCAGCTGTAAGCAACTTGTAAATTATTCACGGTGTTTGAATTTCCTTAAATAGCTCTCATGCCCACCAGGAGTTCGACACTACTATGTATATTATTTTCTCGAAGATGCTTCACATCTCGAAAATAAAAGCAATTAAGCCGAACATTTAATAAAATGGAAGTATCAAAGGCCTTAATTACTATTGAACATAAGGGTTTGAAAAACCTCTTTTTACAAAACATCACTGCTATATCTTGTTAAAACTGAACTTTTATACAAAATTTAAACCCTTTGTATATAAGTACAAACGAGGCAGAGCACTACTTTCAAATAACTGCACATTGACTCACACACACACACATACACATACACATACATTCATATAACAGTTTCTTGAAAAGTGGCGGTCACCATGGCAACACGGATGTCGGGGGGTGCCTAACACCTTTCCTCCGCATAAGCAAGTCCCTGGACCCTAATAAATCTCAATTTCGCAGACCTGTTAAGGAGTGTCACATCACTGGGTCAATGTGCAAACCTTTTCTCGGTTGTGTTGGTACAACCATTTAAAAAACCAACTGGCGACTCTTACAGTCAAATCGTCGACATATAAATGTCGGACCTTTTCACAACTTATTTTTTCAAACAAATCTCACCTAACATGAGAACACCAAAGAACAAGAACAGAAAAGGGATAAATAAAATCCCGATGTCGACAACTATCAGCAACATTGGGACCAGAATATTTATAGTCCACCAGACTATCCGCTGCTGCAATTGCTGTAGGCAAGTCTTTGACACCTTGTCTACGCAACTCAGTATGTGCCCATTGTTGTAAACCTAACATGAAATTGAACATCTTGTCTTCTCAGACATGTTCTTGATGCTCAACATCAAAGAACTGAACTCTTTCACATACTCCCGAACAGATCATGTCTGTTTCAAGTGCTTTAATTTATCTCTTGCCAGCCATGAAGTATTAAGAGGCAGGAACTGATCTTTCAATTCCTTCTTGAGAACTTCCTACGTCTCAATCTTTAGCCTGCCCGCACTAACATCATCCTCAGTCCGAGTTCGCCACTAGAGTTTTGCATCCTCCGTCAGGTACATGCTTGTGATCATGACCTTCTCTCGGCCTAGGATATGGGCAGCCACGAAATATTGTTCCATGTCCCATAAGAAATTTTCCAATTCCTTGGCATTTCGATTGCCTGATGAGTAGGTTTTTAACCTACGATTTATCTTTATTTAGCTTGTTATATTGTTAGTTTTTTGAAATTTTTCATGTTACTTTTGATGGGTTTTTGTTTTTGTGATAGGTTAATAAGTGAGCTCATCAAGATGTTAGCATTGAAAGGAAATTCAAGCAATTTTAGACATTCTGCATGACCAGCGCGGGGCGCACCGTGATGCTGAGTAAAGTGGTGTGGGGCGCGCTATGGCGTGCGCAGTCACTGATCGAGTAGCGCGTGCCACACTGTCTTAGAGCTAAACATGGCGCGGGACGCGCCAGTATGGGTCAGGAGCTGATTGACTTTTTATATGCTGGAAGATAGGTGGTGTTGGGAGATATAATTTCCTTATGTAATATGCATATATTAGGAGTGTGTTAAGGGGTTTATGTCATATTATTTGGGACTATATGTCCACAAACATGTTGGGTTTGACTTGGAGTTTGATTTTCATTAGAATTCTTATGTGAGGAGTTTGCGATGGAATAGAATTGAAGTGATGGCATGGGAGTGAGTTGGCTTATATTAATTGTTGGAGATTTGACATGGGGGATACACTTGAAAACAGAAGATTGATGAGAAAGAATTTGGTGGAACAAGAAAAAGAGTTGATTTCACGAAGATTTCACTGTTGAAGGGCAAGAAGGGTGGTGTACTACTATTCTTCTTTAATATCAAATTGTGTAATCAGGATGATGATTTCTTTTATTTATTCAGTATTTAATTCATTAGATATGAACTAAATTACTTTTTAGGCTTGCAATAGATCTTTAATGTTGAATGAAAATTATTATGCCTTGATTTAAGTTTGATAAATTATTAATTCAGTTTATCTATTGTGATTTGTGATTAATTTACAAATTGCTTGATCACTAATTTTGTGTGGAATTGTATGGATTCGAGAGATGGGATATGATTCTAGACCTAGTCACAATAGCATGTGTTCTTGAATTTTGTGATGGAACAGAGTCTTGATTTTATGTTAGGGTAGAGATATGTCTAGCATCACATGTAATCTGGTAAGAACTTGGAATTAAATCCTTCTTGATTGTAATTCACATAGAGATATAGTGAATTAGTTATTTAGGATGTTTGGCTTAATTCTATCTAGATTGTGGATTTAAGTTAATATGGATTTAGTACATTGAGAAATGGCTAATTCTACTTGCGTGTTCTTGATTACTAAACTGAGATAATAAATTAACTTAGAATAAGGTATGATAATTGGCATGATACTTGAAGTGAAGTTGTAAAGCTTAAATCTCCATTAGTTGTTTGAAATTGAGATTTTTAAGTTGTGTTGATTAATTAATATTTTTAGTTTATGAGTTTTATTAAATATCATTTTTGAGTTGGATTAGTTTAATAAAATTGGGTTAATATAAAATTGATAATTGCGAATATTAATTTCTTACTAATATCTCTGTGGGAACAATACTCTATTAACTATTATATTACTTGTTGATCAAGTATACTTGCGTGTTGTGCGTAATTAGATTTTACCCAACACTGCCTCCAAAGGATTTGGGTTCAGGGACTCGCAACTTCGAGTGGTGTCCATCTCCGCTCGCTGGACCACCATCCACAACACGTTTAACTAGTGCCATGTCTTCAGACATTCTTTCGAATCGTTCAGAAACTTTGAGGGTCCGATTCGTAACAGCCAACACATCAAGAGCCATGTCGTCCAACTTTTTATTGAACTCCACGACATGTTCAGCCACCTCAACACGAAGGTTCTCCAGGACAGCAGACGATGCTCTGAACTGGTCCGCCAACGAACCTTCTTCACCAACCAACCGCGTGCCCACATAAGTTTCTAGCGCCTGCAACTTCTCTTGCAGTTCATTGATTCGACTAGTATTGTTTGCCATCGTTCTCCAACGAAGCTCTAATACCAATTGTCACAGGATGCACAATTTGACACTATTTTTTCGCGTTTATGTCCTCCTTGTGATGCACTGGTTCGCCCAACCAGTCAGCAACTTGTCAATCACACAAGCGCAGTCTGTATAATCAAGTCACACACATAAGCCAACACAGTGTTTACAGGACAACGTCCCAACCTTTTATTGCTCACTCAATAACAATGATTACAATATATGACTAGGGGCTCACAAGCTACACTTACTCAGTGATCTCTGCATTGCTAAGCCATTGGCTATACATATAAGTACACATTAGGCTGCAGTTGACACCCCCAACTGCTAGGTCATTCAGAACCAATAGGAAACCAACATTTTGAATCAGCGACTACCTGCCAACTGCCCACTAGCAGATGTGTGCGCCCCATGATGTCCAACTGCCCATCAACTGCTCCTCAACTGCCCACTAGCAAATGTGTGCGCCCCATGATGTGCAACTGTCCATTAACCGCCCACCAGCAGATGTTAGGCGCCCCATGATGAGAAACTGTCTAGAGACATGCCAGTCATGTGCATGGAGGTTGACTACCAGCAACTGCCCACAACTGCCAGTCTGTTGGGTCATGGTCCAGTCATCCAATCCAAACTGCCCATAGTGTTAGCCCACCTTTTTGTTGTCTCAGCCCACGAAGTTTCTCAATCCTGTTGCCACAAGATGCTGTCCATTTGGCCCACGAATTTCCAACCTGCCCAACACTTGCCCAAGGTGTTGTCCAAGTTTGCTATGCACGTCCAGCCCATGCATTTGTCCACATGCATTAGCCTTGTTGCATGCTGAGGTCCGCCCATGCCATTCCTTGACATGCTAGGCACATGCATATGCCATGCCCAACCGATGCCATGCTCAGCAACGTTCTTGCCCAGTCATGCTCCGCTCATGACAAGGTCTTTGATTCAATCCAAGCAACCCAATCTGATGTTAGATATTATTGTAAGGGAGGCCCAACAATGCCCAAGTGTCCCGCACGCTTCGCCCATGGTCGCTTGCCCATGGCCCAGATGGCCTTCACGGACCACCCTCCCTTATAATAGTACTTATGAAAATTTTCAAAGTGCCAGCACTAGACATCAGTGTTGCTTGAGGAGTCATAATGGCTCCTGGCCAGCACTAAACCAACCCAGCGCGCGTATAGCAGCACACTGGTCTTAGTTGGCATGTCCCAAGCCCAACTAAGCATGATTTGAGTGTTCACATGCCTTGCCCACATTTTAGCCAAGTGTCAAGGCCAACCTTGGCATGCTGTCTGGCCATCCCGCATGCCAAGTCCATCTCAACCCACTAAGGGGCTAACAAGTGGGCAAAAGTAAATTGCTAGCCCAGGAGTTTTTTCTAAAGTGTTGGGGCTCGAACTCGGGATGTTTTACCTCCACTCGAGACGGCCACTTTGGGACCGAGTGCCCAACCACTGAGCCAACTCCATGGGTTAGCCAATCCTCCTTACATGGCCAATAGACTACTATCTAGATGGATGTGTAGGTATGATCAAGCCACTACTGGCTTTACCTTGTGGTGGGATGACTACTTCAAGACTCATGTTATGGATATGGCTCAAGCGGACAATATGATAACACGCATGCTTAGAAGTATGCACTTTGTAATTGTCTACTGTGTTATACATGTCATTAATTATAATCACACCCTTTGTTCGTCAGGTGCTAGACTTGATGTTTTGACCTTTCCAGGTTTGAATCCTAAGGTAAAGAAGTTGGCTAATAAACAATCTCAGAAATCAAAGCCAAAATCAAAGCCACAAGTGGAGCCAAAGCCTGTTAAAGAGGCTAAAGTTGTATTTGGAAGAGGTTGAAGACTTCTACTGTGCTCAATTGGAGGGTGAGCAAGTGCATATATAAATAGTTAAGCCTTTTTTTGTGAGAGGTTTCTGATGAGGCTACCCAAATTCCTCCAAGGCGATCCTCCAAGATTGTGAGGACAAAAAAAACTGAGACTTCTGCTCAGAGGAAACTCTTTCTCATACAGTTTTCTGATGATGAGGATACCGCTTCTCCTCCAACCAAGAAGTCCAAAGAGGTAGCTCCATTATAGACTAACTCTTCTGAAGATGACCCTGAGATGGAGCCGACTCTCTTTGAGGCCAATAGATTGTCTAAGGGCAAAAATATCACAACCTCAAGAGTACAGGTATAATGTCTTTATATGTAAAATTATGTTTGATAGACCTCTTGTACCACCTTAACAATCTGATCGACAAGTGGACACCAATACAAGACTAATGGAACAAATATCAAAGGCCAGGGCTAACACCTTTGATGTTGACTCCTAGCAAAATGCCCTAACTAGGATTTATGCTTCAGTTTCATTGGAGATAAACAAACCATAATAAGCAGTGACTTTGTTACGGGTAATAATTTTTATTATCGTCATTAGTACATATCTCCATAGTTCTAATGCTAATTCAATTTTCTTCTCTTCAGTTGAAGATAAGATCTAGTTACATAACCAAGCTACGACCCATCATGAGATCACTGATCAGAGGTGAAGGTGGTAGTGGTAATGTAGAGCCAGATCAAAATACCATAGAAGAAGCACTACCCTTCCAAACAGTTTATCTAAATAACATATCTAGTAGTGAAGAAAGAGCGATGGCTCCTGAGGATGAAGTACCTGATTCGTCAGGTATTGAAATAGAAATTCTTGTCTTTTCTACTGAGGAAATGGTCGTGCTTAGTAAACAGCCACTTCTTTTGATGGCAAGTGAGCACCAACCGACAGGTCTGCAAGTTGGGGGTTCCACGATGATGAGTCCAACAAAACAAGATAGGGCCGAAAGTCCTCATGGTGATGATGGACAAGTGATGGAATCTTCCTATTCTTGTTCTAATTTCTTCCATTGCTCATTTCTTATTGCTTATTTGGATGATCTGTTTATCGGTATCTCCAACTAAGATTCACGATGAGATTAGAGACATGTAGGTTATGCTGAATTTTGGTCTAGATGTCTTAGTGGAACAGGATCTAGTCTCCTGCATGATGGTTTTGCTAGATGATGTTGCTGCTAAGCCAAGACTAAGTTAGACGACTATCATCAAAGCTGGCAAAGGATTCGTCAGTGTATAGCTCAGTATGAAGCCCCTCTCGCTGCACTACAAGATAAATCCTCAAATATGAAATCTCAGAAAGAGGAGCTCAACAAACTTTCTGCTGAGTATCAAGCCTGCCATGCTTTTATTAGAAGCTTGAAGGTTCAGATGACGGCTGCCACTTATTATGTTACTGGACTTCATCAGAAGATCATGAACCTTCAGGCAAACCTGATGAATCTAAAGAATATTGTCCTTCCCTTGCCTCCCGGTCAATCTAAGTTCCTCCTTGCTACTCAATATAATCTGGACCAAGAGGAATTGGATGAAATTAAGCGACAGTAGGAAAGCCTGAAGATGACCTTAGACTTTAGGTTTGATGTTTGATTGCGGATGTAAACATTTATTTTGGATTTGGTTAGGGTGAAGTTGAAAATCAACATCACCATAGCAAGTTATATAGTTTTTCATTACATTAAAACTGTATTGGTAAGTTATATAATTGTATTGGTAATGAAAAACTATATAACTTACTATGGTGAAGTTCATTTTCAACTTCATCCTAACCAAATCCGTTTTTCTATGTAGTCAAACGTTTCAGTTTAACCGTTATAATGTAATTTAGTCTAATAGTAGGCAATTTAGTCTAATAGTAGGCAAGTTAGTGTTTTAACAGTTTTACATTTTAACTTTGTATAGTAGTGTGGTTTCAAATAGGCAAGCATTTTTTACTTTGATTGTAAATACTTTCCTTTATGCTATGTATTTAGGTTATTTTCATTTGTTCTGGTATACCTCTTTAATGTTACCATTGTTAAATTCTATTCACAAGTTGTGTATCTGGAACAATACAAGTATTTGGAATAACATAAGTATCCCATACACTTGGATGATAACTCTTAGAATACTTTCCATTAATGGATCTCTGATGTATTTCCCCTTCCAAGGAACTGAGCCTTTAAGCTCCTCCATTGAAGACATTGTGGATTTTGAATGGTCCTTCCCAATTTAGGGACCCCTTTTCTAACTCAGGGTTTTTATTTACCAAGGGTAAAATAACTTTCGAAACTAATTCGCCATGTTGGAAAGGCTCAAGTCTTATCTTTTTATTGTACCATTTTGCTATCTTGCCTTTGTCTACTTGTCAATTATTTAAAGCATCATATCTCTTGTAATCTAAATTCACTAAGTTGGCTTTTAATGAATTTAGACAGTCATTTGTTGGGACATTATTTTGTTCCAACACTCTTAATTAGAGATTTAACAATACTTTCGGTAGGTAGAACTGCCTCTTGCCCATATGTCAGTTCATATGGGCTTGTATTAGTACTTCTCTTTTTGTTTATTTTAAAGGCCCAAAATACATCAGAAAGCTTATTATGCCAATCTATTGGGATCTCACTAATTGTTTTTGCATTATAAACTTGATGGCCTTATTAGTTGGCTCAACCTGTCAATTGGCTTGAGCATAATAAGGTGTGAAATTTATTAGAAAATTTTCATATTCCTTAATGAATTCATCCATCAGGTTACCATTGAAGGCAGTTCCATGATCTAGTGTTATTGTTGAGGAATTTCAAACCTGTGAATAATATGTTCTTTTATGAAATTGATAATTTCAATTTATGTGGCAGTCTTCAAAGGTTTAGCCTGTACCCATTTAGTAAAGTAATTAGTTGCCACAAGTATGAAGGTATGTTGTTTTGAGGATGAAAGATAGATTTTGCATATTAAGTCCATCGCCCAACCTTTAAAAGGCCATGGTTTGATGATTGGGTGAAGATGTTCGACTAGTGCTATTTGTATTGTGCCAAAATTTTGGCAGTTTTGACATCCATTAGCATATTGCACACAATCTTTACCAACCCTGGGCTAATAATATCTCATCCTATAAAGTAACCATCTCATTTTTATACCTGATTGATGAGCTCCACATATTTCTTCATGAACTTTTGCCATAACTTGCATTGAATCTAACTTGTTAAGGCATTTAAGTAAACCTTTTGCTATTCTTTTTATACCTGATTGATGAGCTCCACATATTTCTTCATGAACTTTCGCCATATCTTGCATTGAATCTAACTTGTTAAGGCATTTAAGTAAACCTTTTGCTATTCTTTTGATACTAATGTACATTTCATGGCGTATTTTTTGTTCTTAGTTGGTGTGTTCATCGAAGGATTGTTCAAATATTGCACAATCGGAATTCTCAAAGCTATGGTATCAATATCATTAAGTTCCATAATTTAAAGGGCTTGTTTTACCATACTCTTGTAATGGAGGTAAAAATCTCTGGATTTTTTCCCATTATAACTCGACTGTTTTGGAGCTCCAATGCTCGAGTCTGCTTAAGCTAACCAGTCGACATTATAATTTAGCAATCTTGGGATGTATGTTAAGGTCACATCATCAAATTTATTCAACAAGGTGGTGGCATATTTATCTAATATCGCCAATTCTGGTTTTAAGCATATATAAATTATGCCTAATTGTTTGATGACCAATTGCGAGTCTCCGGATATGCTAACTGTTTTTACATTATGTTTTAAAAGTAATTCGATAATCATGGCCTCATATTCAACTTGATTTCCAAAAATTACTTTGTCTAATTCAAATGAAAACTGAGATATTAAACCTTCTGGCGCAATTATAACAATGTCGGCTCCAGCACTTTCGCCAGCTTTTGAGCCATCAAACATCAGTTTCCATGGTTTTAGATCAATCAGTTCACATCCCTCCTTGTCATTTGGATTAAGTTTGGATGATCAGCTAGAAAATCAGCTATTGCTTGCCCTTTCATAACATTTCAAGGCATATAATTAATAGTATACTCCCTTAAAGCTAAAGCCCATTTACCGAGCCTGCCTTTCAATATAGGTCTAGTAAGCATATATTTAAGGGTTATTTACACTTTCTAATACATTTTTTAAAAAATTTATAATAAAAGTGCATCTAGAAAATATTTACAGAATTAATACATTTTCAATATTTTATTAACAAAATTAGTGCATAAGCTTATTATACCATTTTCTCTCCCTCCCTTCCTCCCTCCGCTAAGAACAAAAATCTCATCATCTCTCTCTCCATCATCTTTCTCCTCGCCTCACTAATCCTCCCTCCTCGCCATCTCTCCCCAATTTATCTCTCTGACGAACTTGACGATCTCTCTATCTTCTAGAAAGCCACCCTCCCCTCCGCCAAATCTCGTCTCGGCACTACCAATCTCCGCCTCGCCAAATCTCGTCTGTACTTGTTGTTAGTATTTTTTTTTCATAGTACAGTTGGTAGTCAAACCAACTGCAACCATGAACAGTTTTATTGGTTTCTGCAATGGTCGTTGTAAGACCCCAACTTTTATGAATAAATATTAATTTTTCTCGAAATATATTTTTAAATATTATGCTATGGTTTTGATATAATGTTATAATTGTGGACAATATTTATAAGTTTTGTAAAGTAAGCAAGTTGTTTTAAAATATTCGATTGGTCGGAAATTTTCGTTTTAACAGGGAATATTTGTACGACGACACAATTATTGGTGGATCCCACAACGGAAGTATTGTCATAGTTAGAAAACGACATAAATATCTTTTTATAAAAATAACGGCGAAAGTTTTACCGTTAAACTGTTGAACTACCCGGTGATAAAAGTACAATAATACGTGTGGTTGCATAGCAGCACACAGTATTGATTATTGATGCTTATATGAGAAGTCACTCAGTTATATTCAATTATTGCTACAGTAATTGCTGCATAATATCTCTCATATTATTGATTTAATTATTATCATAGTATCATCTGTATAATATTTATATTATTAAATCAGTAATTGAGACGAAAAAGTTATTCATATTATTATTTGCATTATTGACGATGTCTAAAAAGTTCTGTCGAGAAAAGGGGTTTGGTCACCTAATTGCGCGCCAATAAGAATAAATTCTTATCGGAAAGCCGCCTCTTTCCTGGAAATGATCTGATTGTTAAATATTGTGAGTTATAATATTAATGATGAATAAGTTCGTGTTGATTAAAGATGAAATTGTTGATAAAAATATTTTCATTGTGTTGGAATTATTTGTGTTAGTGAAAATCGACATTTATTTCGATAATAATTGATTTCTGGATGTTAAATTGACCAAGCGGGCAATTAATCAGATAAATGAGCAATTAATTGTTATTAGTTCACATGCAAATTACTGTTAGTTCACATGTATGGAACTATTGATTCACATGCATGTACTATTAGGGGAGGTGGTGCAAGATTGATAATACTTGAAGGACTAAATTAAAAATGAATGTATAGATGAATGTACTATACTGTAATAATTCGAGCCCCTAATCATTCAATTATCGAAACTATATTTTCCTATAAATAGAATCTCATTCTTCTTTCATTCTCACCAATTCACTAAGACTCACAAGAGCAATTATAGAGAGAGAAGCTATAGAGAGAAAGAAGAAGAGTATTCTGCTACTTCACTATTCCAGTATCCAGTCTTCTTCTAAGGTAAGAGATGTTATTTATTTCTTATTCGTAAGAGATATTATTTTTGTTCAATATTCGTATGAAATAATATTTTCTTTCATACTCTGTAGTATGTAAGTAATATTATTTCGTCTCGTATTCCTGATTATACCCTCATTTTGTTGAAGTATTGTTTCTATACTTCGTAAAATTAGTAGAATATCCTTAAAATTTGCGCTTCATCTAGTATCGTTTCACAATGATATTTTTCTGAACATTCTTGTTAAATTTTAAGTTTTTCATGCCGGAATACTATTCATGAGTACTATTCATTTATAAGGCACTATTCATACGTACGTCACTATTTATACGTACGATACTATTCACGAAGTACTATCCATGGGTACTAATAACAAAGTACTATTCACCGGGTACTATTCACATAGTACTATTCCTGAAGTACTATTCACGAAGTACTATTTATAGGGTACTATTCACCCAGGGTACTATTTACGATGAAAAATTAATTCTTTTCTGTCCAAATTATTTTTGATACAATATTATTCTTGAATTTTACTCCACAAAATAATATCATGTTGACAATTTAGACATTATTGAGTTCTGTATAAATTAAATTATAAATCTTTAAAATTTATCCTTTGCATTCATTTAATTGAATTCTTATATCATTGTTATCATCCTCATACTTATATTGTGATGAAAGTCATCTTTGGCCGTAGTGCATAGATGAACTGTTGATTGGTATGATTAAGACAAGGAATCATTCAGTATAATCATGACCCTTAATGTTACAAATGATGTGGTAAAAGTCATCATTGGCCCGTAGTGCATTGATGGACAGTTGTTGGTATGATTATGACCAGAGATTATTCAGTATGATCATGACCATTGGTGAAAACACGAATATCCTTGGCCCGTAATGCATGGATAATTCGTGGTTGTGATACTAATGAATATCCTTGGCCCGTAGTGCATGGATAATTCAGTGATATGGATTATTTATTAAGCTGAGTCTCAACGATAAAATTGATGATAAACTTTTTAAATCATAAAAGATAGTAGATATCATGCTCTACTTGACTCTTCTAATGGTTTGCTTGTTCCGCTGCAATTAAACTTGTTATTTATTATCAGTTTAACACTATTGAAGGCTAATGATAATTTCTTCTACATTATCTTAGTCATAATATTTCTTACTGGGCTAGTTGAGCTCACCCTTTTGCTTTCATTGTTCTCTTCAATAAATGAGAACGTAGCCGGGACTAGCCGGAGAACGGAGTGATGGTTCGAGATGGTGGCTATAGTAGTCCTCACTATTTTATAAAATAGTGTGATAATAATTGTAATGAGGACTCCTTTTTGAGTTTGAATACTGTCTATTAGACAATATTCATGTAAAAAACTCAGATCAACTACGTTTTTGTCGTATTGTATAAGAAAGTTTGTATTTAAATTATGTACCATGTATTCAGCGACTCAGAATGGGTGATGTATACCTATTTTGGGGGTGTCACATTTGGTATCAAAGCTTAGGGATATGATCCCTGGCTGAGATGTGAGACTAGAACTAGGAGGGGAGAGGCGGGTATTCCTTCGCTAGTATGACCTACCTAAGTTTATTTGTTATTTAATTGGTCGGTCAGAGTATAGGGATAATATGTAGCATGTCAATTAATCCTTATTTTGTGGTAGTGTTTGAGAATGACATATAAAAATGTTGAGATAAGCAATGAAGAACATGAGACTGCTGAGTCACCAACGATCAATACCCAGGATAATGTCCATCAGAAAGGCAATGATCCTCAAGTAAACAACAACACCGACCAGATGATGAATGATGGGATGTTCAGAGGCTTTATGCAATTCATGCAACATCAGACGAGAGAGACTCCCGTTCAAAATGCAGATGAAACACTAGTAACTCTCAGATGGTCACTGCTAAGCAGTTCAAGGAGTTGGGACCACCGGAGTTTGTGGGAAAGCCAGAACCACTTAAGGCAGAGACGTGGATAAAGCAGATCACCAAAATATTTGATGTCTTGAGATGTTCCGAGGAGCAAAAGGTTCCCTTTGCCACCTTTATGTTGAGAGGAGAGGCAGATTACTGGTGGGAATCAGTAAAACGTACCCAGCCAGCCGTACTAAAGATGTCTAGGGAGAAGTTTCAAGAACTGTGAATGAAAAGTACTTTCTCGAAAGTATTCATCACATGAAGGAGGTAGAGTTCATCAAGCTAGAGCAAAACAATATGACTGTGTCGCAGTACGAATCTAAATTTGCCGAGTTGTCCCGGTTTGCATCCCATTTGGTAGATTATGAGGAGAGTATGACGTGGATCTTTCTAAGAGGTTTGAAACCCGAGATACATCAATACCTCATTTCTCACAAACTTTGTCTGTATTCAGATGTTGTAAATATGGCTCAGTTATTGGAGCGCGATAATGAGTCAACCCAACCAAGAGAGAGCAACCGACAAAATGATAATACCAGTGGTAGCAGTCATCGAAGAGGTGACAACAAACGTGGAGGGAATTAACATGCCAGAAATGGTAACCACTTCGGTGGTAATCATGGCCAAGACAATAGGAGTGGAAATTTTAAGAAGAGGAGATTCAATAATGATGGAAAGACGCCAGCACTAGCACCCGTTGTTAAAGAAGGAGAACGATCACCGATCGTATGCTACAAATGCGGAAGGGAAGGACACATCAGTCCAAACTGTACGTAGCAGTTGTTGGGTAAAATCTAATTACACACAGCACACAAGTAATATAATAGTAAGTAGAGTATCGTTCCCACAGAGACTTTTAATAAGAAATTAACCCTTACAACTACCAATTTCCTATTAATCCTAATTTTATTAAACTAGCCAATTTCAAATTTGTAACTAAAAGTATTAAAAATATCAAAACCACCAAACAATCAACAAACCCTACAAACTGATTTTTTTCAAACAAATATTGGAGAATTAAGCTTACGACTTCACTCTAAACATCACTCTGATTATTACACCTTATTCCAGTTTAATTCACTATCCCAGTTTATTAATCAATAACACGAAAGTAGAACTAGCCACCTCTCGATGTAGTAATACCATATTAACTCAAATCCACAAATTAGATAGAATTAAGTTAAACACCTTAACCAACTAACTCACTATATCTCTATGTGAATTACAATTAAAGAAGGTTTAAGTTCAAGCTCTTTATCTGATTGCATGCGATGTCAAGCATATCTCTACCTTAACATTCATCAAGATTCTGTTCATTCACAAAATTCAAGAACACATGCTATATTAACTAAGTCTAGACTCGTACTTCCTCTCTCGAATCCATACAAGTCCACAAAGAATTGTTGATAAGGCAATTCACAAATTCAAGCTCAAATTAATATAGATAAACTGGATAATAGCTTATTAAACTGAAAATCAAAGTTACATAATCATCGTTCCACTTAAAGATATGTCATAAGCCTAAAAAGTATTTAGTTCATCATTAATGAAATAATAACAGAACAAATTAAAGAAAACATCCTTTCAATTACAAATATAAGACTAGAGATGAAGAATAATTCAGAACACCCTTCACATTAATCCAATCTGCAATTAATATGAAAATTTGTTAATTATCTCCTTCCAATGCTTGCTCTAAAATCTATCCTTAATCTCTGTTAATTGCCTTGCGTGGTAGTAATCTTGTTGTTTTTGATATCATTATATATTTACTCTCACATTCTGAGCGCAATCCCACTCCATATAGAATCCCCAAGCAATGCAATCACTTAAACTCACAACCTATCAGTGTTTGAATCACAAATGGACTGCTCAAATTCGGCACCCCCCCGCCCCGGCGGGGGTCTTGGCTTACAAATGGCCCGCCCCGGCGGGCTTCTTTCCTGTCTTCTGAGTATTGGACCCCCCCGCCCCGGCGGAGGTATAAGGCACAAATAGGCCCGCCCCGACGGGCTAGTCTCCTGTCAACTGAACATGTTTTGCTTATTTTCTCCATTTCTTGCCATAGTTTCACCCTTGTTTTGATCATGTGCCACACCACCAAACCTACACACAAAATACAAATAAACAAGTAAAAACAAACATGAAAATAAGGAATTAACACTGATTAAGCTTGAATTAGGAATCGATTCGCGGGTATAAAACCCACTTATCAAAATCCCCCAAACTTAAACCGTGCTAGTCCTCGAGCACAATACAAATTAACATGCTATGCAATGCAATGTAATGATATGTGATGTATCTAATCTATATGTCTACGAATCCAACAATATCATAGAATCAAAATTATTCCTTCGGCCTCAGAGAAATCAAGCAAACACTACAACACTTCATATCAAAACCAATCAATAACTCCTTATCAATCCTCGAATCTTAAACCGTTATTACTGGTATAGTGTATGTGTTCTCAACATTCATGCTAACTATTATAATTGCAAATTTAATACATAACAACTCTCTTAGAAGACATCATACAGTGTAAACTCTAGAAATCCAAAAACAAGCTAGATCCAACTAAATTCAAATAATTACCAATATCGACGGTCAACAAGGGATACTTATGCTATTTTTCACTTATGGGGGCCTTTTGCTCTTATTTCCCGTTTTATTCATAATTTTTTGATACACATAGCTATGCAATGTCTTATTCCCTTAGGCTTTTCAATGCTACCTTAACGAGCTTTCGACCAACGAATCCCAGACCATTAAGACCTTAGGGTGCTAGGTGTAAAGACAATCCCATCGGGCTTACTTACTCAAGTAACAAAGGCCACAAAACTAGACAAGCACGCCACAATCTTTATTCGTATTTTTTTATAGATAGCTTATATGTAACACCCCTAAATCCGGGTACTTCAATTCCCACGAGATTTGGTGTTCACTATCCAAACATCACGTATCTATCTACCCATAATAAATGAAAAACTATAAATAGATAGAAATAAATCCTCTCCTTATGGAGTTACAATATCTGAATGTAAATACATCAATCTTAGGTCATACTAACCTTAAATCTCAAATGCGAAAACATAACAAATATTATGTCTTACACAACTTAAACATAAGTCTGAAACATAACATAACAAATAAATAACAAGTCTTCATCACTTATTAACTTTGCCCTTGTCTTTGCTAGTAGAAGGCTCGTCGGACCTTTCGTTCTTAACTGCAATGTTATTATTACGCAAGACTGAGCACGATTGCCCACAAGTATAATAATATAACTATAAAATAATAACATGCGAATGAATCAATGACTTTTAAAATAAGAAAACTTGGCTTTTGAATCAAGAATGAATAACAAGAATCAAAAGAACTTCTGAGGGTCATAAGACCTTGAACTATGTCCTAGGTTGTCAAGTGTTTATAATTGAAACCTTTAACAATCATAAGACTATGGACTCTTCTTCTCGTACTTAGAGGGATCAGCCCTTAGTACCATATTGTGCATAATATCTTAACGCTAAAGTATAATTAATCCCCTATAATAGGGTTGTTCATCTCAGTTTGACATTAGAGTCTGTACAATAGGAAGTTTAGTTTGGATAAACTCAACAATGGTTCTGAAATTTAGAACGTTCATTACCTATGGACTAGTCGAATCAATAAGGGTTCGCTAGTCTTATAAGGTTCAACAATAATTGATATTCAATTTGAATAATAAAATTCAACATGTATACAATCGAATAAGTATTGTATAATAGGAATCATGCTTTTAAAGAATGATAGCATCTAATATGAAATCTTGACTTGAACAATAATAAACAAGATAGAATAAGAAACTTGCTTTATGTAAAGAAACAAGGTTTAGGAACTTACCTCGTGCGTAGGCTAAACGATTACTACTTACGTTCACCACAAGTCCTACACACATACCATATGTATTCACGATATTCATTAGTTACATTTTCACTTAATTATTTAATATAACTCCACTTTATTTAACAAATCATTACCCTTCTAATTTAATTACTTAATTAAATTAGAATATTTTCATTCCTTTATTATTATTACACTTGAATAAATTATTTCATAATAATTTCCATCGAATATTTATTTCATTCATAAATATCTCAATTAAAATATTTATTTTATTTAATAAATATTTTAATAATAATTTTCATCGAATATTTATTTCATTCCATAAATATCTCAATTAAAATATTTATTTTATTTTATAAATATTTTAATAATAATTTACATCAAATATTTATTATATTATATAAATATCTTAATTAAAATATTTATTTTATTTAATAAATATTTTAATAATAGTTTTTATCGAATATTTATTTTGTTCTATAAATATCTCAATTAAAATATTTATTTTATTTTATAAATATTTTAATAATAATTTCCATCGAATATTTATTTTATTCCATAAATATTTCAACTAAAATATTTATTTTATTTGATAAATATTTTAATAATAATTTTCATCAAATATTTATTTTATTCCATAAATATCTCACTTAAAAAAATAGTTATTTTATTTGATAAATATTTTAATTATTTAATTTTATTTATTATATTTTTTAATTTTATTTTATTTTTATTTTTATTTTTATTTTTATTTTTTTAATTTTGGCCACCGGGGCGGGATAATTTAGTTTGGTAACGCTCGACGGGGGCGGGGTTACCCAAACTCAGTTTCTGCAGTTTTTTCAGTTCGCGAACATATCAAGGCCAAATTAGGCCAAAAAATCTCTCATAAGTTCAATTATACGTTCTGTGAAGAACACAGAATATGACCATAACTTTCAATTTCCTTGTCCATACATTAATTTAAGCATACCTAAATATTATAATTTATATATGATCATTATCCAACCTTTTCTAGAGTGATTTTAACAAGTTTAAACACACAATTACTTGAATCAAATTATATAATTTCACTGTTCTTGATTTTCTTTAAAGTTTTGAAAACAAAACATGAAGATTGGCACTACCGGTTCGTTATAACACTAAATCTGTCCATTCGAAGTTTGTTTTCGTTTTAACATACATAATCATATACAAGTGTAAATTTATGATACAACATATGATTAACGCATTAAATTTGTGCGTAAGGGCCATATGGCCATATTTTTATACTCTGTAATTTTGAAGAAACTATATACGACATATTTTTATGAAACTGATGTTATGGAAACATACAATGTGACGCCCCCAAAATAGGAATCATCACCTATTCCGAGTCGTCAAATACATGGTACATAAATAAATACAACTTCATTAATACAATTGTCGTGCAAATTACGACAACACATATACTGTGAGTTTAAATACAAATATTGTCTAATAGATAGTATTAAAACTCAAAAGGAGTCCTCGCTACAATTATTGATACACTATTTTACAAAAATAGTGAGAACTGCTAAAATAACTTTCTAGAACCATCACTCCATATCCCGGCTAGTTCCTGCTATATTCTCACCTCCTAAGAAGAAAAATAGAACAAAAAGAAAATTGGTGAGCTCAACTAGCCGCGTAAAGAATATTATGACTAAGATAATATAAAAAAAATTATCAATTGTCTTCAACAGGTGAAAATATGATAGAATATAATAGAAAACAAATTTTAGATCAACAACTGCAGCAGAAACAACAATTCATTAGAAGAGTTAAGTAGAGAATGAAATCTACTATCATCTATGAATTTAAAAGTCCATCATCTGTATTTTATCCCTGTAACATCAATCAATATACATCTTGAATCAAATATTCATCTTTGCACTACAGGCCAAATATATTCATTTGTATCACCCGTTGGTCATGTTCATCTCAACACCTGTTCATCTTTGCACTACGGGCCAAAGATATTCATCAAGTAATCATTCATCTTTGCACTACAGGCCAAAGATATTAATCAAGTATCATTATTAAGGACTTAGGATGATGAAAAACATTTTAGAGAACGAATTCAGTAAGATAAAAGGACGAAGATTAGAGATTCGTACTTTAGATAATTCAAGTTTAAAAACATACTCCATAATAAACCATAATGGAGTAACATTCAAGAATAAAGATAAAAACATGGATAAAATCAAAGATAGTAACCATAATAGACATCTTGGACGAAGAAGAGAAAATTTTATTTTTTTGTGAATAGTGCCGTATTCGTGAATAGTGTCGTATACGTGAATAGTGTCGTATACGTGAATAGTAACCCTAACACAAAAAGGTAAAAATTTCACAATAAAATTCATATCAATATTTAGGCATAATGATATTGAAGAAAATAATATCATTTACGAAGAAAATAACATCCCTTACCTTAAAAAAACAGTACTTCCGGCTGAAGTATTAGGTTTAAGGCTGAAGAAAACTTGCATTGAATAGTAACTCTCAAAGTATCTAAATACTCACAAAAATACGCTCGATAATATAGAGAGAGAAAACTTATGAATTTTGGTGTAATTTTTAATTCTAACCTAAGTACCTATTTATAAGAAAATGCTTAGAACGCCAAAGCAGACTAAATTAATAAAATATTAATATATATAACAAATGTCACCAATGACCAAGACCAGCCCTCCACTTTTGAAAAAAATCTCAGCCCATTTTTCCACCAAAAACAAAAAGTGGGTCCCACCTATAATTTTAATAAAAATATTTATTTTTGAAACTTTAAGAATTCATAATAAATAACTCTTTGATCAGAAAAATTTGAATCTCATGTCCTTACCATAGGAAATTTAATTCTCTACAACTTTGTAGAAGAAATATTTTCTAAATTGCAAATAAAAAATATCTAAAATCCTTATACAGATGATTTTTAATACCTCCATTCCGACAAAATACTGATAAAACACCTCAGCATTAATTCCTTCATTTATAACCACATAAAATAAATATATCCATAATTTATATCCACATAAAATAAATATTTTCTTATCATATAAATTAATAATTAATTATTCATAAATAATATTACATAATCACAATTATGACAACCAGGCCGTTCCTAGGAAAAAGGGGGCTTTTCAATAAGGATTTCTCCTTACTGGCGCGCAATTAAGTGACCAAACCTCTCCTTAGATAAAACTTCCTTAGACTTTGCCAATAATGCCATCTAATAATATTATTCAAACAATATGAATTATTGATTTGATAATGGAAAATATTGTGCAGTGACAATTATTAAAACAACAATAATAAAAATATCAACGTAGCAATTATTGAATTAATAAAATAAAATATTGAACAGTAATTACTGGAATAATTATTGAGTAGTGCCTTCTTATGTAAGAATCAATAATTCAAAAATACTGTGCAATACCGTGTGATACTGTGCAACCACGCGTATTACTGTATTTTAACCACCGGGTATTTCAACAGTGTTAACGGTAACAATTACGCCGTTATTTATAAAAACTCAAACTTGTCGTTTTCTTCATCCGACCGTTTTTTATTATGGGGCCCACAAATGGCTGCGCCGTCGTACGAATATTCCCCAACATTAAGAATATTCCACGACTAAACGAATATTCCCCGACAATAATGAATATTTTATAACCACTTGGTTATTTTGCAAAATTTGCACATTTCACCCATAACCACATCATTATATCAAATTAACTCTTTATTAGTTCAAGATAATGAATTGAGAAAATTTAATTTTATTTATAATAAGTTGGGTTCTTACAACCTCCACTCCTTATAAAATTTCGTCCTCGAAATACGTACCTGGTGTTTCGAAAAGGTGAGGGTACCTCGCTTTCATTTCTGATTCCAACTCCCAAGTAATTTCCTCAATAGCATTGTTCCTCCACAAAACTTTAACTTGTGGTATAATCTTGGTGCGTAGGATATGCTCTTTCCTATCTAAGATCTTAACAAGTACCTCCTCATACGTTAAATCTTCGGCTATCTCGTCTGGTTCTAACTCAATAATGTGGTTTGGGTCCTTCACATATTTACAAAGCACAGATACGTGAAAAATATTATGAACACGAGACATGCTTGGAGGTAATGCGAGTCTATATGCCACATTTTCTATTCGGTCAAGAATTTCAAATGGACCAACAAATCGTGGATTGAGCTTTCCTCTCTTCCTAAATCTTTTAACTCCATTCCATGGTGCAATACGTAACAATACATGATCCCCAATATTAAATTTCACGTCCTTTCGATGAAGATCCGTATAACTCTTTTGTCGATCCTGTGCCATTTGTATACGTTGTTGAATCATTTGGATCTTTTCTGTAGTCATACGTACCAACTCTGGTCTCAACAATATTGCTTCACCCACCTCATCCCAACATACTGGAGAGCGACACTTTCGTCCATATAATGCTTCGAATGGAGCCACACCTATACTTGCTTGATAACTGTTGCTATAAGAGAATTCCACCAATGGCAAGTACTTATCCCAACATCCTTTGAAATCTAGGACACAGAGTCTTAATAGATCTTCAAGGGTTTGAATAGTCCTTTCTGATTGCCTGGTTTTAGGATAGTATGCCGAACTGAATCGTAAATCCGTGCCCATAGCTTTCTACAAGCTAACCCAAAATCGTGAAGTGAATCTTGGGTCACGATCCGAAACTATGGATACTGGCATGCCATGCAATCTTACAATCTCATTTACGTACATACGAGCAACACGTTAAAGGGAATAAGTCTCACGTATAGGCAAGAAATGAGCAGACTTGGTTAATCTATCAACAATAACCCAAATCGCATCTATGCCTTGAGAAACTTTGGGAAGACCCGTAACGAAATCTATGGTAATGTGTTCCCACTTCCATTCTGGAATTTCAAGTGGTTGCAATGGACCCTTTGACACTTGATGCTCCACCTTTACACATTGACAAGTTAAACACCTTGAGATAAACTTCGCGATCTCTCTCTTAATATTGCTCCATCAAAATGTATGTCGAAGATCATGATACATTTTGGTACACTTAGGATGGATTGCAAATGATGTGTTGTGTTCCTCCATTATGATTCTACGCTTCAAGTCAGAATCGTTAGGAATGCAAAGTTTGGAGTTGACTCAAAGTATTCCTTCTTCATCGATTCCTGCTTCTGGAATAGCACCTTCTTGCACTTTCTTTTTCATACGCATCAGCCCCAGGTCCGTAGCTTGAGCAGCTTTAACTTTATCGATTAAAGTCGGTTCTACTCGTATGTTTGATATCCTCACGTGGGTACTTGGAGCCTTTAACTCTATCTCCATCCTTTGTAAGTCGTACAAAATGGGTCTTTGCGTTAACAACATTGCACTCATACCCGCATACGATCTTCTACTCAATACGTTAGCTACAACGTTTGCTTTTCCAAGATGATATTGAATGCTATGGTCGTAATCTTTCAACAGTTCGAGCCAACGTCATTGCCGCATGTTGATTTCCTTTTTGGGTGAAGAAATATTTGAGGCTTTTATGATCCGTATAAATCTCCACTTTCTCCCTATACAGGTAGTGCCTCCAAATTTTTAACGCGAAAACGACTGCTGCTAACTCTAGAACATGAATAGGATAATTCCTCTCATATTCTTTGAGTTGTCGAGAGGCATAGGCTATGACTTTCCCATGTTGCATGAGAACACATCCTAACCCTTTGCCTGAAGCATCGCTGTAGATAACAAATCCATTCGAACCAGATGGTATTGTCAGAACAGGTGTCGAAATGAGTTTCCTCCTAAGCTCTTTGAAATTCTTCTCGCATTCCTCGCTCCATACGAATTTTGTATCTTTCTGAGTCAGCTGAGTTAACGGAGTAGCGATTCGAAAAACCCTTCCACGAATCTCCGATAATAACCAGTTAAGCCCAAAAAGCTATGTACTTCGGTCACCGACTTCGGTTGCTCCCAACTTTGTATGGATTCAATCTTCACCGGGTCAACAGATACTCCATGCTTTGACACCACGTGCCCAAGGAATGCTACTTCCTCAAGCCAGAACTCGTATTTCTACAGCTTGGCATATAGCTTGTTGTCACGAAGATTTTGCAATACCAGCTTCAAATGGTGCACATGATCTTAACGGCTTTTAGAATAGATGAGGATGTCATCAATAAAGACAACAACGAACTGATCTAAATATTCCTTGAACACAGGGTTCATCATATCCATGGAAGCAGCAGGAGCATTAGTGGGACACCCCCAAATTCGGGTACCTCAATTCCACAGATTTGGTGTTCACTGTCCAATTAAATCATAACTAACTACCCATAAATAAAGGATATAATTAAACTCAAAAGTTTAAACAATCAATCTCCCATTAAAGGGTTACATAATCTAAAATAAATCCCAGGTCATCTAACCTTTATTACAATCATCAGCGGAAATTTAAAACATGATCATAATTAAAAATATTACATAAGCTTCATAAATAAAAGTAAATTAAATGTCGTCTAATCAAGCATCATGCCCTTTCCCTTGCTTGTAGATAACTCTTCAAACTTCTTAACTTCATCTGCATTATTTTGTACAAGAGTGAGCAAATAATTGCCCACAAGAAGGATAATATATAATAACGTTTAATGAATGACAATTAATTGAGCTTTCAATGGTAAAGTATTCTTATCGGAACAATAAACTTTAATTCAACAGCTATGAGTTCAAAGGAATAATGAACGTTTAAGTTAACAATAGATATCAACATCAAAGAATACACTGAGGGTCACAAGACCACGAACTAAACTCTAGGTTTTCAAGTATTTCTACTTTAACCTTTAACAGTCTAAAAGACTATAATCATCATCTATGTCCTAGGTTAACAGGTGTTTCTACTGTAACCTTTAACAGTCTAAACGACTATATGGACCATCATCCCGTACTCCAGGTGATCAGCCATTTGTACTATATATTGCGCAAACATTTTAACGCTATTGCATAGCTCTAAAATAATCCCCTAATATAGGGTTGTTCATCTCAGCTTAGATTATCAGGTTCGGAACCAAATGAGGTTTGGTTGGGAATTAACTTCAAAGGAATTCTAGATCTTTAGAATGCTCATCAACCAAGTATTGGTTAAATCAGATAGAGACCAATAACTATTCAAGAGGTTGATTATAATATCTTCATGAACAAGGTATATCGATAAATCAATAAGAGCTAGAGTACTAACGACTTCTAAATTTAACAAGTGTCATCATCGACAACATTCTTGCAAAATTGTGTGGGTATATAAGCAAACCAATGGAAGTTTGGTTTGGATTAACTTCAAGTGTAATTTAGAGATTAGATCATTCATCAACTAAGGATTAGTTGAATTGGTAAAGAATTGCTAGGCAACTTAGAGTTCGGTACAATAATGTAAGAAAATGCAATGACACTGGAGAACGAAGATAAAACAACAGTTATTAGTAGCTGAATAAACACATTTCTTACAACAAAAGTACAGACTTTGAATAACCAAGGTAACCTCGTTTGGAATAAAGAAATAAAGATTAATTAACTTGCTCAACAATAAATGAGGGTTAAAGAACTTGCATAACAATAAATTGCTCAACAAGAGATTAGAAATAGAGAACTTGCAAAAGTATATCATGACAGTGAAAAATAACCTTGTTGAATAATAAAGTAGCAAAAGTTAGGGAACTTGCCTCTTGCGTACGCTATACAATTACAACTCACGTACTCCAATATCCTACACATACCATTAGGATTATCACATCAATTAGCTACATATACCTTAACCTCTTAGATTCATTTCTCATCTTAGTTAAGTTATAACCTTTAGTTTAAGGTCTAACCATATTAATAAACCACATAACACGAATCTAAAAACTCACTAACACATACATAAGACTTTTAGCATTCAAATCACATTTTCAACTCTTATTAATCAATACTACATTTCTCCTTAATCGAACTTGAAGTTTAATCAAGTGTTTAAGTCTTCCTAGGACTCATTGGTTTTATATTAATCACTTTCCATATCTTATAATGTTCATCTCAGAAACCACAACTGTTAGCTTCATAACACCCATTCACTATTCATTGTGTACCTTAAATCCTAACATATCGCTTTCCTAATATACTAATCTATTTACAACTTTGAAATTATCAATGACATGACACAGTTCTGTTTTAACCTCCATATTACATGTTTATTACATTAACACATCACTAAACTAAGTTATAATGGTATCCAAGGTCTGCAGAAATAGCAGACTTCACTATTTCTGGCTGGCTACTGGCGTGGCCGCGCCAGTTTTGCCTTGGTTACCGGCATGCCCGTGCGGCAGCGCGCCCGCGCCAAGAGGTCGCGCGCCCGCGCTACGCACCAGTTTCAGTTTTGCAGAACGTGATTTTGACACTGTTCTTAAGCTAACTAACAAAAATTTCACCCACAAAACAGTGATATTAACACAGACAATTGGTATAGAACTAACACAAACATGATTCCTCACATATTCAACCACTTAAAACAATTTAACAACAACTTTAACTAATTTAATTCCTTAAATTTCATGTTTTCATTCAAAAACACCATTTTTGACATTCTTTACAAAAATCATCACTGTGATTACAATTCTACACCGAATCAGTTCATTCAAACTGCGTTATCCTCGTTTCTTAATGAACAAGCATAATCAAGCCTCAATTCACAGATTAACATACAAACTAACCATCATAATTATTACTTTCACATGCCATATGTAAAACTTATACATTGTAATTAATTTTCTTCCTTTAAACACAATTAGCACAATAATTCTTAACTAAATACAGGTTCTAACACCACACATACATATAGATACAATAATTCTGTTCATAACTACCATTTTAGACAAATTGGATTTCACAGAGCTTAGAATCTTTATGTCGTAAAACATACACACACACACACACACACACACACACACACACACACACACACACATATATATATATATATATATATATATATATATATATAATATCAAGGTTATGGACAATACCTTCAATTGCTCGGTAATTCTTGCTAAAACACAACAAATTTCTTTGGAATTCTTAGAAATCTTCCTCCCAAACTCTCTATGTTCTCTCTCCAATTCTATGTAGAACCTTTCTGTTTTCTTCTTAGGCTTAGGTAAAATCCTTTTACGTAGAAATAAAAGGCCTGCACCCAATGTCTAAAATTGACGTTGGAATAAATACAATATTAAGTTATCAGTTTATCAGATATAAAATATAATATATATTATTTTATATTTTTATTTATTTTATTTATATTATCTAAAGTTAAAAAAAAATAAAAATCCAAAAGCCATAAGGCTTTGTTTGGAAAAAGTCTTTAAAATTTAAAGACTTAATATCTTAAGTCTTGTTTGGCAAAACTAAATTAAACTCTTTTAATTTATTTTAATAAACAATTTAGTTTATAATTTATAATCACATATTATTTATTTGGATTTCCATATCTAACACTAATCAAATAAATTATTTACACATACTATATTTTAAATAAATTTTCCACTTAAATAAATATCACAAAATTATATTCTCATTATAATTTTATTTAATAATTTAACATAAAACAATAATATAACATCTCATGTTATATTACAACTCTCTAAATTATAAATTTAGAATATTATCTAATAAATTTAATTTATAGATATTTACTAATAATAACCACATCAATAGAGTACTTATTTAATTTAAGAAATTCTTTAAATTACAAAACAACAACTTCATCAATAAAATATTTTATTTAATTTAATAAATATTTTAAATTACACATAAAATCTTGGATTGTTACAATTAGTCAATTCAAAAGACATGACTAAGAATTCATAATGCCCGTACCGAGTTTTAAAGGCAGTCTTCGTAATATCCTCAGTTTTAATCTTCAGCTGATGATATCCAGAACGAAGATCGATCTTTGAAAAGAATTGTGCTCCTTGCAACTGGTCGAACAGGTCATCAATGCGAGGTAGTAGATACCTATTTTTGATGGTGACATGGTTTAATTTTCGGTAGTCAATACAAAGTCGCATACTTTCGTCTTTCTTCTTTACGAATAAAACAGGAGTACCCCAAGGAGATGTACTATGACAAATGAAACCGATGTCTAACAACTCCTGTAGTTGGGCCTTTAACTCCTGAAGTTCAATAGGAACCATTCGATATGGGGTTTTAGAAATGGGCTTTGTACCAGGTTCAAGGTCAATAAAGAATTCAACTTCACGTTTTGGTGGTAGACCGGAAAGTTCTTCAGGAAATACGTCAGGAAATTCACTAACAATAGAAATATTATTCAAATCCGACGTATTCTTGTTCTAGTTCGTGACATGGGCTAAGAAAGCATGACATCCGTTTTTAATAAACGAATGGCTTTACGGCTTGATATGATAGTGATTGACTTTAGTGGTTTGGTTGTTTGAATTCGCATAACAGGTTGGTTAGGAATATGAAAACTAACAACCTTACGAAAATAATTAATTTTGGCATGATGAGTAGTTAACTAATCAATCCCTAAAATCGCACCAAAAGAAAGTATCTTTAAAGATATAAGATCAACAGGTAATGTGATGGTACCAACTTGGATCAAGCAAGATTTATACACAGTGGATGTAATAAAAGTTTCTCCTAACGGAGTCTCAACAGATAAGTCAAAGTCTAATTTCTCCGGAGTCAAGTTCAAACGTTGAGCACAAGGAGGAGAGATAAAATAATGGGAAGAACTGGTATCTAATAAGGTATAAACTTCGCAAGAATTTATGATTAGCTTACCCGTGATCACCTCGTTCGAATTTCTCGCGTTTTGGCCAGTCACGACAAATGCCTTCCCTTGAACCACCGACTTTGTTTTGTCCGTAGTCGCCTTTGGAACCGCCGTCCCAGTTGGACTTGACTTTGCTACCGGACAAAACTGGGCTATATGACCGTCTTTTCCATAATTGAAACACACCTTGGAAGGCTGTGAACAGTTTGGACTTATGTGTCCCTCCTCTTCGCATTTGTAGTATCTAACTGGCGGTCGTTCTCCTCCCCTAGAAATTGTTGTTGGTGCTGGTGTTGTTGCTGATGTCTTCCCATTATTGTTGAATCTCCTCTTTTTAAAATTTCCACTTAGCTCACCTCTCCTATTATCATGGCCACGATTACCATCCGAGTGGTTACCGCTTTTGTCCGAATGTATTCCTCCCCGCTGGTTGTCATTGCTCCGATGACTATTGCCACCGGTATGACCCTGGTTGTGGTCCCTCAGTTGAACATACTCATTATCACACTCTAATAATTGAGCCCTATTTACAATATCTAAATATAAAGAAAATTTATGAGAGATAAGATATTGCCTAATCTCGGGTTTTAGACCTCTCAGAAACATCCGTGTCATTCGTTCCTCATTCTCTACCAAATGAGGTGGAAACCTGGATAATTCTGCGAACTTCGCCTCGTACTGGGACACCGTCATGTTGTTTTGTTCCAGTCTAACAAACTCTACCTCCTTTATATGATGAATACTTTCAGGAAAGTACTTATCATTGAACAGTTTCTGAAATCTTTCCCAAGACATGTTGAGTGCGGCTGGCTAGGTACGTTTCACAGATTCCCACCAGTAATTTGCTTCACCACGGAACATAAAATTGGCGAATGGAACATTATGTTCTTCAGTGCATCCCAAGACATCAAATATCTTGGTAATTTGCATGACCCACGCTTTCGTCTTAATCGGATTCGGCTTTCCCTAGAATTCTGGTGGTCCAAACTCTTTAAACTGCTTGGCTGTGACAAACCACGCGTTGCTATCATTTTCACCCGTATTTTATACACGAGTCTCCCTCGTCTAATTTTTCATGAACTATAAAAAGCTTCTAAACATCCCATCATTCATCGTTTGTTCAGTAGTGTTGTTTATAGGAGGAATATTTCTTTCCTGTTGCACGTTCTCTTGGTTTATGATTAGAGGTGTTTCCACGGTCTCATACACTCCATTGTTAATGTTCTCAGCTGCTATTCTTAAATACTGCCATAAAATAAGGGTTAATTAAGCAAATTAACATATCACATAATATCCCTATATTATAACCGACCAACAAATAAGCTTAGGTAGGACACACTATCGAAGGATTTACTCGTCTCCCCCCTCCTAGTTCTATTCTCCGATCTCCACCAGAGATCATATCCCTAAGCTCTGATAATGTGACGGTCCCAAATTCTGACCTCCACTTGGTCACCCAAATTCGGTTCATCACGTGCTCAAAGTATTACCATAATAACTAAAATCATACATTCACAATGGAAAATCTAAATTAGAATAATATACAATGATTTATTATAATTATTCCCCTAAGTCTCGCAACCTACAGTACTTAAAAGATTACATAATAGTATCGAATAAATACCTATTACATAATTCTACTTAAGTTTAAATATAGTCTTAATACAACATAATAATCTTAAACATAAAAGGGACAAGCTAGTCGGTAGCCTTGCCATTGCCCTTGTCTGTTCCAGAGACACCTCCCTATTCTTCCTTAAGTGAAAGGTTTTAAATAACCAAAGATGAGCACAAATTGCCCAGCAAGTAATATACAACAAGGGTGTAGGATATAATATCACAAGGTTTGAAATATCGAAGTGTCATTTCTTGAATAGTTCAAAGTTCAGAATAATATCATGAGTAATGAATATCAATAATTCTTGTAATAAGAACGACAATTCAATATAAATCAACTGATATATATGAATTCAACGACTATCAAGGTATCCGACTGGATAAATAATTTATACTGAGCAGTCACTAAGGACTATTGAACATCTACTAGAATTACCATTATTAAACTGATAACCCAAAAGAATTAAGTAATGTAGAGGATCAGTCTACAATACTCCACGTTATGCATAACACCACAATATTAAACCACTCATGTGTTGGGGTTTCCAACAACATACATTTCCCTTACCATAAGGGTTGTTCAACTCAGTTTTCAAGATTTTCGCACCAGTCAATTGGTTTGGACAACTTTTATAAGCATGCATATAGTCTAGTCGAATCAAATGGCATCGACTCTTTTACAATATTCAAGAATATTACTAAGTTTAACATAGATAATATCTTTCACAAGGGTTTATGCATATTAGCTCATTTGAACGGAAAAGTAATATAACTTGCATACAAAGAGATAGCTTACGGTATTCGTTGAATAAAGAACGCAATTATACTTGCTCAATAAGAGTAGGGTTCGAATACTTGCTCAATATAGATTTGAGTAAGGTTAGAGAACTTGCCTTAAGCGTAGTTTATCGATGTTTAAGAAATCAACACTTTCGAATCCTATTTATAGTGTATCACAAGTATAGGATGTCCATTAGTTAAACATATTCGATAAACAATCCTGATATATAGATCAAGTGTACACATATGACTCCATTATGAAATCAAATAACATTGTCTTTAATTGTTGCTTTATATTTTGCAACTACTTTTTGGACTTATCCTTTGAAAGTCTATAATCACATCATTAAACATTCACTCCTATCATCTAGCATGCTTTTTAACACATTGGACATGCACTGGTCATATAATACAAGCTAGAGTAATAATACAAGTATGCAACTCCTACAAATTAATTGCAGAAAACTGATCCTACTGTAGACTGGCGCGACCGCGCCTGATTTGTACTAAGGAGACGCGTGGCCGCGCGGCTCTCAGTTCAAACCAGAGTTGGCTGCTCTTGCAGAAGGTCAGTGCACACTCGGCTTGTACGTACATAATTAATCATGCAATACACACATGTTACTATGTGGATAACCAAGTTTGACGTCATATCATAGCATTATCATAGGTCACCATCTATTCTTAATCAAAGACTTTACGGGCTCAGTTCATAATTTTCTTACAATTGAATGTTGGACACAGACTATATGGTCTATAGGTCTCAACAACACATGTTTGCATTAGGTTAGTTATGTATGACGTTCTAGTTCATTCATGCTTGTTCTAAGCCACCTTTACCTAGTTTTACTAGGCATAAGACTCACTAGGCATTCATATTAATCACATGTACATGCATGACACACCTATTTGTGATGTCATGTATACATAAATTAACCCACATAAGCATGCTCATAACTCTTAACTCAACGTATATAGTTCATCAAGTTTATATTTGAAACTTTAAGTTTCTTTAGTGAACTTATTTATGCATGCAAGATAAGCACACATTGTCTAAATCATACTTTCGTACACATTTGTGCACATGCTCAAGTTATTTACATAAGCTTGAAATATAAGAATTTGAAACATAATGCTCATCATACTTCGTTTTGCAAAACTTCAAGTTTTCCTTTAGAAATCCTATAAAACCAAACTAGAAAACTCTACTATACACCAAACAAGTTCATGCCTTATGTCATACTCATGTACGTACATACCTAGATTATTTACACATGCTCACAGAATCAGAATATACATTATTCCAAGTTTACCATTTCTAGTTTTCCAAATCTTGAAGTTTTCTTGAAAACTCAACTTAAATCAAGCTAAAACAATGTACTATGTTCAAAACAATATTTAGCCACATGCTGGAGTCTTTTATATGCATAATCTAACTTAAGTAACATGCTCAGAACAATACAAAAACATTACAGCAGTATCTGAGAATAACACCACGCACGGCTGCGCGGTATTAGGCTATGGAAGTGGCGCGGCCGCGCGGTATTAGGCTATGGAAGTGGCGCGGCCGCGCCACTTCGAACAGAATGAAAAATATGACTCTGCTTCTACAGAGCCTTATCACATGAAATGCTAAACTTGCAACCAGACCAGCTACCATGTTCCAAAACATGTGTACCAACTTAGATAACACAATGACATGCTATTCTATAACAATTAACAGATAATTCAACAATTACAAGAATTTAACAAAACTTAAACTCAAGAATACAAAACAAAATTTATACCTTTTTGAAGCTTGAATTAAATTCTCTCACTACCCTGATTATACCTCTACAAAGCTCAGCAACTCACTCTCTCAATTCACACTTATCAGACAATTTCAAGCAACCAAGAATGAGAAGAAATGGTGCTATATATAGAGGATGGATTGCCCAGTTCATGGCATTGCTTCATGGTTTGATCCAACGAAAATTGAGAAGTAATGTGGGATAAAGAAGAGTTGGCCAACTGCCATCCTGTAGCCATCATCACAGCCATCTTCTTAGCCTTTTCATTTTGTTGAGTTTCACATAATAGGTAGGGGATAGGCCATTGGCCTAATGAGTAACTAGCAACTGAGACTCTAATTTGGGACAAGGGTATTAAATCTCAGCAACCAGGTTTATAATGCTTACTTTATTCCCAAAAATGTAATTTTAATGTGTTAATGCTACTGCACAAATGGGAAGTTAGGGATCATATAATCGATGTACATTATTCTAGTCCAATTATTATATGTATGGACTTCATTTAATTACCCACTAGTAATTAATCTCTCCTTAAAACTTTATTATTTCAAGTAGACTCACTTATTGAGATAATTTATAATTTTTTGACAGAGTACATCTTTTAATGTTTTCACACATGCTTATTGTCACATAAATGATTGTTTATGTAACTTATAATTCCTTACACTTATTATATAGTTTATATATATTTCATAGCCATACTAATTTGTCACACCACATCTTCTTATTAATTGTAAGAACTATATAATAACACACACATTAATTAATAATACCGTTCTAATTATGCAATTTACTTTACTCATAATAACAATTACTAATCGCATAACATTAATTAATTACCAACAAAATTAATTAATATTCTACAATAACAACTAACAATTAATTGTTCACTTGATAATTCCTTCATCGATTAATACTACTATTAATATTAACCGAAATTCTTTAATAACTAATAACAATTAATACAAATTAATTGTTCGCTTAACAATTCTTTCGTTAATTAAAATAATCACTATTCTACCTCATCACGGTGCCACACAAGGCTCTCAACGAGTTCATCACAAACTCCACATATTCTCAATTATTCAATTATTTAGTATAATTGAGGTAACTCATCTCGTAACACAAAATTATTTATATCCAACTAAATATTCATTTTATTAATATGTGGAAATTCTCGGGTATTACAGATACCAACTGTGACGCCCCCAAAATAGGTGTACATCACCCATTCTGAGTCGTCAAATACATGGTACAGAAACAAATACAAATTCATTAATACAATTGTCGTGCAAAATACGACAACACATATACTGTGAGTTTAAATATAAATATTGTTTAATAGATAGTATTAAAACTCAAAAGGAGTCCTCATTATAATTATTGATACACTATTTTACAAAAATAGTGAGGACTGCTAAAATAACTTTCTAGAACCATCACTCCATACCCCGACTAGTTCCTGCTATATTCTCACCTCCTAAGAAGAAAAATGGAACACAACGAAAAAGGGTGAGCTTAACTAGCCCAGTAAAGAAAATTATGACTAAGATACTATACAAAAAATTATCAATAGTCTTCAACAGAGAAAAATCTGATAGAATATAATAGAAAACAAATTTTAGATCAACAACTGTAGCGGAAGCAACAATTCATTAGAAGAGTTAAGTAGAGAATAAAATCTACTATCATCTATGAATTTAAAAGTCCATTATTAATATTTTATTCCTGTAACATCAATCAATATACATCTTGAATCAAATATTCATCTTTACACTACAGGCCAAAGATATTTATTTGTATCACCCGTTGGTCATGTTCACCTCAACACCTGTTCATCTTTACACTACGGGCCAAAGATAATCATCAAGTAATCATTCATCTTTGTACTACAGGCTAAAGATATTCATCAAGTATCATCATTAAGGAATGAGGATGATGAAAAATATTTTAGAGAACGAATCCAATAAGTTAAAAGGATAAAGATTAGAGATTCGTACTTTAGATAATTCAAGTTTAAAAACATACTTCATAATAAACCATAATGGAGTAAAATTCAAGAATGAAGATCAAAACACGGATACAATCAAAGATAGTAACCATAATAGACATCTTGGGCGAAGAAGAGAAAATTTTATTTTTTTGTGAATAGTGCCGTATTCGTGAATAGTATCGTATACGTGAATAGTGCTGTATACGTGAATAGTAATCCCGACACAAAAAGATAGAAATTCCACAATAAAATTCATATCAATATTTTGGCATAATGATATTGAAGGAATAATATCATTTACGAAGAAAATAACATCCTTTACCTCAAAAAAATAGTACTTCCGACTGAAAATCAGGTATAAGGCTGAAGGAAATTTGCACTGAATAGTAACTCTCAAAGTATTTAAATACTCACAAAAATACGCTCGATAATATAGAGAGAGAATACTTATGAATCCTGGTGTGATTTTTAATTCTAACCTAAGCACCAATTTATAGGAAAATGCTTAAAACGCCAAAGCAAACTAAATTAACAAAATATTAATATATATAACACAAATGTCATGCACACCCCATGACCAAGACCAACCCTCCACTTTTGAAAAAAATCTCAGCCCATTTTTCCACCAAAAAGAAAAAGTGGGTCCCACCCATAATTTTAATAAAAATATTTATTTCCGAAAATTTAAGAATTTATAATAAATAGCTCTTTTATCAGAAAAATTCAAATCTCATGTCCTTTTCATAGGAAATTTAATTCTCTACAACTTTGTAGAAGAAATTTTTTCTAAATTCCAAACAAAAAATATCCGAAATCCACATACAGAAGATTTTTAATACCTCAATTTTGATAAAATACTGATAAAATACCTTAGGATTAATTCCTTTATTTATTACCACATAAAATAAATATATCTACATAAAATAAATATTTTCTTATTATATAAATTAATAATTAATTATTCATAAATAATATTACAGAATCACAATTATGATAACCAGGTCGTTCCCAGGAAAAAAAGGGGCTTTCCAATAAGGATTTCTCCTTACTGGCGCGCAATTAGGTGACCAAACCTCTCCTTAGACAGAACTTCCTTAGATATTGCGAATAATGCTATCTAATAATATTATTCAAATAATATGAATTATTGATCTGATAATGGGAAATACTGTGCAGTGACAATTATTGAAACAACAATAATATAAAATATCAACGTAGCAATTATTGAATCAATAAAATAGAATATTGAACAGTAATTACTGTAACAATTATTGAGTAGTGCCTTCTTACGTAAGAATCAATAATTCAAAAATACTATGCAATACCGTGTGCTACTGTGCAACCACGCGTATTACTGTATTTTAACCACCGGGTATTCCAACAGTGTTAACGGTAACAATTATGCCGTTATTTATAAAAACTCAAACTTGTCATTTTCTTCATCCGACCATTTTCCGTTATGGGGTCCACAAATGGCTGCGCCGTCGTACAAATATTTTCCAACAGTAAGAATATTCCACGACCAAACGAATATTCCCCGATAACAATGAATATTTTATAACCACTTACTCATTTTGTAAAATTTGCACATTTCACTCATAACCACAACATTATATCAAATTAACTCCTTATTATTTCAAGATAATGAATAGAGAAAATTTAATTTTATTTATAATAAGTTGGGGTCTTACAACCTCCCCTCTTTATGAAATTTTATACTCGAAATTGACATACGTACCTGATATTTCGAAAAGGTGAGGGTACCTCGCTTTCATTTCTGATTTCAACTCCCAAGTCATTTCCTCAATAGCATGGTTCCTCCACAAAACTTTAACTTGTGGTATAATCTTGGTGCATAGGACATGCTATTTCCTATTCAAGATCTTAACAGGTACCTCCTCGTACGTTAAATATTCGGCTATCTCGTCTAGTTCTAACTCAATAATGTGGTTTGGGTCTTTCACATATTTACGAAGCATATATACGTGAAAAACTTTATGAACATGAGACATGCTTGGAGGTAATGCGAGTCTATAGGCCACATTTCCTATTCGGTCAAGAATTTCAAATGGACCAACAAATCGTGGATTGAGCTTTCCTCTCTTCCCAAATCATGTAACTCCCTTCCATAGTGCAACACGTAACAATACATGATCCCCAATATTAAATTCCACGTCCTTTCGATGAAGATCTGCATAACTCTTTTGTCGATCCTGTGCCGTTGTATACGTTGTCAAATCGTTTGAATCTTTTTCATAGTCATACGTACCAACTCTGGTCCCAACAATGTTGCTTCACCCACCTCATCTCAACATACTAGAGAGCGACACTTTCGTCTATATAATGCTTCGAATGGAGCCACACCTATACTTGCCTGATAACTGTTGTTATAGAAAAATTCCACCAATGACAATTACTTATCCCAACTTCCTTTGAAATCTAGGACACAGAGTCTTAATAGATCTTCAAGGATTTGAATAGTCCTTTCTGATTGCCCGTCCGTTTGAGGATGGTATGCCGAACTGAATCGTAAATTCGTGCCCATAGCTTTCTGCAAGCTAACCTAAAATAGTGAAGTGAATCTTGGGTCACGAACCGAAACTATGAATATTGACATGCCATGCAATCTTATAATCTTATTTACGTACATATGAACAAGACGTTTAAGGGAATAAGTCTCACGTATAGGAAAAAAATGAGCAGACTTGGTTAATCTATCAACAATAATCTAAATCGCATCTATGTCTTGAGAAACTTTGGGAAGACCCGTAACGAAATCCATGGTAATGTGTTCCCACTTCCATTTTAAAATCTCAAGTGGTTGCAATGGACCCTTTGACACTTGATGCTCCACCTTTACACGTTGACAAGTTAAACACCTCGAGATAAACTCCGCGATCTCTCTCTTTATATTGCTCCACCAAAATTTATGTCGAAGATCATGATACATTTTGGTACTCCCAAGATAGACTGCAAATGGTGTGTTGTGTGCCTCCATCATGATTCTATACTTCAAGTCAGAATCGTTAGGAATGCAAAGTCTGGAGTTGACTCGAATTATTCCTTTTTCATCGATTCCTGCTTCTGGAATAGCACCTTCTTGCACTTTCTTCTTCATACGCATCAGCCCCAAGTTCGTAGCTGGAGCAACTTTAACTTTATCGATTAAAGTCGATTCTACTCATATGTTTGATATCCTCACGTGGGTACTTGGACCCTTTAACTCTATCTCCATCCTTTGTAAGTCGTACAAAATGGGTCTTTGCGTTAACAACATCGTACTCATACCCGCATACGATCTTCTACTCAATGCGTCAGCTACAACGTTTGCTTTTTCAGGATGATATTGAATGCTATGGTCGTAATCTTTCAACAGTTTGAGCCAACATCGTTGCTGCATGTTGAGTTCCTTTTGGGTGAAGAAATATTTGAGGCTTTTATGATCTGTATAAATCTCCACTTTCTCCCCATACAGGTAGTGCCGCCAGATTTTCAACGCAAAAATGACTGCTGCTAACTCTAGATCATGAGTAGGATAATTCCTCTCATATTCTTTGAGTTGTCACGAGGCATAGGCTATGACTTTCCTATGTTGCATGAGAACACATCCTAACCCTTTGCCTGAAGCATCGCTGTAGATAATAAATCCATCCGAACCAGATGTATTGTCAGAACAGGTGCCAAAATGAGTCTCCTCTTAAGCTCTTGGAAACTTTTCTCACATTCCTCGTTCCATACGAATTTTGTATCTTTCCGAGTCAGCTGAGTTAGCGGAGTAGCGATTCGAGAAAATCCTTCCACGAATCTCTGATAATAACCAATTAAGCCCAGAAAGCTACGTACTTCGGTCACCGACTTCGGTTGCTCCCAACTTTGTATGGCTTCAATCTTCACCGGGTCAACAGATACTCCATGCTTTGACACCACGTGCCCAAGGAATGCTACTTCCTCAAGCCAGAACTTGCATTTCTTTAGCTCGGCATATAGCTTGTTGTCACGAAGCCTTTGCAGTACCAGCTTCAAATGGTGCTCATGATCTTCACGGCTTTTGGAATAGATGAGGATGTCATCAATAAAGACAACAACGAACTGATCTAAATATTCCTTGAACACACGGTTCATTATATCCGTGAAAGCAGCAGGAGCATTAGTCAATCCAAAAGACATGACTAAGAATTCATAATGCCCGTACCGAGTTCTAAAGGCAGTCTTCAGAATATCCTCAGTTTTAATCTTCAGCTGATAATATAAAATATCAACGTAGCAATTATTGAATCAATAAAATAAAATATTGAACAGTAATTACTGTAACAATTATTGAGTAGTGCCTTCTTACGTAAGAATCAATAATTCAAAAATATTATGCAATACCGTGTGCTACTGTGCAACCACGCGTATTACTGTATTTTAACCACCGGGTATTCTAACAGTGTTAACGGTAATACTTACGCCATTATTTATATAAACTCAAACTTATCGTTTTCTTTATCCGACCATTTTCCGTTTTGGGGCCCACAAATGGATGCGACGTCGTACGAATATTCCCCAACGGTAAGAATATTTTACGACCAAACGAATATTCCCCGACAACAATGAATATTTTATAACCACTTGCTTATTTTACAAAATTTGCACATTTCACCCATAACCACAACATTATATCAAATTAACTTCTTATTATTTCAAGATAATAAATAGAGGAAATTCAATTTTATTTATAATAAGTTGGGATCTTACATACAATATATAGTAAAAACATGCTATGTTAACATATTAACACATATATCCACATAATCACTACACTTTCCAATTACAGAGACTGTAACAGAAACTTGAAAGCAATTATTTATAAAAACTTAAACAACGTAAATTTGAAGTTTGGGGAAGAAGAGATTACCCTATTATGAATGAATAAGAGTGAAGTTCCTTATCAGATTCTTCTTAAATCTCACAATTTCTCCCAAGAATTCTTTGAATTCTCTCTGACTCTCAAGTTAACTCTTAATTGCAAATACGTAAAAATGGAGAAACTGGTAAGGCGCACATATAAATCCAGTAATGTTGAGGTCAGTTAACCCATACGTGGTTAACTGCTCTCAACTTCCCTTAAGGCTCTGTTTGGTTTTTCTTAAAAACTCAATCCCATTTATTTTAATTAATCCTTTAGAATATAGTTTAATCGTGTCACACCTATTTAGGAAATTAATTAAATATCTTATTTAATTTAATTTAAATAAAATATGATAATTTCTCATTAATTCACATAGTCACATAATTAATTTTTTCATTTATTAATTATGCAAATTATTATTTTTTTCATTAATTATTAAATTAATGAAAATAACATTAGGCTTATTAAATATTTATTTTAATTCAATAAGCTCACATAATTACATACTTTGAATAATTAAAAAAAAAATCTCCACATTAATTTAATAAATATAACACATGTAATTAAATTAATCTACCATGACTTCATCAATTAATTATTTAATCTAATAATTAAATCATCGAAAAATATTTATTTAATTTAATAAATATTAAAATGAAATTACAAAATCTCGTTTGTCACATCATTCCCCCCTTAAAAGGATTCTGTCCTCAGAATCATGACTCAATCAATTCGTCCCGTTACATTTTTCCCCCTTACAAAGATTCTGTCCTCAGAATCGCTTACCCATAATTTAAGTAAATAATTGAGGGTAATTCTTCATCATATTCTCTTCGAGTTCCCATGTAGATTCTTCAACGTCGTGGTTCCTCCAAATTACCTTAACAGAAGGTATTACTTTATTTCTGAGAACTTGTTCTTTCTTGTCGACAATCTGAACAGGAATTTCTTCGTAAGATAAGTCTTTCTTAAAATATAGGGGTTCATATTCAATCACGTGCTTGTAATCGGGTTTTTAGGGTCGTAAAACTGAAACATGAAAGACGTTGTGGACATTTTCGAGTGATGGAGGTAAGACTACCTCATACGCAACTTCTCCGATTCTTCGCAGTACTTCGAAGGGTCCAATGAATCTTGGGCTTAATTTCTCTTTCTTTTCGAACCTGATCTTTCCCTTCCAAGGAGAGACTTTCAAAAATATATAACTACCTGATTCAAACTCAATATTTTTACGGTGTGGGTCGGCGTATTTCTTCTGCCTATCTTGAGCTGCTACCAGTCTTGTTCGGATCACTTTGACTATCTCTGCTATCTGCTGTACCATTTCTGGGCCTAGTAATTGTCTTTCGCTAACTTTGTCCCAGTATAGCAGAGTTCTGCACTTTTTGCCGTATAACGCTTCATAAGGCGGCATGCCGATACTAGCGTGGTAACTGTTGTTGTAGCCGAACTCTACGAGCGGTAGATGATCATCCTAATTTCCTTTAAAGTCCATTAAACAAGCTCTTAACATATCTTTTAATGTCTGAATTGTTCTTTCACTCTGCCCATTTGTCTGAGGGTGATAAGCCGTACTCATTCTCAATTGCGTACCCATGCATTCCTGTAGTCATTTCTAGAAGTTCGATGTAAAGCGCGGATCCCTATCGGAAATAATTGACACCGAAACTCCGTGTCTCGAAATAATCTTTTTTACATATAATTTCGTCAATTGGTCTAAATTAAATTTAATTCTGATCGGAAGGAAGTGTGCGGATTTTGTCAGTCGATCAACGATAACCCATACTGCGTCATAGCCTTTCTGAGTTGTCGGAAGGCCAACTATGAAATCCATCGTAATATGTTCCCATTTCCATTCTGGGATCTCCAACGGTTGCATCAACCCACTCGGCCTCTGATGTTCAGCTTTCATTTTCTGACATATTAGACACTTGGCAACACACTCTGAAACATCTCGTTTCAAATTTGGCCACCAAAAATGTTGTCGAAGATCTTGGTACATCTTGGTACTACCAGGGTGAATCGAATATCATGAGCTATGAGCCTCGCTCAAAATATCTTCCTTAATCTCTAGTACTGGCGGTACCCAATATCTACTTTTAAATCTCAGTATTTCTTTATTGTCCATCTTGAATCTCAGTTCGGTTCCTTCGGATATCTTATTTTTCACCTTTTTACATTCTTCGTCCTAAAGTTGAGCCTCCTTAACTTTATCCAGTAGGGTTGTACCAGATTGCATTTGGAACAACTTCTCATCTATTTCCATAGGATACTTCACTTCCAACTCCAACTTCTCCATTGCTGAAATCAACTCCTTCTGAGCGGTCAACATCATCAATTTCTCCCGACCTTTTCTACTTAAAGCATCGACAACCACGTTTGCTTTACCCGTATGGTATAAAATTTCACAATCATAGTTCTTAATTAACTCCAACCACCTTCTTTGGCGCATATTCAAGTCCTTTTGTGTAAAAATATATTTCAGACTCTTGCGGTCTGTATATATTTCACACTTCTCCCCATAGAGATAGTGCCTCCAGATCTTCAAAGCAAAAATAATTGTGGCTAACTCCAAGTCCTGGGTCGGATATCCTTTCTCATAATCCTTTAATTGTCGTGACGCATACACAATGACTCTGCCATTTTGCATAAGCACACAGCCAAGTCCTTTATGCAACGCATCACTATAAACCATAAAATTTCCTGTATCATCCGGAAGAGATAACACAGGTGTTGTACTCAACCTCTTTTCTTTAGTTCCTGAAAGCTTTCCTCACATTTCTCCGTCCAAACAAATTTCACAGCTTTTCAAGTCAAATTCGTTAATGGAGTTACGATCTTAGAAAAGTTTTGAATGAATCTTCTGTAATATCTTGCTAATCCAAGAAAACTTCGTACTTCTAACGGTGTCCTCAGCTGATCCCAGTTTGTCACAGCTTCGACTTTGGATGGATCTACCGAAATTTCGTCTTTATCAATCACATGCTCGAGAAATTATACCCGCTCAATCTAAAATTCGCATTTCGAAAACTTGGCATATAACTTTTCCCTTCTTAACGCCTCTAACGTCACCTTTAAATGCTCTTCATGTTCTTTTATGGTTTTTAAATATACCAAAATGTCATCTATAAATATCACTACGAATTTATCCAAAAACGGCTTGAACACTCCATTCATTAAGCCCATAAATGCTGCAGGAGCATTTGTCAGACCAAATGACATTACCAAAAATTCGTAGTGACCATAACGTGTTCTGAATGCTGTCTTCGGTACATCCTCTGGCCTCACCTTCAGTTGATGATAACCACTCCTTAAGTCTATCTTGAAAAAGTATCTTACTCTTTTCAATTGATCAAACAGGTCGTCGATTCTCGGCAATGGATATCTATTCTTAATCGTGACCTTATTTAGTTCTCTATAGTCTATTCAGAGTCACATCGTGTCATCCTTTTTCTTCACAAATAACACCGGCGCTCCCCACGGCGATACGCTCAGTTGAATGTACTTCTTATCCAGTAATTCTTGTAATTATACCATCAATTCTTTCATCTCTACCAGTGCCAGTCGGTACGGTGGCTTAGATATTGGAGTCATTTCTGGCGCCAAATCAATCACAAATTCAACCTCTCTGTCTGGCGAAAGTCCTGGCAAATCGTCCGAAAATACGTCTGCGAAGTCCCTTACTACTGGTATCTCCTCTACTTTCGGATTCTCTTTACGACTGTTGACTATGTAAGTTAAATATCCTACACAGCCTTGTCTTAACAACTTCCTGACCTGCACATCGTCAGATAACTCTCTTGTCTAGGCGACTTGCTACTATAAAACACAACCTTTGACGGAGTCATAAGGTTAATACGCTTCTTCTGGCAATCGATTATAGCATAATTGAATAACCAGTCCATACCCAAGATAATGTCAAATTTCCCAAGTCTGATAGGGATAAGATCTACGTTCATAATATTACCCTTAATATCCACCCTACAGTTCTTATGTAGGTACTTAACATGGATTATTTCTCTATTCGTAACTTGTATGTTCATAGGGTATTCTAACTCATCCTTAGTCAATTCTAAGTTCTTAGCAAAGTCACCAGATATAAATGAACAAGTAGCACCCGAATCAAATAATACATAAGCATTAACTTTATTGATTGACATGATATCTGACACCACATCACAAGACTGGACATCATCCTGCACTATCATGTTGAAGGTCCTGGCGGTTGGTCTGTTGGTTGTGGTTGGTCCCGTGATAGTCAGAGCGCTTTCATCGCTGTTTCCTCAATTTCTTCCTGATCCTGGCCCTCCAGATCCCTTCTTAGTACAGTCTCTTGCCAGATGGTCTTTTGAGCCACAAGTGAAGCAGGCACCCTTCTTTGGGTTAGGACAGTTAGGTGCTATGTGGTCTTCCTGACCACAATTATAACACACTCATTTTCCCTTCATGCAAACTCCTAGATGATCTTTCCTGCAGGTCGGGCATGCTTTGATCCTCTTCTTCTGACCTCCTTGATGATTTCCAGTTGACTAGTTATCAGACCACTTCCTTTTTTGATTGATACTTCCTCCCGTGTTACTACCACTGACTTTGTTATTTCCCTCATTTTTACTCTTCTTCTTCTTCTTCTGATCCTTATTGTATTTGGTCACCGCATCGCTCCCACCTTCAGCGAGGATGGCCTTTTCCAGTGCTCTAGCAAAAGTGTTTAGCTGAAACATTGATACTTTGCTATATAACCAGGGCTTCAGTCCTTGTTCAAACCTTCTTGCTTTTCTCTCATCCGTGTGTACTTGATATGGGGCGAACCTAGCCAACTTATTGAATTTTGTCGGATAATCTGGTACAGACATATTTTCCTATTTTAACTCTAGAAACTGGACCTCCATTTGGTTCTGCGAGCTTGTCGGAAAGTACATCTCGAAGAACATCTCCTTAAACCTCTCCTAGGTGATCATACCTTCTCCTCCACGGACCTTATTTGCTTGCCACCAATAACTGGCTTCTGATTTCCACATGAACGTTACGTAGGCAGTTTTCTGGTCCTCTCTGACTCTGGCGACATCAAAAACTTTCTCCATCTCCATAGCTCAAGTTAGAGTTTCTATCGGGTTCATGGAGCCTTTGAACTCTGGCGGTCCCACCGCCTTGAAATTCTTGAATGTTGTATTTGGTGGAGCTTGAGGTTGATTGTTAATTGCTCCAGCCAGTAAATTCACCAACTGCTGAACGGGGTCAACATTGGCATTGTTGTTGTTGTTATTCGTTGACCCTTCCTGGGCTGGTCGACGATTTGGTCTTCTTCTCGGTGGCATATTTCTGTTAAAATAAACACTTATTAGATCTTTATTCAATTCTCTAAATATTTAAGGCTTAACTCAAACAATTTAGCATAATCACTTAACATACTTTCTCAAACAACTTGATATAATTATTTAATCAAAAGTTTTAACAAACTACGATAGCATCACTGCTATTTACATCAGCTATCCCGAGATAAAGAATCTACAGGATTTAAAACATTAAAATATTCCTTTGTTTATAAACACATCAGAATTTACATTTTAAATGCCAGATAGGTTTTCACATAATTAAACTAATCCTATCACTGCCTGTTAAGGTGCTGAATAGCTTTGCTACGTTCCTTTTCCATGATGCGGGACATCGTCCTGCGATCTAGCATATACGATGGTAGTCCTTCGAACTGAATTGGATATCTTATAACTCGATCCTGGGCCTCATCCATTGCATTTTGAAGTGTAGAGTACGTCTCCCCAAGCTTAGCCCTCTTCGCACGATAATCCTCTTCTGCAAGATCAGCACGACGTGATTCTCTTACCTAGGCCTCCTCGACTATGGTCAGCCTTGCTGAGCTATCTTTCAATTCATTCTTCAACTTCTCTATTTCCTCGGACTTCTCTTCAGTTTGACCCTTCTCGTGAACCAAATCCCACTCTACGTTTCCTAGATGTGTGTGGAGAGTCACAACTTCCCTATCCTTCTGCTCGATGGTAATCTACTGAATAATCGTCTGCTCATTTAGCTCCTGAACAGTGTCACGTAACACTACGTTACGGTCATATAGCTCGTCGTACATCTCAGCATCGATAGAGTTCGGTGGGAACTCATCTTCTTCCTCAGGATCCTCCTCTGGATCAGTCTCAGGCTCATGCTCCTGACCAACAACAGTGATCAACGGAGATGGCTCTCTCTTCCCCAAACTTTAAATTTACGTTGTTTAAGTATTTATAAATAATGGCTTTCAAGTTTATGTTAAAGTCTCTGTAATTGGAAAGGGTAGTGATTATGTGGATATATGTGTTAATATGTTAACACATCATGTTTTTACTATATATTGTATGTTTCTATAACATCAGTTTCATAAAAATATGTCGTATATAGTTTCTTCAAAGTTACAAAGTATAAAATATGGTCATATGGCCCTTCCGCACAAATTTAATGTGTTAATTATATGTTGTATCATAAATTTACACTTGTATATGATTATGTATGTTAAAACGAAGAAAATAAACTTCGAATGGATAGATTTAGTGTTATAACGAACCCGTAGTGCCAATCTTCATGTTTTGTTTTCAAAACTTTCAAGAACATCAAGAACAGTGAAATTATATAATTTGATTCAAGTAATTGTGCGTTTAAACTTGTTAATATCACTCTAGAAAGGTTGGGTAGTGATCATATATGAATTATAATATTTGGGTATGCTTAAATTAATGTATCGACAAGGAAATTGGAAGTTATGTCCATATTTTGTGTTCTTCACAGAACGTATAATTGAACTTGTGAGAGATTTTTTGGCCTAATTTGGCCTTGTTATGTTCGCGAACTGCAAAAACTGAGTTTGGGTAACCCCGCCCCCGGCGAGCGTTACCAAACTAAATTATCCCACCTCGGCGGCCAAAAATAATAATAATAAAAAAAAATTTTAAAAAATAATAATAAATAAAATTAAATTATTAAAATATTTATCAAATAAAATAAATATTTTTTAAGTGAGATATTTATGGAATAAAATAAATATTTGATAAAAATTATTATTAAAATATTTATCAAATAAAATAAATATTTTAGTTGAAATATTTATGGAATAAAATAAATATTCAATAGAAATTATTATTAAAATATTTATAAAATAAAATAAATATTTTAATTGAGATATTTATAGAATAAAATAAATATTTGATGAAAATTATTATTAAAATATTTATAAAATAAAATAAATATTTTAATTGAGATATTTATAGAATAAAATAAATATTCGGTGTAAATTATTATTAAAATATTTATAAAATAAAATAAATATTTTAATTGAGATATTTATGGAATGAAATAAATATTCGATAAAAATTATTATTAAAATATTTATAAAATAAAATAAATATTTTAATTGAGATATTTATGAATGAAATAAATATTCGATAGAAATTATTATGAAATAATTTATTCGAGTGTAATAATAATAAAGGAATGAAAATATTTTAATTTAATTAAGTAATTAAATTAGAAGGGTAATGATTTGTTAAATAAAGTGGAGTTATATTAATAATTAAGTGAAAATCTAACTAATGAATGTCGTGAATACATATGATATGTGTGTAAGACTTGTGGTGAACAGAAGTAGTAATCGTTTAGCCTACGCACGAGGCAAGTTCCTAAACCTTGTTTCTTTACATAAAGCAAGTTCCTAAACCTTGTTTCTTTACATAAAACAAGTTCCTTATTCTATCTTGTTTATTATTGTTCAAGTCAAGATTTTATATTAGATGCTATCATTTTTTAAAAGCATAATTCCTATTATACAATACTTATTCGATTGTATACATATTGAATTTTATTATTCAAATTGAATATCAATTATTGTTGAATCTTGTAAGACTAGCGAACCCTTATTGATTCGACTAGTCCATAGTTAATGAACGTTCTAAATTTTAGAACCATTATTGAGCTTATCCAAACCAAACTTCCTTTGGTGCGGACTCTAATATCAAACTGAGGTGAACAACCTTGTTATAGGGGATTAATTATACTTTAGCATTAAGATATTGTGCACAATATGGTACTAAGGGCTGATCCCCCTATGCACGAGAAGAAGAGTCCATAGTCTTATGATTGTTAAAGGTTTCAAGTATAAACACTTGTCAACCTAGGACGTAGTTCAAGGTCTTATGACCCTCAGAAGTTCTTTTGATTCTTGTTATTCATTCTTGATTCAAAAGCCAAATTTTCTTATTTCAGAAGTCATTGATTCATTCACATATTATTATTTTATTGTTATATTATTATACTTGTGGGCAATCGTGCTCACTCTTGCATAATAATATCATTGCAGTTAAGAATGAAAGGTCCGACGAGCCTTCTACTAGTAAAGACAAGGGCAAAGCTAACAAGTGATGAAGACTTGTTGTTTATTTGTTATGTTATGTTTTAGACTTATGTTTAAGTTGTGTAAGACTTAATATTTGTTTATGTTTCTGCATTTGAGATTTAAGGTTAGTATGACCTAGGATTGATGTATTTACATTCAGATGTTGTAACTCCATAAGGAGGGGATTTATTTCTATCTATTTATGGGTTCTCATTTATTATGGGTTGATAGATACATGATGTTTGGACAGTGGACACCAAATCCCGTGGGAATTGAAGTACCCAGATTTGGGGGTGTCACATTATATATCCCAAATATTTCTCCAAACTTAGGTTCTTGTCTAACTTTAGCCATCATTACTTGTTCCTGTCATTCTTTCATTCAAACTAGCATTATCCTTTAGAACATCCTTATGTATCAATTTGATCTAATCAGTCCACATAAGTGTTATTGATGTGCTACCCTTTATATACCAGTTTCAAACAAGTACAAGATTCGATTCATAACTCAAAATTACATCATAGTTCTAACACTGGGTACTATATTTATCTACTTAACCCCAATCTCATCATTGGCCAAAATAACAATGAACTACAACAACTGTTGGACATATGGAAAATAACACAATACTAACTAATTTTTTTTATATATATGGCAAACATAACATAACATGAAGCAAAAATAAATAATGACTATTTATGCTCCTAAGCTACTATGCAACTACATGATTACATGAATGCAACATTTAAAAATCCTAAACTAAATAATGAACTACTATGCAAAATTTGCTAATGAAATCAAATATGCAAACATTAAATTAAATCCCTCCCAAACTTAAAAATTATAATGCCCTCATTGTGTAGATATAGCAATAAATATGTGAGGACTTCCCTGTAATCGCCTAAGTCTGGGGTGGTGGTGGTGGTGGTTGTTCTTCTTCATCAGAGTCACTGGTGGAAACCTTAGCATTGAGGCTGGCTACTAGTACGTGAATTGAGTATTGGGATTGAAGCTCTGTAGTGTCGTATTCAAAGAACCGAAGGATATATTCATGGCTTCAAACATGTGGTCCTGCCTTGCTGCGAGTCACCGCATCTCCCTTCGTGCTTCCTTGTTGTGCTCATCCACTTGGCATTGAAAATTCAAGAATTGAGGACTGGATATGATATCGGGCTGTGGTGCCGCCTTTGTTCCTTGCTCTCCTATTGTTGCATCCTCCTAAAACTCGTCATCATCCGAGGTGTCTTCTACGTCAGCCTCGTCCCCCGAAGTTGAGGGAAATATAAAGCCTACTCCTCTAGGATGTGACTCACCCCGACCCATACCGCATACTGTGCAATCATTCTAGAATCCAGTAGCTAAAGCGACATCTGAGTGGATTCATCATTGGACCATCTAAGACCCGCTTGGCGACATAACCCACAAATGAGTGATGGGTGTCGCAAGCCGCCAGAGAAATTATCTCGTAAGCACCGTCAAATTGAAAAATTAATTATAGCCCCAACGTCGATGATGAAAACTTGCACAATTGCATATAAGAGTAATGCCTTTTCTTTGGTCACATCAGATGTGTGCGTGGATGGAAATAGCTTTGCACATAAGAAGGCGTACCATATCTTCCCATACCTGCTGAGATCCTTACTGTGAAAAATAGTGCCTCCTTTTCGACCTTTGATCCATGTGGTTCCCAGCTTAGTCATGTCCTTCAGAATAGCCTCAAAGTCCGGATCATTGTCATGTAAGTGAATGTACTGGCAATGTCTCGGTACTCTTAACTGTTAGTATGTATTGATAGCGTCTGCACTGAACAGAACTAATCTACCCCGCACAAAAGCGTTGAAAGGGGCCTTGTCCTTGGCGTTTGCATAAAATTCTTTGACCACACTTAAAACGGCAGCCTCGGGTTCCTCCGTGAACTTGTTCCACCCTTTTTGATATATATGTTGCATCATTTCACTATCGACATGGTCTGGTGCCAACCCCTTCTTCGGTGTAAGTGCTTTTGTTACCATGTAGTTGTAACGATCGGCATCGGCGACACTTTTGAATTTTCACCGATCAAAGGTCCGTGTTTGTTGTGCGGACCTTGAACTTTCTCCCCTTTGTCATTTTGATGTGGGTTGAGATGCCACTGAATTGAAACTCAGGAAGCTTTACCAACAAAATTCTCCCCAAACTTCACTCACACAATCTGTCAAACACTTGGTGTGCACACTATTATATCCCCTAAACTTGATGATTTTGCTTTTACTATGGTGATAGAAGATGAAGAATTAGAAGACAAGTGACTCACTCTTAAGTGCAATATGAATTCCCTCAATAATAACCCAAATTCGTAGCTTTCTGAGTTTGAATTGAATATATGTGGTGAACTTGGGTTGTGAGGTTGTTAATTTAAGAGATGATAGGATGGTGCGAAGTTGTGGTGTGAAGTAATGGGTAATTGTGTTAATGAAGTGGGATGATGGAGTGTAAGTTGCCAATAACGTGGGTAGAGAGTAGGTGGTGTGGTGTTTCAGTTGGGAGTGGGAGTTTTAATTGATGATGAAGAAGAAGTAGTGGGCACAAAATGTAACTGCCGAAACAAGGCTTGTTCTAATTCCAGGACCCCCGCCCTGACGAGGGGTATTGTGCATATTAAGCCCGCCCTGGCGGGCATGCTTCCTATAAGTGGACTGGAGAGAACCCCGCCTCAACGGGGGTGTTAGGCATGTGAGGGCCCGCCCCGGCGGGGGTGGGTTCTGTTAACTGAGTATGTTTTGCTTATTTCTTCCCTTCAACTCCAAACCATGATCATTTTAAAATCCTGCAATACCATGGAACATAAATGTGAGTAGATTTCTAGCAATTTTAAACATGATGGAGAGATTATCAAGAACATGCAACCTAACTAATTAGTAAATGAACTTATTCTATATTACTAATTATTCTAAACTATAATTTAACGGTTAAGAATAATAATATGAAGAATAAAAGTACGATTGGGTTGCCTCCCAATTAGCGCTTGATTTTAAGTTATTCTGCCTGACTACTCCCTGTTTATGGTACGTCGAATAATGTGATTGCGATGACATCCATGTTAGATTCGCCACCCCAATAGTGCTTCAGCCTTTGACCGTTGACCCTGAACGTTTCCAATGGATTCCTACTGTAGAGTTCAATGGCGCCATGTGAGAAAACTCTTTTGATGGTAAATGGACTTGACCACCTTGATTTTAGCTTCCCTGGGAACAACCTCAACCTTGAGTTAAATAGAAGTACTGATTTCCCCGGCTCAAACGTTCTTTGCATGATTTTCTGGTCGTGCTATTTCTTAACCTTTTCTTTGTATAATTTCGAGTTCTCGTAAGCTTGAAGTCGGAATTCATCGAGCTTGTTTAACTGAAGTAGTCTCTTTTCACCAACAACTGCTTGATCGAAGTTAAGTTTCTGAATAGCCCAGTAGGCTTTGTGTTGTAACTCGACAGGTAGGTGACAAGCTTTCCCGTATAGTAATTGATATGGTGACATCCCAATTGGCGTCTTGTACGCAGTCCGATAGGCCCATAGGGCATCGTCCAACCTGAGAGACCAATCTCTTCTATTCGGGTTTACCACCTTTTCCAAAATTCTCTTTACTTCCCTGTTTAAATCCTCAGCTTGCCCACTTATTTGGGGATGATATGCTGTAGCCACCTTATGGTTGACCCCATATTTTGCCAAAAGAGCTGTGAATGATTTATTGTAAAAGTGACTGCCTTAATCACTTATAATAGCTCTTGGCGTGCCAAATCTTGTAAAAATATTCTTTTGCAAGAATTTGAGGACCACTTTGGTATCATTAGTTGGAAGTGCTACGGCTTCAATCCATTTTGATACATAGTCCACTGCAAGCAATATGTACTGATTACTGAACGATGATGGAAATGGCCCCATAAAATTGATGTCCCAAACGTCAAAAATTTCAACTTCCAAGATTGTTTGTAGTGGCATGTCATTCCTTTTCGATATGTTGCCTACCTTTTGACATCTATCACAACTTTTAACAAAATGGTGGGCGTCCTTAAATAATGTGGGCCAATAAAACCCAGTTTGAAGTACTTTTGCCGCTGTTCTCTCACTACCATAATGTCCCCCATATGCAGATGAGTGACATTCATGCAATATGTTCTTCACTTCACTGTAGGGCACACACCTTCTAATCATCTTATCTGCACACTGTTTGAATAGGTAAGGCTCGTCCCACATGTACCACTTGACGTCATGTAGGAATTTCTTTTTCTGCTGGCGTGTAAGATCTGGTGGAAGGATGTTGCTCACTAGATAATTCGCGAAGTCCGTGTACCATGGAAATTCCGTATTGATCCCAAACAGCTGCTCATCCAGAAATGACTCATTAATTATACATCTGTCCTCTTCCTTTTTACCTTAATTTTTTGGCCTCGATAAATGATCTGCAACTTGATTTTCTATCCCCTTTCTATCTTTTATTTCCAAGTCAAATTCCTGTAGAAGGAGAATCCATCTGATAAGGCGTGGCTTAGCATATTTCTTTGAGATTAGGTATTGAATGGTTGAATGATCCGTATAAACAACAACCTTTGTTCCTATCAAATATGCCCTGAATTTATCGAAGGCATATACTACTGCAAGCAATTCATTTTTCGGAGTTGTGTAATTCATTTGGGTCTCCGTGAGTGTCTTACTTGCATAGTATATGGCATGGAATACCTTCTCTCGGCGTTGACCCAAAACATCTCCAACCGCATAGTCGCTTACATCACACATTAACTCGAAATGCATATTCTAATCCGGTGCAACGATAATTGGAGCTGTAGTTAATTTCTTTTTCAATAGCTCGAATGCCAACTTACAATCCTCATTAAACTTAAAAATTGAATCCTTCTCTAAAAGACTGCGCAATGGTTTTGTAATTTTAGAGAAGTCTTTTATAAACCTCCTGTAGAACCCGACATGTCCCAAAAAGCTTCGAATTCCCTTAACTGAACTTGGTGGAGGAAGCTTTTTAATCATTTCCAGCTTCGCTTTATCAACCTCTAATCCTTTAGCTGAAACCTTATGACCCAGAATTATTCCTTCCTCAACCATGAAATGACACTTTTCCCAGTTAAGTACCAAATTCGTGTCTGTGCATCTCTGTAAAACCATTACCAAATTCTCTGGGCAAGCATCAAAATCATCCCCATAGATAGAAAAGTCATCCATGAATACTTCCACATTTTTCTCCACCATATCCGAGAAGATGGCCATCATACACCGTTGGAAGGTAGCGGGTGCATTACATAAGCTGAATGACATTCTCCTGAATGCAAATGTGCCGTATGGGCACGTGAAAGTGGTTTTCTCTTGATCTTCAGGAGCAATGACTATCTGATTATATCCCGAATATTCGTCCAATAAGCAGTAGTACTCGTGTCCCGCTAATCTGTCCAACATCTGATCGATAAAAGGCAGAGGGAAATGATATTTGCAGGTCGCTTTATTCAACTTTCTATAGTCCATGCAAACCCTCCAACCAGTCACTGTCCTTGTCGAATTAGCTCATTGTCATCATTTTGTACCACAGTCATCCCTCCTTTTTTCGGTAAACATTGAACCAGACTGACCCACTTAATGTCAAAAATTGGATAGATGATTCCGGCGTCCAACCATTTCAGTATTTCTTTCTTCACAACTTCCTTCATAATTCGGTTGAGCCGTCTTTATTGCTCCACTGTCGATTTTGCATCGTCTTCCATCAGAATTTTGTGCATGCAAAAGGATGGGCTAATTCCCTTGATATCCGCAATTATCCATCTTATAGTCGATTTGTGGTCTCTAAGCACTCCCTGCAACTTTTCTTCCTGCAATTCGTTATGTGCAGCAGAAATAATAACAGGTAAAGAATTAGAATCGTCTAAATATGCATACCTGAGGTGCTTAAGGAGTGGCTTAAGTTCAAGAGTAGGTGGCTCTTCCAATGATAGTTTCATCCTTATTGTGGCTCTTTCCTCCGTGTGCAATGGTTCAAATGGTGCTTTGAATCTGCTAACTCGTGGCAGGGAGTCTAGCATCTGCAAATAATACACAAATTCTGGATCATCTAAATCTTCATCTCCAAATAATGTCATTTCCAATGGATCGTTAACCAAACTTTTACCCATGTCTTCGTTGATTATATGATCAATGATATCCATCCTGAAACACTCTTCTTCATCCGTAGGGAATTTCATGGCCTTAAAAACATTAAACTTTACTTCTTGATCTTGGACCCTTATGGTTAGTTCACCTTTTTGTACGTCGGTGAGTGTCCTACCCGTAGCCAAGAAAGGTCTCCTTAGGATAATTGGGATATTCTTATCTTCCTCAAAATCAGAATTATGAAATCTGCGGGGAATATAAATTTGTCAACCTTGACCAAAATGTCCTCCACAATGCCTCTCGGGTACGTGACTGACCTATCCGCCAATTATAATGAGATGTTTGTAGGCTTTGGAGTTGGCAAACCCAATTCTGTATAAACTGATAACGGCATAAGGTTTAGGCTTGCTCCCAAATCACATAAACACTTGTTGAACACCGTGGTTCCAATTTTGCACGGAATGGTAAAACTCCACGGATCTTTCAACTTTGGTGGCGACTTTCGCTGTAAAACTGCACTACACTCCTCTGTTAATGCCAGCATTTCAAAATCTTCCAACTTCTTTTTCCTAGACATAATGCCTTTCATAAATTTCGCATAACTTGGCATCTGCTCTAGGGCTTCTGCGAAAGGGATGTTAATCTGAAGTTTCTTAAACACTTCCAAAATTTTTTCAAACTTCTTATCTAATTTCTGTTTTTGAACTCTTTGCTAAAGCAACGGTGGATGATATACAACTGGCTTGTCATCTAACTTTGTTTGCTCAACTTGCTTATCCTCACCCTGTTTTTCTTTAACCACTTTGTTCTCATCAACTTTTTCATCCGTTCTCACTGAATTTTCTGCACTTTTCCCATCTAGATATTTTTCACTTCTCAAAGTGATTGCCTGACACTGTTCGTGATTTCTGTAGAACCCCCAAACCCGGGTATCTTCCAACCCGACAGATGGTGCTACACGATACTACAATTCATACATTCATTTCATTGAGATAACTACAAAATGAGTGTTCTTACTATATTCTTATTACAATAGTAATAAATCCTTTCCCAGGTTCATAAACCGAATACATTTTTTGTTATTCATAAGTTAATTACATACAAATACTCTAGTCTATTACAGGATAATCAACTATCCATCTTAGCCTTGCCCTTATTTCTCTTAGAACTCTTAGTTCGTTCGGCTTTAACTGCAATCATATGGTTCAAGCAAGAGTGAGCATAACTAGCTCAGCAAGTCTAACACATAGTCATATGAATATCACACTGAGAATTATATACTTATCTTCCATAACTTGAACAATTATCTATGAAGCACTATGAAACATTTGACTAGTACTTCTCACTTCATAACAATGATTCCAAAGTATATATAATAGCTTAGGAATTTCTGAACCGGTCAAAAGACCATGAACATACTCTTTCTGTTTTCATACTTGAGAAGGACATCAGGCACTAAGGCCATCCATCCGTCTTTACTTATGAGCACTTCTAGGTGATCAGCCTATTGTACTCTATGTTGGTCAACACTCTTCCGTTAAACGTATTTACATTTAACATTTGACAACCTCGCCTGCCCATCGAATAATCGATGAAAATACTTTTGTTTGTTGATAGACAAACTTACCTTCTCATCCGTACCAAATACTTGGCATAGGATAATGTTAACAGTTCTATATCGAAAGACTTATAAACAAATCAATCCATTCTTCAATACTAGTCTAGCCGAGTTAAAATAGGCATTGACTCTTTCTTTAAACCATTCATGCATATCATAACATGAATCATTGAAAACTTGACTAACACGGAGGTTAGACAAGCGTTAAGAGAGACTTGCCTTCAAGCGTCTTCGAATATAATATTCAATCAATTCTCAGTCCTTACATGATCTACATGATATATTCACATAGCACATTGTAATTAGTTATCAAACAAACTTATTTTATTTGTTCTAACCACTTCTTTCTCTTCTATGTCTTATTTGAATTTATTTCTTAATAAATCCAATTCGTCTTTCTATACTTTGTTACGGCTTGTTAACGTTCTTACGTTATTAAGCCATCATTCGATCATCATTGGTAAAGTATCAACGTTTGAACATCAATCACGGTTTACTTTCTTACACTTTTATGTTCTTCATTTAATTCTTATTAAACCATACTAAATCTTCTAACGTTAACACTTCATTAGTGATTTAAGGTCAGCCTTTTTATGTACATTAAGTACCTTCAATGTCTTATCATAGGTCTGCATTCAAATGGAACAAAAACCTAACTTGGTCAATATTTTTACACTGCCGGCGCTGCGGCGCTACATCCCTAGTACAAACTTGCTCCAATTAACAGAAGACACGACCGGATTTGGTGCTACGACGCAGCCCTTTTGTGCTGGGTTTTGCGTTGCGGCGCCACCCCTGTGCACCAGTTGGACAAAATAGTTCGCTTTTCTAACGAAACTCCCGGCTTCATAACTTCTTCGTTTTACATCCGAATTGACTCATTCGAAAGCCTACACCTCACAAATTACACCCTCTATGTGTTCATATAAGAATTTTACATTTCTGAATCCTTTAACACGGAATTCACTTTTTAGTCCCTTTTTAGCGTTCGTTTATCGTTTTCGACCGTTCTATACTCATTTTCTTCGTTATAAGTCAGAATTCGACGATTCTCGAGTCCACGACTCTTAAATACCTTATCTCACGTGTTGGCATTGGAAACCAATGTTTTCAAGTCACATGACAACTTTTGACCTTAATCCGAGATTTCTACGTTTTCGACGTTTAACGTCTATTTCGGCAAAATTCGCCATAACTTCGCTACTCATGTTCTATAAGCCAAATCAAATGGAATACTCTATTAATTCATCATCTACATCCTAACCAATCAATATGCATATACCTTAGCTATAATGGTTTTCAAATCGTCCTATTATAACTAAGTTAACGTTCATGACTTCCTTCGGTTTTTAACTTACGTTAACACTTACGATTTTTCATTCAGTCATGACTTATCAATGATTTGATCATTAATAGACATCCTTATTCCTCCACACTAAACATGCTCCACCAATCTATGATTCTCTACTAGAAAGAAATCGAAAAGATGAAGACTACGGTTTATGATAATTTACCTTTGTCGTTCTTCGCGTTCTTAGAAAACGTCTTATGGTTTGCTTGGAAGTAACTTGATTATGTGTTTCTAGCTTTTCTCTCTCTCAATATGTATTGGACAATGTTTGTAAAACACTAAAAGTATAACCTTAAGCTTTGTATTTATAGGATTTCAACATGGGGGCAAAATGGTCAAAGAGTCACCTCCTTACTTTTCCCACCTCCTCTTCAACTTAGCCACCAAGTAATCACTTTTAGTTGGTTGCCAAGTGGCCAGCCCACCTCCTTCATGGATCATCCCATGGGTTTTACCCATCCCGTGACCCGTCGGTTCGACCCGCCGGTTTGATTTCTTGGATTGGGCTTGACTTACATTAATATTGGGCCTTGACTTGGGCTTGCTTACTTAATTCATTGGGCTTGCTATTAGTCCAAGTCCAATTGGATTATACAAAATCCTTAACTCAAAATCCCATAATAACTAATCGTATTCTACGTGTATAACTCACGTATTTTCTTCGTCTAGTACTCATGCAATATTCGTATTATACGTCGTACAATTCTTCATACCATACTCGTATTTAACTAGTATAATACCCGTATCTCATACGTATAATAACCTAAATGATTATACGCATTACATTCCCTTTCAAAAATCTCTTTCACCAACCCTTAGGTTTTAAGTCCGCAGGCAAAAACTTCGTTTTTGCCATAACTGAAATATTATTAAATATTCCATCTCGTCTTCATATTCTATCATTACGCGTTTCTCAAAATTTCAAACCTAAGCTCCAAACGAAATTTGATGAATAGTGTTTTTACGGGAAAATTCTTAAAAAACCTTCATTTTCGTCTTGATAAATCAAAATAATAAATCCTAGTATATAGCCAGAGTACTAACCACATCCACATATTCTAGATCATAGAGCGACCTTCGAATATCTTACTCACATAATACATCCATTAAATTCATTTAATTCACATAATCAAATAAAAATTTAATTCATTAAAAATTCGAAATTCTCAGGCGTTACATTCTTCCCTCCTTATAAGTATTCTTTCCCCAGAATCTCACTATACTTACACAAACAAATGAGGAAACTTTTCCTTCATTTTACTTTTGAGCTCCCACGTTGCTTCTTCAACATCGTGATTACTCCAAATTATCTTTACTGAAGGTATTACTTTATTTCTCAAGACTTGTTCCTTCCTATCAACAATCTGAATCGGAAGTTCGTCATACGTTAAGTCTTTTTCTACTTGAATAGATTCATATTCTATTACGTACTTGGAGTCAGGTTTATAAGGACGTAACACTGACACGTGAAACACATTGTGTATTCTTTCCATCTCTGGAGGTAAGGCTACTTCATAAGCTACCTCTCCTACCCTTCTTAATATTTCAAAAGGTCCTACAAACCTTGGACTTAACTTCCCTTTCTTCACAAAATGTATCTTTCCTTTCCAAGGCGACACTTTTAGAAAGATATATGAACCTACTTCAAACTCTCTCTTCTCTCGATGAGGATCTGTATACTTCCTTCGTCTATCTTGAGCTGCTACCAATCGGTTTCTTATCAGCTTAACCATGTCTGCCATTTGTTGAACCATCTCAGGTCCCAACATTCGACGTTCACCTAATTTATCCCAGCAAAGTGGTGTTCTGCACTTCCTCCCATACAACGCTTCGTAAGGCGACATGCCTATACTAGCATGAAAACTATTGTTGTAAGCGAATTCCACCAAAGGTAGATGTTCGTCCCAACTCCCCTTGAAATCCATAACGCAAGATCTTAACATATCTTCTAGCATTTGAATCGTCCATTCACTTTGTCCATCCGTCTGTGGATGATATGCTGTACTCAATCTCAAATGTGTTCCCATTTGCTCTTGCAAACTCCTCCAAAAGTTCGACGTGAATCGTGGATCACGATCGGACACAATCGAAATAGGTACTCCATGTCTAGAAATGATTTCCTTGACATAAAGCTTAGCTAACTGATCTAGGTTATACCTAACTCCTATTAGTAGAAAATGAGCCAATTTCGTCAACCAATCCACTATTACCCAAATAGCATCGTATCCTTTCCTCTTTGTTGGAAGTCCCACCACAAAATCCATAGTGATATGCTCCCATTTCCACTCTGGAATCTCCAGTGGATGCAATAACCCACTCGGTCGTTGGTGTTCAGCCTTAACTTTCTGACAAGTTAAGCACTTACTAACATATTCTGCGATCTCCCTCTTCATGTTCGGCTACCAAAAGTTCCGACGAAGGTCTTGATACATCTTAGTACTACCAGGATGTATTGAGTACCTCGAACTATGAGCCTCACACATAATCTCCTCTTTTAACTTAGAATTATTTGGAACCCAAATTCTTCCCTCAAAACAAAGTAAACCTTCTTTATCAAGATTATACTTAGTCTTTACGTCATCCCTCATTATCTTTTTCGTTCGCTCACATTCTTTAGTACTTATCTGTACTTCCTTAACTCGTTCCACTATCGTTGGTCGAGTCTCTATTGAGAATAACATATCCACCATTTCACTTGGTAACTTAACTTCCAAGTCCATCCTCGCCATCCCTGTTATTAACTCATTCTGAGTCATTAATATTGATAGCTTTTCTTTACCCTTCCGTCTTAACGGGTCGGCTACTACATTCGCTTTTTCGGGATGATACAGGATATCACAGTCGTAATCTTTTATCAACTCTAACCACCTTCTCTGCCTCATATTTATCTCCTTCTGTGTGAAGATATATTTCAGACTTTTATGGTCCGTGTATATCTCACACTTCTCCCCGTATAAATAATGTCTCCATATTTTTAAGGCAAAAACTACTACTGCCAATTCTAGGTCATGAGTAGGATAAGCCTTCTCATAATCCTTTAACTGGCATGACGCGTACGCAATGACTTTGCCATGCTGCATGAGCACGCAACCAAGTCCTCTATGCGAAGCATCGCTGTGTACTACAAAATTCCCTGTATCATCTGGTAAGGATAATATAGGTGCTTCACTTAACGTCCTTTTTAGTTCTTGAAAACTATTTTCATACTTTTCTATCTACACATACTTCACCGACTTCCTTGTCAGATTTGTCAACGGAGTAGCTATTTTAGAAAAGTCCTGAATGAACCTTCTATAGTATCCCGCTAACCCCAGAAAACTCCGAACCTCGGTTGGTGTTTTCAGTTGCTCCCACTCATTCACTGCTTCCACCTTCACTGGATCTACGGATATACCATCTTTATCTATAACATGTCCTAGAAACTGCATTCGTTCAAGCCAAAATTCACACTTGGTGAATTTCGCATACAACTTCTCCCTTCGTAGTGTTTCCAGCACTATTCTTAAATGTTCAGCATGATCTTTTGGCGTCTTAGAATAGACTAGAATATCATCAATGAACACTACCATGAACTTGTCCAAATACTATTTGAACACTCTGTTCATCATATCCATGAATGCATCTGGCGCATTCATCAATCCAAACGACATAACCAGAAACTCGTAATGCCCATAATGAGTTCTGAACGCCGTCTTAGGTACATCCTCCATCCTCACTTTCAGCTGATGATATCCCATACACAAATCTATTTTAGAAAAATACTTTGCCCCTTTCAACTGATCAAATAGATCATCGATCCTGGGCAAAGGGTATTTATTCTTAATCGTTAACTTGTTCAACTCTCGATAGTCGATACAAAGTCGTAACGACCCATCCTTCTTCTTTACAAACAATACCGGTGCTCCCCATGGAGACACACTCGGTTGAATGTACTTTCTATCTAACAGTTCCTGTAATTGAACCATTAACTCCTTCATCTCAACTGGCGCCATTCTATATGGTGCCTTTGAAACTGGTGCCGTACCCGGCAACAAATCAATCACGAATTCTACATCCCTATCTGGCGGAATATCGGGTAACTCCTTCGAAAACACATCCGCGAACTCTTGAACTAGCTCTATCTGTTCCAATGATGTTCCCACTCTTTGGGTATCCACAACATGGCACAGGTAACCCTTACACCCTTTCTTCAACATCTTCCTAGCTTGTGTCATGGTTAGACAACAAGAACGTCCCAGTGATTTATTACCATAAAACACCACCTCAGGTTTCTTAGAAAGCCTTAAGTTTACACTATTTCTATGACAGTCTATTATCTCTTTATGGTTAATTAATCAATCCATACCGAGAATCACGTCGAATTCTCTTAACTTTATCTGTAAAAGATATACCGACAATCTGTTACCTCTAATATCTACGAAATAATTCCTATGAATGTGCTCAATGGGAATTATCTCTGCGTTTGCTACCTTAACATCTAAAGGTATTTCTAACTTTACAGGGTTGAAACCCAGTTGCTTAGCAAATCCATATACTATAAAAGAACAAGTAGCACTCGAGTCAAATAACACATAAGCATTTATTTCGTTGACTGGAATGATACCTCCTACTACATCCGCTGATGCAACCGCATCTTGGACAGTCATATTAAACGTTCGGGCTGAGGGTCTACCCAATGATGGTGTTCATCCAGTAATGGCTAACTTACCACTACCAGAACCCTTACTACCCTCCGCCCCCTTCTTCGGTCAATTTCTTGCCATGTGGTCCATCGACCCACAAACAAAATAGCCCCGACTTTTCTTAGGATTAGGACAGTTGGGAGATATGTGACCCTCCTGCCCACAATTATAACAACCCGTTCTTCCTTTCAGACAGACTCCCAGATGAGTCTTGTCGCATGTCTTGCATGCCTCCATCCTACGTTTAGGATCCCCTTATTTCACCCCATTATTCCTAGGGTTAAAATTCTTCCGTTTAGGCATATTGCCACTATTATTGGCAACCTCTGCCTTATTTCCTCCCTCTCCCTTACTTTTATTCTTTAGTTCCTTGTGGTATTGGGTCAATGCCTTACTACCACCCTCTGCTATTATCGCCTTTTCCAGAATGGTCCCATAGGAAGCACTTTGGAAAACCAAAATTCAACTATAGAGCCAGGGTTTTAGGCCCTGCTAAAATCTACGAGCCCTTCTCTCCTTCGTGTCCACTTGGTGTGGAGCAAATCTTGCCAATTCATTGAATTTAGCCGCATATTGAGGAGCCGTCATGTCCCCCTGCTTAAGTTCTAGGAATTTAATCTACGTTCACCCTTGCATGCTAGTAGGGAAATAGTTCTCAAAGAATACCTTCTTGAACTGTTCCCATGTAACAGCGTCAGTTCTAGCCCCACCCTGATGAGCCTGCCACCACTAGTTGGCTTCCCCTTCATCATGTAAGTCACAAAAGAAGTCTTTTACGCCTTACCTACGTTTGTAATTACAAACGCTTCCTTTGAACTCAGGTGGACCTACACTTTTAAATTCCTTAAAGGTTGTTGTTCGGGCTACCCTAGGTCCTACGGGTGCTCTACCCCCAGCTTGGTTAAATACAGCCGTTAATAAATTAATGAACTCTTGCATTGGGTTATTAGGACCCCCTGGTTATCGTTATGCGATTTCGCCTCTTGATTACGTTGTCTCCTTCTTGGCGGCATTTTTGATTAAATAAATAAAGTCCCATTATTACTTATTTGCTTACTTAGTTATTATTCGTCATACCATTGAACAATAACTCATATATAACAAAGCACGTTAAATAAAAACTTCATTTATATTAATATGCTTCTTCATAGTTCAAGACTATTTACAACTTGCTTTCCATAGCCAAAAGCTATTACATTTATATCCTGCGATTGACTTTCACAAAAAATGGGATTTATAAAAAGACTACCCTTTAATTATATAAAAGAGGGTTTTACGTCACTACACAAAAGTATTTACCATTCTAACTTCTAATACTATCTAGCAACATTCTCATGCTTCTCGTTCGCTAGAATCGACACAATATCTCGACTTAAAGTATGTCGAGTTTGTCTCACCTCAATAGAATAACAAGCTATTTTAAGCTTGAAATCCTCGTGCGCACTGCCATTTATATATGACATTCGTGCTATCTTTTAGTCTTTTTCAGCTAGTTTCTTACGAAGTTCTGCGACCTCGTTCTTATAGTCCCTAGCCTTGTCAGTCATGAGCACTTTCTCATCATGCTCTATCTCATAGTCTAATTCTGCAGACTTCTTGGCCCCATAGAGATCATTGATCTCTTCCTTCTGGTCCTGCACCATATTGTGTAGTTGCACGTTACGGTCAAGCACTGAGAGGTACATCGCCCTCATCATCTCTGTAGGTGTTGACTCTAATGCATGCATCAACGTATTAACCGATGTTACCTCCATATCATCCTCCACATCTATCATCATATTCAAATACGGCGCTAATCCCATGGTCTCCTCGGAATAATCCTCCTTTGAAAAATACTCCTCGGGCTCTGATTCTTCTAGAATCACTAAAGGTATCTCCGCTACAGGCATAGGTACTGGCTCTACTCTGTTCACGGACTCCTCGCTTACCACATGCATATCCCTATACATCGTGCTATCGATTGACATCTACAATAACACATAACAAATTGATTAGTACATAATACACAATAATATAAGCACAAATCACATTTAATCCATTTAGGGATACTTTCCATCTTTTAAATCTTTCGGTACTGAGCTTTCTCAATACCTTATTAACTCATTTGACTCGAGTTAACTTTCTTCGAACCTTTCCTTTCCTAACAAGGTTATTAGCCTAAGGTTCTTCCCCCCTTAAGTTTTATAATATAATGCTTTGATACCAACTTGTGGCGCCCCCAAATTCGGGTATCTTCCAACCCGACAGATGGTGCTACACGATACTATAATTCATACATTCATTTCATTGAGATAACAACAAAATGAGTGTTCTTACTATTTTCTTATTACAATAGTAATAAATCCTTTCCCAGGTTCATAAATCGAATACATTCTTTGTTATTCATAAGTATATTACATACAAATACTCTAGTCTATTACAGGATAATCAACTATCCATCTTAGCCTTGCCCTTATTTCTCTTAGAACTCTCATTCATTCGGCTTTAGCTGCAACCATATGGTTCAAGCAAGAGTGAGCATAACTAGTTCAGCAAGTCTAACACATAGTCATATGAATATCACATTGAGAATTATATACTTATCTTCCATAACTTGAACAATTATCTACGAACCACTATGAAACATTTGACTAGTACTTCTCACTTCATAACCATGATTCCAAAGTATATATAATAGCTTAGGAATTTTTGAACCGGTCAAAAGACAATGAACATACTCTTTCTATTTTAATATTTGAAAAGGACATCTGGCACTAAGGCCATCCATCCGTCTTTTCTTACGAGCACTTCTAGGTGATCAGCCTATTGTACTCTATGTTGATCAACACTCTTCCGTTAAACGTATTTACGTTTAACATTTGACAACCTCGCGTGCCCATCGAATAATCGATGAAAATACTTTTGTTTGTTCATAGACAAACTTACTTTCTCATCCGTACCAAATACTTGGCATAGGATAGCGTTAACAGTTCTATATCGAAAGACTTATAAACAAATCAATCCATTCTTCAATACTAGTCTAGCCGAGTTAAAATAGGCATCGACTCTTTCTTTAAACCATTTATGCATCTCATAACATGAATCATTGAAAACTTGACTAACACGGAGGTTAGACAAGCGTTAAGAGAGACTTGCCGTCAAGCGTCTTTGAATATAATATTAAATCAATTCTCAGTCCTTATATGATCTACATGACATATTCACATAGCACACTGTAATTAGTTATCAAACAAACTAATTTTATTTGTTCTAACCACTTCTTTCTCTTCTATGTCTTATTTGAATTTATTTCTTAATAAAGCCAATTCGTCTTTCTATACTTTGTTACGGCTTGTTAATGTTCTTATGTTATTAACCCGTCATTCGATCATCATTGGTAAAGTATCAACGTTTGAACATCAATCACGGTTTACTTTCTTACACTTTTACGTTCTTCGTTTAATTCTTATTAAACCATACTAAATCTTCTAACGTTAACACTTCATTAGTGATTTAAGGTCAGCCTTATTATGTATATTAAGTACCTTCAATGTCTTATCTTAGGTTTACATTCAAATGGAACAAAAACCTAACTTGGTCAACGTTTTTACACTGCCGACGCTGCGGCGCGACATCCCTAGTACAAACTCAGCGCAGTAGTGCCAGTTAACAGAAGACACGACCGGATCTGGCACTGCGGCGCTTGGCGCTGCGGCGCCGCCCCTGTGCACCAGTTGGACAAAACAGTTTGCTTTTCTAACGAAACTCCCAGCTTCATTACTTCTTCGTTTTACATCCGAATTGACTCATTCAAAAGCCTACAACTCACAAATTACACCCTCTATGTGTTCATATAAGAATTTTACATTTCTGAATCCGTTAACATGGAATTCACCTTTTAGTCCCTTTTTAGCGTTCGTTTATCATTTTCGACCGTTCAATACTCGTTTTCTTCGTTATAAGTCGGAATTCGACGATTCTCGAGTCCACGACTCTTAAATACCTTATCTCATGTGTTGACATTGGAAACCAACGTTTTCAAGTCACACGACAACTTTTGACCCTTAATCTGAGATTTCTACGTTTTCGACGTTTAACGTCTATTTCCGCAAAATTTGCCATAACTTCGTTACTCGTGTTCTATAAGCCAAATCAAATGGAACACTCCATTGATTCATCATCTACATCCTAACCAATCAATATGCACATACCTTAGCTATAATGGTTTTCAAATCGTCATGTCATAACTAAGTTCACGTTCATGATTTCCTTCGGTTTTTAACTTATGTAAACACTTACGAGTTTTCATTCAGTCATAACTTATCAATGATTTGATTATTAATAGACATCCTTATTCCTCCTCACTAAACATGCTCCACCAATCTACGATTCTCTACTAGAAAGAAATTGAAAAGATGAAGACTACGGTTTATGAGAATTTACCTTTTTCGTTCTTCGCGTTCTTAGAAACGTCTTATGGTTTGCTTGGAAGTAACTTGATTATGTGTTTCTAGCTTTTCTCTCTCTCAATATGTATTGGACAATGTTTGTAAAACACTAATAGTCTAACCTTAAGGTTTGTATTTATAGGATTTCAACATGGGGCAAAATGGTCAAAGAGTCACCTCCTTACTATTCTCACCTCCTCTTCAACTTAGCCACTAAGTAATCACTTTACTTGGTGGCCAAGTGGCCGGCCCACCTCCTTCATGGATCATCCCATGGGTTGCCCCATGGGTTTTACTCATCCTATGACCCGCCGGTTCAACCCGCTGTTTGATTTCTTGGATTGGGCTTGACTTACATTAATATTGGGCCTTGACTTGGACTCGCTTACTTAATTCATTGGGCTTGCTATTAGTTCAAGTCCAATTGGATTATACAAAATCCTTAACTAAAAATCCCATAATAACTAATCGTATTTTGCGCGTATAACTCACGTATTCTCTTCGTCTAGTACTCATACGATATTCGTATTATACGTCGTACAATTCTTCATACCAGACTTGTATTTAACTAGTATAATACTCGTATCTTATACGTATAATAACCTAAATGATTATACGCATTACATTTTTCTTTCAAAAATCTCTTTCACCAACCCTTAGGTTTTAAGTCCGTAGGCGATAACTTCGTTTTTGCCATAACTGAAATATTATTAAATATTCCATCTCATCTTCATATTCTATCATTATGCATTTCTCGAAATTTCAAACCTAAGCTTCGAATGAAATCGAATGAATAGAAAATTCTCAGAAAACCTTCATTTTCGTCTTTATAAATCAAAACAATAAATCCTAGCACATAGCCAGAATGCTAACCACATCCACATATTCTAGGTCATAGAACGACCTTAAAATATCTTACTCACATAATACATTCATTAAATTCATTTAATTCACATAATCAAATAAAAATTTAATTTATTAAAAATTCGAAATTCTCAGGCGTTACAATTTCCCTTCGGATTTTTTTGGTGTCACTTGGTAGAGTCCCTTGTGATCTATTGTTCAACGCTAGAGCAATTTGTCCCATCTGATTTTACAAATTCTTGATGGCTAACTCCTGCGATTACATGACCATTACTTAGTTTTTCATTGCTGCCTCGTTACTTGTTATGTACTTCGACAACGACTCCTCTAAATCTGATTTCCTCTCTTGATGTTGAACTGGTTGTTGTTGTTGATTCTGAAATCTTGGGGGATAAGATGGGCGTGGAGTCTGCTGATGCTGATTATTGCTCCATGAAAAGTTAGGATGATTCCTATTCCCCGAATTGTATGTATTCTGGTACGTATTCAGTAGAATTTTGTTGTAGCTACCCACAAATTGCACTGACGTTGGGTTGATTGCACATTGATTTGTAGGATGTTCACCCACGCACAATTCACAAATAATTACAACTTGCAGTGTCTGTACCCCTGATCAAGCATCGACCTTCTTAGCGAGCGCTGAAATATGTACTGTTATTGCCGTCACTCCATCTACCTCTAACACTCCAGCTACCGTAGGTTGTGTCATTCTTGCCATGGGCCACTGATAATTGTTAGCTACCATTGTCTCTATCAATTGATACACATCCTCATAATTCTTTGCTATAAAAGCTCCACTTGAAGCTGCATCAATACTGGTCCTGAGATTCCCATGTAATCCATTATAGAATGTGTTCATTTGCAACCACTAGGCAATCCGTGATGTGGGCATTTTCTGAGCAACCCCTTGTATCTCCCCCATGCCTCATACAATCATTCCCCATGTTGCTGATCAAACATCGTAAATCTCATTTCTCATCTTTGCAGTCTTCGCTGGCGGGAAAAATTTTGCTAGAGACTTTTGAGCTAGGTCATCCCATGTAGTTATTGAACCCGATGGTAGAGAGTGTAAGTAACTCTTCACCTTATCCCGCAGAGTGAACGAGAATAAGCGAAGTCTAACTGCTTCATCTGACACCCCATTGTCTTTGAAAGTGTCACATATCTCCAAAAAGCTGATCAAATGTTCATTCGGATCATCATTCGCTAATCCCCCAAACTGAACCAAGTTTTGGATCATCTGAATAGTCCCAGGCTTAATCTCGAATGTGTTTGCAGCTATAGCAGGCCCGGTCGTACTCGACTGTAGCTTAGTCACCTTAGGTGTAGCAAAGTCTCTCAATGCTTTCTGGTCTTCGGCAACCATTACTTCTTCTTTTTCAGAATTTTCGAAGTCTTCCCTTGTTTCCTTGATCCACTTACTTAACCTTTGAAACCTTCTCTCAATGTCGTCCTCAAAAGGAAGTAAGTCTGGATTTTTGGATCGAGTTTGTATAAACCAACTTCAAAAAGCTGAAATAAGACGAACAAAACAAAAATAAAAAATATTTAAGTAAAACTGGACTAATTAAACTGATATCGTAAAAATATTAAAATCTATACTAAAATATCCCCAGCAACGGCGCCAAAAACTTGTTGGATAAAATCTAATTACGCACAGCACGCAAGTATACGTGGTCAACAAGTAATATAATAGTAAGTAGAGTATCGTTCCCATAGAGACTTTTAATAAGAAATTAACCCTTACAACTACCAATTTCCTATTAATCCTAATTTTATTAAACTAACCAATTTCAAATTTGTAACTAAAAGTATTAAAAATATCAAAACCACCAAACAATCAACAAACCCTAAAAACTGAATTTTTCAAATAAATATTGGAGAATTAAGCTTACGACTTCACTCTAAACATCACTCTGATTATTACACCTTATTCCAGTTTAATTCACTATCCCAGTTTATTAATTAAGAACACGAAAGCAGAACTAGCCACCTGTCGATGTACTAATACCATATTAACTTAAATCCACAAATTAGATAGAATCAAGTTAAACACCTTAATCAATTAACTCACTATATCTCTATGTGAATTACAATTAAAGAAGGTTTAAGTTCAAGCTCTTTATCTGATTACATGCGATGTCAAGCATATCTCTACCTTAACATTCATCAAGATTCTGTTTTTTCACAAAATTCAAGAACACATGCTATATTAACTATGTCTAGACTCGTACTTCCTCTCTTAAATCCATACAAGTCCACAAAGAATTGTTGATAAGACAATTCACAAATTCAAGCTCAAATTAATATAGATAAACTGGATAATAGCTTATTAAACTGAAAATCAAAGTTACATAATCATCGTTCCACTTAAAGATCTGTCATAAGCCTAAAAAGTATTTAGTTCATCATCAATGAAATAATAACAGAACAAATTAAAGAAAACATCCTTTCAATTACAAATATAAGAATAGAGATGAAGAATAATTCAGAACACCCTTCACTTTAATCCAATCTACAATTGATATGAAAATCCGTTAATTATCTCCCTCCAATGCTTGCTCCAAAATCTGTCCTTAATCTCTATTAATTGCCTTGCGTGGTAGTAGTCTTGTTGTTTTTGGTATCATTATATATTTACTCTCACATTCTGAGCGCAATCCCACTCCATATAGAATCCCCAGGCAATGTAATCACTTAAACTCACAACCTATCAGTGTTTGAATCATAAATGGACTGCTCAGATTCGACACCCCCCGCCCTAACGGGGGTCTTGGCTAACAAATGGCCCACCCCGGCGGGCTTCTCTCTATTCTTCTGAGTATTGGACCCCCCACCCCGGCGGGGGTATAAGGCACAAATAGGCCATCCCCAGCGGGCTAGGGTTCTGTCAACTGAACATGTTTTGCTTATTTTCCCCATTTCTTGCCACAATTTCACCCTTGTTTTGATCATAGGCCACACCACCAAACTTATACACCCACTTATCAGTAGTCCAAAATATGTTATAATTGCGGAAGAGAATGTCACCTAGCCCGATTTTGTCGTACAGTGAAGTCAAGTCCAGTTGGGATGGAGGCACCAAAGGCCGTCCCAGAGAAGTCAAAGCCGGTAGTTCAAGGGAGAGCGTTTGTCATACCCTCTCAAAAAGCATGGAACTCGAACGAGGTCATCACGGGTAAACTAATCATAAACTCTTGCGAAGTCTATACCTTATTTGATACCGGTTCTACCCATTCTTTTATTTCTCCTACTTGCGCTCAACATTTAAATTTAACTCCAAAGAAATTAGACTTTGACTTATCTGTTGAAACTCTATTGGGAGAAACCTTCATTACATCCACTATTTATAAATCTTATTTTATTCAAATTGGCAAACGCACGTTACCTGTCGATCTTATCGCTTTAAAAATACTTGCATTTGATGTGATTTTAGGGATTGATTGGTTAACCACTCATCATGCTAAAATTGATTATTTTTGTAAGGTTGTTAGCTTTCATATTCCTAACCAACCTATTATGCGAATTCAAGCAACAAAACCACTAAAGTCAATCACTGTCATATCAAGCCATAAAGCTATTCGTTTATTAAAAAATAGATGTCAAGCTTTCTTAGCTCATGTCACAGATTAAACAAAAATACGTCAGATTTGAATGATATTTCTATTGTTAATAAATTTCCTGACGTATTCCCTGAATAACTTCCTGGCCTACCCCCAGAGCGTGAAATTAAATTTTGTATCAACATTGAACCCGTTACAAAACCCAGTTCTAAAGCCCCATATCAAATGGCTCCTATTGAACTTCAGGAGTTAAAAATCCAACTGTAGGAGTTATTAGACATCGATTTCATTCGTCATAGTACGTCTCCTTGGGGTGCTCCTGTTCTATTCGTAAAGAAGAAAGATGGAAGTATGCGACTTTGTATTGATTATCGGGAGTTGAATCATGTCACCATAAAAAATAGTTACCCGTTGCCTCGCATTGATGACCTATTTGACAAGTTGCAAGGTGCCAATTTTTTTTAAAAATCGATATTCGTTCCGGATATCATCAGTTAAAGATTAAAATTGATGACATTCCAAAGACTGCTTTCAGAACTCGGTACGAGCATTACGAATTCCTAGCCATGTCTTTTGGATTGACTAATGCTCCTGCCGCCTTCATGGATATGATGAACTAAGTATTCAAGGAATATTTGGATCACTTTGTGATCGTCTTTATTGATGACATCCTCATATATTCTAAAACACGTGAAGATCATGAGCAACACTTGAGGCTGATACTCTAAAAGCTTCGTAAAAACAAGCTATACACCAAGTTAAAGAAATGCGAGTTCTGGCTTGAGGAAGTAGCATTCCTTGGGCACGTGATATCAAATCACGGAATTTCTGTTGACCCGACAAAGATTGAAACAATTTAAAGCTGGGAGCAACCTAAGTCAGTGATCGAAGTACGTAGCTTTCTCGGCTTAGTTGGTTATTATCAAAGATTCGTAGAAGGGTTTTCTCGAATCGCTACTGCATTAACTCAGTTGACTCAGAAAGATGCAAAATTCAGTTAGGGCAAGGAATGTGAGAAGAGTTTTCAAGAACTCAAGAGGAGACTTATTTCAGCACCTGTTCTGACAATACCATCTGGTTTAGAGGGATTTTTCATATACAACGATGCTTTAGGCAAAGGTTTAAGACGTGTTCTCATGCAACATGAGAAAGTCATAGCATATGCCTCATGACAACTCAAAGAATATGAGAGGAATTATCCTACTCATGATTTAGAGTTAGCAGCTATCGTTTTCGCGCTTAAAATCTGGAGGCATTACCTATATGGGGAAAAAGTGGAGATCTATAGGGATCATAAAAGCCTCAAATATTTTTTCACCCAAAAGGAACTCAACATGCCACAACGACATTGACTCTAGCTGTTGAAAAATTATGATCATACCATTCAATACCATCTTACGAAGGTGAACGTAGTAGCTGACGCGTTGAATAGAAGATCATATGCGAGTACGAGTACGATATTGTCAACGCAAAGGCCCATTTTGTATGACTTGCAAAGGATGGAGATAGAGTTAAAGACTTTAGGGACCCACGTGATGATGGAAAATATACGAGTAGAACTGACTTTAATCGATAAAGTTAAAGCTGCTCAAGCTACAGACCTGGAGCTGATGCGTATGAAGCAGAAAGTACAAGAAGGTGCTATCCCAGAAGCAAAAATTGATGAATGAGGAATACTTCGAGTCAACTCCAGACTTTGTGTTCCTAACGACCCTGATTTATAGTATAAAATCACGATGGAGGTGCACAACATACCATTTGTAATCCATCTTGGGAGTATCAAAATGTATCATGATCTTTGACATACATTTTAATGGAGCAATATGAAGAGAGAGATAGCAGAGTTTATCTCAAGGTGTTTAACTTGTCAACGTGTCAAGGCAGAGCATCAAGTGTCAAAAGGTCCATTGCAACCACTTGAAATTCCAGAATGGAAGTGGGAGAATATTACCATAGATTTTGTTACTGGTCTTCCCAAGGTTTCTCAAGGCATAGATGCTATTTGGGTCATTGTTGATAGACTAACCAAGTCTACTCATTTCTTACCTGTACAAGAAACTTATTCACTTCAACGTCTTGCTCGTATGTACATAAATGAGATTATAAAACTGTATGGTATGCCAGTATCCATACTTTCTGATTGAGACCCAAGATTCACTTCACGATTTTGGGTTAGTTTACAAAAAGCTATGGGGACGGATTTATAATTTAGTTCGGTATATCATCCTCAAATGGATGGGCAGTCGAAGATGACTATTTAAACTCTTGAAGATCTATTAAGACTCTGTGTCCTTTACTTCAAAGGAAGTTGGGACAAATTCTTGCCATTGGTGGAATTCTCCTACAATAATAGTTATCAAGCAAGTATTGGCTTGGCTCCATTCGAGGCGTTGTATGGACGCAAGTGTCATTCTCTAGTATTCTGGGATGAGGTGGGTGAAGCAACGTTGTTGGGATCAAAATTGGTACGCATGACAATGAAAAAGATTCAAATGATCCGACAATGTATAAAAACCTCACAAGATCGACAAAAGAGTTATGCTAATCTTCATCGAAAGGACGTGGAATTTAATGTTGGAAATCATGTGTTGTTATATGTTGCTCCATGGAATGGAGTTACAAGATTTGGAAAGAGAGGAAAGCTCAATCCTCGATACATTAGGCCTTTCAAAATCCTCGATCGAGTAGGAACTATGGCCTATAGACTCGCCTTACCGCAAAGTATGTTTCGTGTTCATAACGTTTTTCACATATCTATGTTACTTAAATATGTGGAAGACCCGAACCACATTATTGAATTAGAAACGGATGAGATAGCAGAAGATTTAACGTATGAGGAAGTACCTATTAAAATCTTAGATAAGAAGGATCATATTCTATGCTCCAAGGTTATACCTCAAGTCAAAGTTTTGTGGAGAAACCATGATGTTGAGGAAATGACCTGGGAGTTAGAATCTGAAATGAAGTCAAGGTATCCTTACCTCTTCGACATACCAGGTACGTACCCCAATTTTGAGGATGAAATTTCATAAGAAGGAGAGGTTGTAAGACCCCAAATTTTATGAATAAAGATTAATTTTTCTCAAAATATATTTTTGAATTATGGTGTGGATTTGATATAATGTTATAGTTATGGATAATATTTATAAATTTTTTAAAGTAAGAAAGTTGTTATAAAATATTCGATTGGTCAGGGAATATTCGTTTGAACAGAGAATATTCGTACGACGACACAATCATTGGTGGACCCCACAACGGAAGTATTGTCGTAGTTAGAAAACGACAACAATATCTTTTTATAAAAATAACGGCGAAAGTTTTACCGTTAAACTGTTGAACTACCCGGTGATAAAAGTACAGTAATACACGTGGTTGCATAGTAGCACACAGTATTGATTATTGATGCTTACATAAGAAGTCACTCAGTTATACTCAATTATTGCTGCATAATATCTCTCATATTATTAATTCAATTATTGTCATAGTATCATCTGGATAATATTTTATATTATTAAATCAATAATTGAGACGACAAAGTTATTCATATTATTTTTTACATTATTGACGATATCTAGAAAGTTCTGTCGAGGAAAGGGATTTGGTCACCTAATTACGCACTAATAGGGAGAAATTCGTATCCGAAAGCCCCCTCTCTCCTGGGAAAGATCTGGTTGTTATATATTTTGAGTTATAATATTAATGATGAATAAGTTCGTGTTGATTAAAGATGAAATTGTTGGTAAAAATATTTCTATTGTGTTGGGATTATTTGTGTTAGTGGAAATCGACATTTATTTCGATAATAATTGATTTCTGGATGTTAAATTGACCAAGCAGGAAATTAATCGGATAAATGAGAAATTAATTGCTATTAGTTCACATGCAAATTAATGTTGGTTCACATGTATGGAACTATTGATTCACATGTATGTACTATTAGGGGAGGTGGTGCAAGATTGATAATACTTGAAGGACTAAATTAAAAATAGAGGTATAGATGAAGGTACTATACTGTAATAATTTGAGCCCCTAATCGTGCAATTATCGAAACTATGTTTTCCTATAAATAGAAGCTCATTCTTCTTTCATTCTCACCAATTCACTAAGACTCACAAGAGCAATTATAAAGAGAGAAGCTATAGAGAGAAAGAAGAAGTGTATTCTGCTACTTCACTATTCCAGTATCTAGTCTTCTTCTAAGTTAAGAGATGTTATTTATTTCTTATTCGTAAGGGATATTATTTTTGTTCAATATTCGTATGAAATAATATTTTCTTTCATACTCTGTAGTATGTAAGTAATATTATTTCGTCTCGTATTCCTGATTATACCCTCATTTTGTTGAAGTATTGCTTCTATACTCCGTGAAATTAGTAGAATGTCCTTGAAATTTGCGCTTCATCTAGTATCATTTCACAAGGATATTTTTCTGAACATTCTTGTTGAATTTTAAGCTTTTCATGCCGGAGTACAATTCATGGGTACTATTCATTTATACGGCACTATTCATACGTACGACATTATTCATACGTATAATACTATTCACGAAGTACTATTCATGGGTACTAATCACAAAGTACTATTTACGGATACTATTTATGGGGTATTATTCATAAAATACTATTCATGGGGTACTATTCATAGAGTACTATTCCCAAAGTACTATTCACAAAGTACTATTCACGGGGTACTATTTACCTGGGTACTATTCACCCAGGGTACTATTCATGACGAAGAATTGATTCTTTTCTATCCAAATTATTTTTGATACAATATTATTCTTGAATTTTACTCCACAAAGAAGTATCATGTTGACAATTTAGACACTATTGAATTATAAATAAATTAAATTATAAATCTTTAAACTTTATTCTTTGCTTTCTTTTAATTGAATTCTTATATCACTGTCATCATCCTCATGCTTATATTGTGATGAAAGTCATCTTTGGCCGTAGTGCATAGATGGACTGTTGATTGGTATGATTATGACTAGGAATTATTCGGTATAATCATGACCCGTAATGTTACAAATGATGTGGTAAAAGTCATCATTGGCCCGTAGTGCATTGATGGACAGTTGTTGGTATGATTATGACCAGGGATTATTCGGTATGATCATGACCATTGGTGAAAACACGAATATCCTTGGCCCGTAGTGCATGAATAATTCATGGTTGTGATCCTAATGAATATCCTTGGCCCGTAGTGCATGGATAATTTAGTGATGTGGATTATTTATTAAGCTGAGTCGCAATGATAAAATTGATGATAAACTTTTTAAATCATAGAAGATAGTAGATATCATGCTCTACTTGACTCTTCTAATGGATTGTTTATTTCGCTGCAGTTAAACTTGTTGTTTAATATCAGTTTAACACTGTTGAAGGCTAATGATAATTTATTCTGCATTATCTTCGTCATAATATTTCTTATTGGGCTAGTTGAGCTCATCCTTTGGCTTTCATTGTTCTCTTTAGGAAATGGGAATGTAGCCGGGACTAGTCAGAGAATGGAGTGATGGTCCGAGATGGTGGCTATAGTAGTCCTCATTATTTTATAAAATAGTGTGATAATAATTGTAATGAGGACTCCTTTTTGAGTTTGAATACTGTCTATTAGACAATATTCGTGATAATAATTGTAATGATGACTCCATGTATTTGGAGACTCAGAATGGGTGATGTATACCTATTTTGAGGGCGTCACAATCGTCATCGGTATATTTTTTTTTCATAGTGCAGTTAGTAGCCAAACTTTCATACAAAGGTAACCAATTCAGTTTTATTGGGTTACCAATTAATTATAAAAAATTTAAGAACAGTTTCCAAGTGTTACCTGAATTTGTTTTCTTCAATATGTGCAACCATGAATAGTTTTATTGGTTTCTGCAATGGTCGTCGTCGGTACATATTTTTTCATAGTGCAGTTGGTAGCCAAACCTTCATATAAAGGTAACCAATTCAATTTTATTGGGTTACCAATTTATTATAAAAAAATTTAAGAACAGTTTCCAAGTGTTACGTGGATTTGTTTTCTTCAACATGTGAACCATGAACAATTTTATTGGGTTTTGCAATGGTCGTCATCGGTACATTTTTTTTCATTGTGCTGTTTGTAGCCAAACCTTCATACAAAGATAACCAATTTAGTTTTGTTAGGGTACCACCCACGTGCTCTACGTCTTGTGTATCTCATCAAACATAGCATTAAAACTCTTGAACTTCTTCTTCAATACCGGCTTCACCACTTTTTCGTTCGCATTTAATCCGTCTATAGACAAGCACCGCAAAAGCTTTCCCCATGTTTCTCTTTGATAGTTCTTATGGTATGCCCGGAGATCCGATGATCTCTTCCGGCACCGTGTTTCCCCCAATATGGTTTTAATCTCCGATGATCCCTTTATTTTTTGTAATATGTATCGTCCATTATTCATCAGAAAAATTAGGCTTAACAATGTGTCTTTATGTAGCTATGATTTCGTGTCCAAATTCGTGCCCAATAAATCCATCACTTTCAATAATTGTGACTGGAATGGAGACTGTATCTCCGCCACCGATCAAATTGGAGAAAGGTAGAAGAAGAATAGAATTTACATGAATTTGAAGGACAAGCTCAATTGAGAAAGGTTTATTGTGTTGCACTCTTTTTGTAATTATTTTGTGGATGTACTAATCTTGTAATTACTTTCTAATTGTTGTATAGTGGAGTAAAGAACTCTATATTTAATTAAATCAGTTTGGGCTATGACATCAACTTTAAACGGTAATATGTAATGTCTTATTTTCAAAGCTGAATAATACAAAGCAAAGTATAGGCGTTCAAGCCGAGTCGAATAGCTGGGTACTTGATTCTAGATCGGTTTGAAAATAAGATTCAAAATTTGAATTCGAAATTGATCCGAGTCGAATCCGATCCATACTCGTTTTCTGTTTAATGATATACGATTCGAATTCAAGCATATCAACATTCTCTTAAATTAGGGTTCGAATATTTTATTTTTCTTGAACCATAATCGATACTTGCTCGATGGATCATATTCGAATATTGATCTGATCCGTACTAGGAAACTAAATATATGATATTTGTATTAATCTTTATAATTTATAAAGTGTAGTATGAAATTGTGTAAGCTTATACTTAAATAAATTAATGAATTGATTGTCAATTTGTATTATATTCTTTGTAATTTCTTTACATAAATAAAAGTAAAAAACTTTTATATATAAACATTAGTTCAATAATCAATTTAGTATGTAGTGGTTCAGTTTTAAGTAAAATAGTTCATATTCGAAACTCGATTTGAAGGCTCGTGAGTAATTCTCTTTGAAAATGAGTCGAGTACTTACGAGTTGAGTACCGAGTAGGTCAAAGTTGAATCTGGTGCAAAATTAGAAATTCCTTATCAAATACGAGTCGAATTTGAGCTCAATTTTTTTGAGTCGAGCTGAATCTGAGCATTAGGGTATTCATTGAGATTCTACTCGTTTACACCCCTAGCAAAGCATAACTTTTCAATATCAGAATAATTTCATTAATACAAGATAAAGTCTATGACAAGTAATATTTTGTCCGTGCATGGTCATTTACATTATCCTGAGCTAACATACATCCTACTGATTTACTAGATGCAGCTTTGCACAATTTTAGATATTGTCCATGTATTAGTGACATTAGCATTGATGGATTTGACAAGTAATCCTTGATCCTCTGAAATGCTCCTTGTTGTTGTAGGCCCATTTGAACTCCTCAAGGCAGAGAAGTTTGTTAAAAGGCTCTATTTTTTCCTACAAGAATGGAAATAAACCTCCTTAAAAAATTAACCTGCCCAAATTTTTTTTGTAACTCTTTCTTGTTCTTGCATTATTGCCTTTGCTTTGTTGGCATCAATTTAAATACCTTTTTCATAAACTAGAAATCCCAAGAAATTCCCAACTTTGACACTTAAGGCACATTTTAAAGAGTTCGTTTTAGTCCATGTTTCCTCAACCTTTTAAAGGATGAAATCAAGTGTTAGATGTAAGAACCCAACTTTTAATAAATAAAACTTAAATTTTATTTATAAATATTATTTCAAATAGTAAGATATTAAATTGATAAAAATGATAAATTTAATGGTGATGTGTAAATTATAAGATAAAAAGTAAATCGGGAAATATTCGTTATGTCGAAAATTTTCGGTAAAGTATGACGGCGCTAAAATAACCAATTATTGGTGGGCCCCACAACGAAATACAATAGCACACGATATTCTACAGTAACACAGTACTACACATTATATCATATTATTGAACCAATAATTTTCACAGTAACAATTACACAATATTTTATATTATTAATAATTGTCATCGTAGCAAGGGTAGTAATGGAAAATTACGTAATTAAAAGTCACAAGTATTAAGTAGTTAGACAAACTCGTTATTTGAAGAACACTAATATCTGTAATATTAATTCATTAGTCAATAATGCAGAAGATGAATAATATAATAATAATTGGTGAATGATATAATTTAAAGATAATTTTGAAAAAGTGTGAATAATTGATGAATACTTGGAAATGTGTGAATAATTGATAAATGATATAGATTAAAGATAATATTTTAAAAGTGTGAATAATTGATGAATAATTGAAAATGTGTGAATAATTGATGAATGATATAGATTAAATATAATTTTAAAAACGTGTTGTTGTTTTCTAGAGGCACAATAAATGTCTAGAGGGGGGGGGGGGGTTGAATAGATCTTTTAAAAAATTTTGCTTTATTAAAGATTAGTTACCATATAATTAATTTATTCAATTAATCTTGGCCCAACGGAATATTAGTTTGAAACTCCTCTTAAAGATTTAATAAAATCTTAGTTTTAAATTTAGTTCTTATGGATGTAAGAAACTTTACCGGCATAGCAGATATATGACAGAATGTAAAGAACTAAAAGTAAACGACACAAGATATTTAAGTGGTTCGGAGTAAAAAAAATTCATAGTCCACTCTTCTACTTCAATAAGTTGGAAATCCACTAAGGATGGGTCACTAAGATCAAATCATTAAGATCTATTACAACTGAATCACTAAGATTCCTTTAAGTCACTTAGTCTTGACAAGGTCACTCAGACCAGGTCACTTAGACCTCTACAAGTCACTTAGACATGGATGAAAGTCACTAAGACAATTAAATCACAATGAATGATAGTTTTTTTTGGAGCTTCGATCTTTTTCTGATACTTAGCAGCTTGAATGAGTAGTTCTCTGTATTTTGTAAAGTAGAGCTTTTTGTATTTTGGCAGAGGTTCGACTTTATGCTTGATGATTCGTACTTGGATTTGAATCATCGCACTCCTTTTATAGACCTATGGAAATTGTGATGCTCCCAAATCTGGGTATCTTCCAACCCGACAGATGGTGCTATATGGTACTACCATTCACACATACATTCAATTGAACAGCCTCAATAGAACGAATATGTCTTCTATATAATCAAAATAATATTAACATTTCCCCAGGTTCTCGATAACCAATACATTTGTTCTTGTCATAATATCAAATATATTACAATCATTCACCCTCTACTATTACATAAGTATTCTACGGGTTCGTCTTTGCCTTGCCCTTATCCTTGCCGGAGCCTTCGGTCTGTTCGATCTTAGCTGTGTTCATATGGTTCAAGCAAGTGTGAGCATGACTAGCTCAGCAAGTACAACATTTCTAATAAACAACATGCTTGAAACATAGGAATCGTAGATCTTCAATAACTGAACAATAGTTACGAAGTACTATCGATAATTCAAAATAGCACTTCTTTTCCTTCAAAAAGTTTTACGACAACAATATTCAGTAAAATATCAATTCCGGTCCAAGACCTTGAGCATTTCATAAGTTCTTTTGAAAAGGACATCCCGACACTAAGTCCGTAAGTCCGACATTACATACGAGCACGTCTAGGTGATCAGCCTATAGTACTCTATGTTGATCAACACTACATTCATTAAACGTGTATACGTTTAAGTTGTGGCAACCTCACGTACCTGTCCTTTGACGACATAATAATTTAGCATACTCAGTTTGCTTTTTAAAACCACACCATTATTAGTTTGGTAAATCATTGTCAATACTTTGATAGATTGCAATAATCCCACATATCATAAGTCTAGCTAAAAGGATTGGCATTGACTTCATCAGACATTATCTCATGCGAAGAATACATGAATCACAAAGCTTGTCCAGATCGAACTGGAACAAGGGTTAGAGTACTTGCCTTTAGCGTCTGCTACAGTTTATAGCACGTGCACTTTAAGTCTTCAAGGTCTCTACAGTAAATGATAACATCACATAGCACATTAGGTCATAAAGAATCATACATGGTTCCTAAAGAATCTTACCCTTCTTCTCAATCTTATTATATATTAGATTTGTTATTTATTGGTTCCGGTTTTCCGTTACTTCATTCTCATGTTCACATGAAATTGACGTTCTTTAACTCTAATTGATCATACTTGAGGTTTAATCACGACTTAATAAGGCTTGATTAAGTTCCTTAGTTCTTTGTTAAACAATTTACATTCATGCTCTACATGTAACCATTCTTCACTATCTAGGTCATAAGGCTGGCGCTGCGGCGCCGGCTATACTTTTTGTGCCGCATTGCGGCGTCACACATTAATGCTAGAAACCCGGACTAGGCGCTGCGACGCAAACTAACAGGGGCTGAGGGGCATTTCGGCGCTGCGGCTGGGGACATTTTGCCTTGGGCTGGCGCCTCGGCGCCAGCTCTGTGCACTAGAAATTTTTACAGACTTTTAATTTTGTGAAACTCTCGGGCTCGTAACTTCTTCGTTATAAATTCGAATTGGCTCGTTCAAGAGCCTACGGTTCATAAATCACATACTCTACGTGTTCATGCATGAATTTTATCTATTTGACTTTGTTAACTAAAAATTCACCTATTAGTCCATTTTTAACGAAAACGATAAACGTTCGTGAACGTTCAACGCTCGTTTCTTCGTTCTAAGTCGAAATCCGACCATTTTCAAGTCCGCAACTCTATAATGCCAAATACGACTTGTCTTCATCGAAAACCAACGTTTCTGAGTTCAAACACAAAATCAGACTTCTATTCTGAGAATTTCACGAATTCGACGATTATAATCCAATCGTGTGAATTCTGACATAACTTCATTACTAACAATTTGTTCATCATTCCAAATGGATTCATTTCATTAACTAGACATCTCAACCTACATATTACAATAACTTATCTTTAATTTAGATTATGGCTTATTTCTCATAATTCATAATCTAACAAATTCTTCAATACATGATTTCCACTTCCTTATGACTTATTATTGACTAAGTCATTTAAGCTACATTCTTACAATCTTATTAACGATACAAACTTCTTAAGTTAATCATATGACAAATCAACAAATATATATATATATATTCCATAAATTCATAACTTATTTAGGTATAAGTTACTTATTCCTAACTTATTCGGTTTAAGTCCATTGCTTATCAAATCCTCATATGTTCTTAGCATACATGATCATCAAGTTATACTTCTCTTATCACCCTATAATGGTAGAGATAGAAGAGATAAAATCATTTACCTTTGAAGACTAACTTCATCTTCTTTGGAAAATTTAACAATGGAAAGTTGGACTTATAAGTGCTTATCTTCTCTAACAATTAAGTTGCTTTTGTAAGTAAGTTGTTGGATGAAATTTGAACAAGCAAATGAAAAATCCAAGCTTGGTATTTATAGGAGGGCTAATGTTAGGGCATTATGGTCATTAAGATATCCCACCTCCTTACTAACCTCCTTACTATTCACTACTTGCACACTAAGTAAACTTGGCCATCACACTTAATTCTTGCCCACCACATAAAGTTCTTGGTCACCAATTCACCCATGGGTTGCCCCATGGATCTAGCTTTATCCATTGGATCATTTAATGGGCCTTGGTCTTAATTTAATCAACTTATCTTTGGGCTTGCATTAATTTAGTTTGGGCTTTATATTGTTAACTACTTAGGCTTAACATTAATCCCAAATAGGTTTACACCTTTATTCATATTGGACTTGTTCTTCATACAAGATCCACCATTCCATTTCATTAGATTTTTAATCCTTAACGTTCTCAAATTAAGTCTGCATGCGAAATATTACATTTTCCATACTTAGATTATTATTACATCATCCATCTCACCTCGATATTATAACATTACATATTTCTCAGAAGTTCAAAAATAAATCCCAAGCGAAAAATGATGAATAGTGTTTTTCAGAAAATTTCTCGGAAAGCTTTTATTTTCGTCTTGGAAATTCAAACACTTTAATTCCTTCACGTAGTTAAAATACTACGATGTTCCGATGTTTCTAGGTTATAGAACGACATTCATCTACTAACTCATAATAATAACAATTAATATTATTTTATTCAATATTAAATTATTTAGAAAAGGTTCGATTTTCTGGGGCGTTACACTCTCTCCCTCTTATAAGGATTCTGTCCCCAGAATGTCGTTAAAAAAAATTACACAAGCAATTGAGGGTAATTTTTCTTCAAGTTCCCAAGGTTCTTTTTCGGCATCGTGGTTCTTCCGTAACACCTTTACAGATGGTATAACCTTGTTTCGTAGAACTTGCTCTGTTCGATCGATGATTTGAGTTGGCACTTCCTCATGGGTTAAGTCCATCTCGATATGAATTGGCTCATACTCTATTACGTGTTTGTAATCAGGCTTATAGGGTCATAATACAGATATGTGTAACACGTTATGTATTCGTTCTAGGTCTGGAGGTAACGCTACCATGCAAGCTACCCCTCCCACCTTTTTTAATACTTCGAAAGGTCCTATAAACCTGGGACTTAATTTTCCTTTCTTTTCGAAGCGTATCTTTCCTTTCTAGAGAGATACCTTTAGAAATACATATGAACCTACTTCGAACTCCCTATTTACTTGATGCAAATCTGTAAACTTCCTTTATCTGTCTTGAGCTGCCATCAATCGCATTCGTATCAGTTTCACTATATTCGTTATTTGCTGCAACAATTCTGGTCCTAGCATACGACGTTCTCACACTTCATCCCAATACAACGGTATTCTGTATTTTCTCCCATACAAGGCTTCGTAGGGCGGCGTACCTATGCTTGCATGATAACTGTTGTTATACGTAAACTCTACTAATGATAGATGATCATTCCAACTACCCTTGAAATCCATGACACAAGATCTCAACATATCGTCTAACGTCTGAATTGTCCTCTCACTCTGTCCATCGGTTTGTGGATGATATGCCGTACTCAACTTTAAATGCGTCCCCAACTGCTCCTGCAGATTCCTCCAAAAGTTTGACGTAAATCGTGGGTCACGATCTGACACAATCGAAACTGGTACTCCATGTCTGGAAATAACTTCCTTAACATAAAGTTTTGCTAACTGGTCTAAGTTATACTTAACCCGAATTGGCAAAAAGTGAGCTGACTTCGTTAACCGGTCCACTATTACCCAAATCTCATCATACCCCTTCTGAGTAGTCGGAAGTCCTGCCACAAAGTCCATCGTGATATGCTCCCACTTCCACTCCGGAATCTCCAATGACTGTAACAAGCCACTTGGTCGTTGATGTTCGGCCTTAACTTTCTGGCAAATCAATCACCTAATCGTATACACGACTATTTCTCTCTTCATGTTCGGCCACCAAAAACTCTGTCGAAGGTCTTGATACATCTTAGTGCTATCAGGATGAATCAAGTACCATGAACTGTGAGCCTCTTGTAAAATTTTCTCCTTTAATTCCGTCTCATTTGGAACCCAAATTCTTCCCTCAAATCTTAATAATCCCTCATTATCAAGACTGTACTTACTATCTTTTTTATTGGTTATCCGCTTCTTCATCTGGTCACACTCATCAGTTTTGAGCTGCACCTCCTTGACTCTCTCTATGATGGTAGATTGGATCTCCGTCACAAACAGTCTCTGTCCCGATTCGCTTGGCAACTTTACCTCTATCTCTATCCTAGCCATCTCTGTTTTTAACTCTGTTTGAGTCGTTAACATAGACAACTTTTCCCGACCCTTTCTACTTAAGGCATTGGCCACGACATTGGCTTTTCCAGGGTGGTACAGGATTTCACAATCATAATCCTTTATCAACTACAGCCATCTCCTCTATCTCATATTCAACTCCTTCTGTGTTAAGATATATTTTATACTCTTGTAGTTCGTGTATATCTCACATTTTTCCCCATAAAGATAATGTCGCCATATCTTTAAGGCAAAAACTACAGCGGCCAGTTCCAGATCATGAGTAGGGTAAACTTTTTTATATTCCTTCAACTGCCTAGATGCATACGCAATGACCTTGCCATGCTGCATGAGCACGCAACCAAGTCCCCTATGCGAAGCATCGCTATATACTACGAAATTTCCTATGTCATCGGGTAATGACAAAACAGGCACTTCACTTAACCTCTTCTTCAGTTCTTGAAAACTGTCCTCGCATTTCTCAGCCCACGCGTATTTCACTGTCTTCCTTGTCAAATTAGTCAACGGAGTAGATATCTTCGAAAAATCCTAGATGAATCTCCGATAGTAACCCGCTAACCCTAGGAAACTCAGCACCTCAGTCGGTATTTTTGGTTGTTCCCAATTCATCACAGCTTCCACCTTCACTGGATCAACTGAAATCCCCTCCTGGTCAATGACATGCCCTAAAATCTGTACCCTCTCTAACCAAAATTCACATTTTGTGAATTTTGCATACAACTTCTCCTTCCTTAGTGTTTCCAACACTATTCTTAGGTGTTCAGCAAGATCTTCTGGCGTCTTAGAATAGACTAGAATATCATCGATAAACACCGTGACGAACTTGTCCAAATATTGTTTGAACACTCTGTTCATCATATCCATAAATGTAGCTGGTGCATTAGTCAACCCAAATGACATCACCAGAAACTCGTAATGACCATAACGATTCCTAAATACCGTCTTTGGTACGTCCTCATTCCTAACCTTCAGCTGATGATACCCCGTCCTTAAATCTTTTTTGGAAAAATATTTTGCCCCTTTCAACTGATCAAAAAGATCATCGATCTTGGGCAATGGGTACTTATTCTTTATCGTTAACTTGTTCAACTCTCGGTAGTCGATATAAAGTCTCAACGATCCATCCTTCTTTTTAACAAACAATACCGGTGCTCCCCACGGCGAAACACTCGGTTGTATGTACTTCCTATCCAACAGTTCTTGTAACTGCACCATCAACTCCTTCATCTCCACTGGCGCCATATGATATGGTGCCCTAGAAACTGGTGCCGCTCCTGGCACAATGTCTATCACGAACTCGGCCTCCCTATCCGGTGGAAGACCCGACAACTCACTTGGAAATACATCCATAAATTTATTTACTATAGGTATTTATTCCATGGTTGCTCCCACTCTCTGGGTATCAACTATATGACACAGATAACCTACACACCCCTTCCTCAATAGTTTCCTAGTTTGGGTCATAGTAAGACAACATGAACGTCCCGGTGATTTATTACCGTAAAATATGACATGAGGTTGTCTTAAGGTTCTAATATTTACGAATTTCTTTTGACAATCTATAATTACCCAATGGTTAACCAACCAATCCATTCCGAGAATTACATCGAACTCTCCTAACTTTATTGGTATCAAATCTACCGATAATTTACAACCCGTATGCCTACGCAACAACTTCTATGAATATCTTCAACAGGAATTATTTCTTCGTTTGCTACCTTAATATTTAAAGGTATAGGCAACTTTTTGGGAAGTAATCCTAATCGTCTAGCAAAATCATATGCGATAAACGAACAAGTAGCACTCGAGTCAAACAGCACGTATGCATTTAGGTCGTTGATCGGAATAATACCTGCGACTACGTCCCCTGAGGCCATCACGTCTTGGACGGTCATATTAAAGGTACGGGCCATCGGCCTACCCGGCTGCGCTGGACCCCCAATAGTTAACTTACCACTATTGGCGCCCTTATTCCCGTCCGTCCCCTTCTTCGGGCAGTTCTTTGCTATGTGGTCAGTTAACCCACAAACAAAGCATCCGTGGTTCTTCTTTGGACTCGGACAGTTAGGCGCAATGTGCCCCTCCTGTCCACAATTATAACACACTACCTTACCTTTGAGATAGACTCCTAAGTGAGTCTTCCCACAGGTTTTACAGGCCTCCATCCTCCTCTTCGGGTCTCCTTGTTTCACTCTGCTATTCCTAGAGCTAACCACCTTCCGCTTATACCCTTCGCCACTCCCGCTGGCACCTTCAATCTTCACTCCCCCATCCACTTTCCCCTTGTTCTTCTTATCTTTGTGGTACTGGCTCAACGCCTCACTACCACCTTCAGCGATTATAGCCTTCTCTAAAATGGTTCCAAAGAAAGTACTTTGGAACACCGAAATATGGTTATAGAGCCAGGGTTTCAAGCCCTGCTCAAACTGTCGAGCTTTTCTCACCTTGGTGTTCACTTGGTGTGGAGCGAACCTCGCCAGTTCATTAAACTTAGCGGCGTATTGGGGAACCGTCATGTCCCCTTGTTTCAATTCCAGAAACTGCATCTCCATCCTTCCCTGCATGCTCGTGGAAAAGTAGTTCTCGAAGAAAATCTCCTTGAACCTCACCCACGTTAGAACTTCTATCCCGACCTTAGCCTGATTGGCCTCCCACTAAAAGTTGGCCTCTCCCTTCATCATGTAGGTTGCAAAGGCAACCTTCTGGGCCTCGTCGATATTTGCTATGATAAATGCCTTCTCGATTTCTTTTACCCATGTTTGGGCTTCGATAGGGTCCGTAGTTCCTTTGAACTTCGACAGATCCACGCTCTTGAAATCGTTAAATGTAGAAGCTCGTACTACACCAGGATTTACGGGGATGTTAGCCCCAGTTCTATTAAACGCGACTGTTAACATATTTATAAACTCTTGTATAGGGTTAACCAGACCTCCCTCCGGTTGACTTACATTTGCTCTTTGATTACGTGGTACTCTCCTTGGCAGCATTTTGCTGTTACAACAAACCACACATTTCGTTATTATTCATTTCCTATTAGTTAGTTATTATTCGAGTTTTAAACAATAACTTAAACATTTATTTCTCAATATTTTCTGAAAAAGGCTTATATTGATTCATTGTAGTGTAACACTACATCGATTACAGTACACAGCCTAAGCAGATTACATTACTTTCCCGTAATTACTTTCCAAAAATTGGGATTTACAAATGACTACTCTTTGTTATACAAAAGAGGGTTTTACATCACTATTAGATACACAATATGTACATATCTAACTAATCTAGCGACTACTAGATTACATCTGCCTCAAGGCATTCTCAAAATCTGCCTTGGAAAGACCGACAATAATATCACGGCTGATAATATGCCGAGTCTGCCCTATTTCTATGGGATAACCAGCTACCTGAAGCTGGAAGTTCGCATGAGAACTCCTATGAATATAGGACATTCTCCCTATCTTCTGCTTTTTGGTCTTTAGCTCCCCTCTGAGCTCAAAGACCCACTATTTTAGCTTATTGACCTTGTCCTTGGCCAAAATCCTCTCATTATGCTCCTGCTCCCATATGGATTCCACCTCCGTCTTATCCTCTATAACTGCCCGGAGCTTTGCTTTTAGCTCCTTAACCTCCTGATAGTAGTGGATGTTTCTATCCAATACTGACATAAAGAGTGACATCATTGACTCCCCTGGAGCCATCTCTACTACTATTGCTACTGGGTTGAAGGATACTGTCTCCACCTCTTCCTCCAACATGCCATCAAACACGGACATATAGTCTAGGCTCTTTGAGTCTCCAGACTCAACCACCACTACTTCGGGATCTGATGCTATGGGGTTCGGTATAATCTCTACCTCATTAATCGACCCTTCGCTGACTACCTGTACGTCTCTATTTTCTCCTGACATCTACAACAACACAAATAAGTTTGATTAGCACATGTTAGTAGAATAATAAAAACACATAACATATGTGACAACCCCGAATCCGAGGTCCCGAATCACCGCAGATCCGGTTCGATCATTCTATCACTATTACTATTATTTACGGAAGATATAAACATAAATTGTTTATACATTAAACTTACATACTTGTCCCCAAGGTCGAGTAATCTTAACTTATACACAATTCATAATCTGTTTAACACATAACATATTATTATACAATACTATTACAATCTAATCACACATATTAACTTTACGCTGTAATTGTCTTTAACCTTTCCTTGTATCCGATGCATTCGCCTTAATCTGTAATATTTTATCATGATATAGTAAGGGTGAGCATAAGGATTGCCCAGCAAGTTTAAATTCAATAATATAACGATATATCATGATTGAAAGAGTCTGAATAATAAGCTGGCTATAATTCAACAATATAATTGTGAACTAGCAGGAACAAACTTTTGACTGAACAAGTATTATATATAAACAAATATATCTAAAACAACTGGTAATGAAGGTGATCAGCCTTTCATACCTGACTTATACATGCAATATGTACAGAGTACAATTCATGGTAACCAATAATAATTAACCATAAGCTTATATGAATGAAACAACTCTTTAGTAGAGTTAAGCAAAAACAAACTTGCCTGAACCGTTGATTACCGCTACGCAATTTATATCGCTTTATCCGAAGACCTAATATTATTAATATAGATCTCCAATATTAGAATAATATCATCACAATATAATACTAATATATATATATATATATATATATATATATATATATATATATATATATATAAACATAGAATAACCTAAACACATAACCCTATTAGTCTATAACACACATAAGACTCGGTATCAAGTCAAACTATTACAGTCTGAGTTGAACCTGACACAAAACTGACATCCCGACGGTCTAGTCAGACTTTTATCGAGTCTAAGTTCAATTAACTTTGACTAAACACTTAACAAATAACACAGATAATTTTAATAACAGTCAAAATATTTTTCGTAAGCTCGTAATAATTTTTAAATAATTATTACTATTTATCGTGAATTTTTAATCATTAAAAACGTATTTAAATAAATTAAATACCACATAATTCTTTTATCATTAATATTTATTTATTATCAAATATTAATGAAATACATGACATAATATTATAATATATTTATAATATCACAAAGTATTTTTAATACTTCAAAATCATATTTATATGATTTTTAAACAGTTAAATTCATTATCCGATAATTGCTATTATTATTAAAATATTAATATTTTCATGACAAAATATCAAAAGTTATATTTTATAACTTAAAATGTTTTTCTAACACTTAAATTATTTTTATATGATTTTTAAATCATTAATTTCTATTTTTCCTTAATTTATTTAATATATTTATTAAATAAACTAATTATCATTAATATTTATTAATTAATGAATTTCATCAAAAATATCAAAAGTCATTGAAAATAACTTAAAATATTTTCTTTTACCATAATATTATTTTTCATGATTTTTCATGTATTAAAATCATTTTAAGTCATTTATTTAATATTATAATTAAATAAATTAAATACCATTTATATTCCAAAAATATTAAATATTTATTAAATATACTCTAAATAATTAAAAACAATTTTTCAGAATTTAAAATAAATTTTCAGAATTTATTTTGTATTTTTAATAATAAAAATCTATTTTTTTCTATTTTTAATTAATTTCTGAAAAATCAGAAAATATATAATAATAAAATCGTAGCTAAATGGCCCTATAGCGACAGACCCGTCGCTATAGTTGTTCTTGGGCCAAGCCCAGATCTTCAAAGTCAGCTACCAAGGTACCATGTTTGACCGTGATTAAAACAGTGTTCGTGTTAATTTCTAGGAAGCTAATGGGCCCTAGAATGTAGTATAAGTGTAATACTATAATTATAACCAAGTTTCACGACCATTACATAACAGATCAGAGAGATACAAGCCCTCCAAATCGTTGTCAGACTTGTTCTTCAATTTCTGGGTTTTCCAGAATTGAAGAACAGTCGAGGTGTCCTTCTACCACTCCTTATAACGTGCAATCTGGGCTTTGTTTGTATGTTATATTGATTCAGTCATGAACTAGGGATGCCAGCGAAGGATTACATAACATAATATCAGTGTACTATCAACAAAATCACAAGATTCAGGCCGGTCAAACATTGTCAGAAAATTCGGCCTTTGAAGATTCTGGGTTTTCCAGAACTTCAACAAAGCAGACGGTCAACGATAATTTGACCAAGGTTATTTATGAATCTGATGCAGATATAGGTGATCTAAGGGCACGACTGTGTAGTCCTTATGTCATAATACAACACCAAAACAACAACATGGCCAAACAATGAAAATACTGCAAGATCAGAGGCCAAGAAAACTTGTCAGAAAGTTCCTGGAAATTCTGGGTTTGCCCAGAAACTCTATTTCGTGACTGGTCAACGCTGTTTGACCGCTTGTATATCTTAATATGCTAAGGCTCTGGCCTTGCTTCTTGTTTTAGATCATAGTCCTTACAACATAGAACGGATTAAAAACATTAAACACATAAAACATCAAGCATATAAAGATCTAGAGGGTCTGACATATGGCTGTCAGACGACTTTTTCCAACTTTTCCAGATTTGATAAAATGATAATTTCGAGCATCTAGATGTTATGGATCCATGATCCAACAACCCAGATCACTTATAGACACCTTATAACACATATTTAACCAACAACTAATATTAAACAACATAAGATCAAATGATTTCTAGGATTAGGGTTTATACCTCCTTTAAGGCTAAAATCTTGAATCTGACTTTTGGATCCTGATCTTGGAAAGTTAATAACTGATAATGGTTTATCTCCTCACTCTCTCACACTCCCCATTCTCGAATTTTAGAGAGAGAATGTCTTGGGAGAAAATGAAAATTAAAGTTGCTCTTTCTCTCTCCCTAATCTATTTAAATGATGGGATTCAATGTTACTAGCAATCTAAATGACTGATTTTGGACACATAGCTATTGCTAGTACTAGGTTTTGTTCAACCACTCCAATATTATGGCTAGATTTACAAGCCAACTAATAAAGAATACAAAAATGGCAAAATAGTCTTTCCATGCAATCTTTATTCTAAAATTGTCATTTGATGAAACCCTTAGGGTTTAGGGTTTCGAACATTTAGGGTTTAGGGTTTGAACCCTTAGGTTTTAAAAATAATTTCTAAAATTTCTAAATTAGGTTTTCAAAATAGTAAATTAATATTTCTAAATTATAATTAGAATTTTTTAATTATATTAAAATTTCTTAATCATAACTTTAATCTTGCTAATTAGGATTAGTATTTCCTAATTAAAATCGCTAATTTAGCAATTAGGGTCGTAATTGGTCATTTAGGGTTTTAAACCCAGAATCAGGTTTTCTAATAGAAAATTAATTTTCTAATTTAGAAATTAGATTTCGTAATTAGATTAGGGTTTGCTAATTACCTAAGCTTTACCCTAAATAATCTTATAATTATTTATACTTACGCCATTAAGTTCCCAATTTAGGATTTTATACACCAAATTAGGGTTTTGAATCCCCGGAACTGAAATTAGGGTTTTTAAAACCAGTTTCTAAGGTTTCTTATAATTCGTAAGAATTTTCTAACCGAACGTTGACATTCTTAATATATAATTAGGGTTTTTCACAGATATTTATTATTTGGTCAACCCTTGACACTTAACCACATAATGTACACATATCATACCATATCCACAGAATATATTCACATATTCACTTAATCCTGAATAATTCACCTAAATTCTTCACAGAATTTTGAAATCCTCAAAATTCCATCTTAAAAATCTCAAACGCATACATTTATTTTATGTCTAGGTTCTAATTTTGAACCCTAAATTAATTAATAAAAATTTTAAAAATATTCAAAATTCTCGGGTTGTCACATTCACCCCTTCTTCTAAAAATTTCATCCTCAAAATTTACCGTACACCTTACACCATACTGCTTACACCATTCACACATCATCACATGCTACCCAATACACCATTCACAAGAGTAAGTTTTTCAAATTGTGCTGAGGAGTCATATAGACTATTTGTCTGTCATTTTCGCAAAGGTTTTATGGAAATTCATCCGTAAACCGTCATAACTTACAGACACAAAGGGTGATTAGCCCGACATGCCCTGTACTGGCCAAGTACTGCTGGTCGGAATAATTTGTTCCTCTTATCCGCCTTAGGCGCACAAAATTTCTTACCTCAGTCTTATTGGATTCCGCACCAAAATAATTTGGTTCGAGAAATTTCTTTCAATGAACACTTAGAGTTTTCATAAACTTTAGTCTAGCTGAATCGAATAGCATAGACTCATATCAATAATTCAATTCAATGGAATTATTTAAGTGTAGCCAAACCCCGTTGGCAAATTAAACTTTTGAAAACATTTTTGAGAATGACGTCATGATGTCGTACTGTATTAACAGTCCGTTTGAGGATGTCGTCATCGTATGACTTTGTCATAACACATTATACAATAGTGGAATAACGATTTTAGATCAAATTCAACACTAAGTATTCCTGCATTTACAACTCCATCAACTTTTATCATCTCTGCACCATGTTACAAGGTACATAAGTGATAAATAAAATATATTTTGATATTTCAAATCATTTGCGTCTAGCTGAAATAAGTAGCATAGACTATACTTTAAACTGTTTCAAAAATGATTACGAGTCTACATTTTTTTAAAGGCACATAGTGCGTATTTAGCTTGATGTCAAAATTTCAAAGTCTAGCATAGCTAGGAGTTTCGGAAAACTTATGTCTCCACTAATAATCATTTTCTTAACAATCTATCTGTTCCTATTATCCACAATTCTCCATTTACACACAACTATACCCAGTTCGTCAAACCACACTTATGAGTTCATTTACTAGCCACAATCATATGAGTTTAAGAACTTGACCTAGTCAGACCTTTGGCGTCCATTCGCTGAGGGGTTCATAAATATTTCATATAACTATGAATCAAGAATGTCACATAAGTATGAATTTTAAGAACTCGTACTTAACCTGATATTCTCTACCTATGACCTATCTATTTGTTATACACATGAAAAAGGAATCACCCTCTTACCATGCATATAGCAAATAACATGACACAAACATTTCAATGATTATCATTGCCAGAACTAAGTAGTTTTTACACTAAGTATAATTCCCTGCCCATACAAGGAATCATACAACTCAGCTGCTGACATGAGTCCTCAATTGAATCCCCACCTAACCTTAACACCCTTTTCAATACGAATTTCATTCAACTCGTATTCATAATCCTTTCCTGAATCTGTACTTATTCATAGTACAACTGTCACCCAGCAAACTTGCTGTAACTTTTCAATCATTTGCTTGATCCTTCTCTATACTATAACTTTATCTGATCACAGAGTGATCTCATCGTATACATTACGATTCATTTCTATATCTATATAGTTTTGTTTTATGATCTCCTATCATTGCACTTTCAGTCTTTTAGACTCTATCTATTTCTCACTACTGTTCAACTTTATTATCAGAGTTAGGGAACTCTGTATCTTATAACTTGCTGAGATTCATCTTTGAATCTTACCGACTCAACTAACTCTATGTGAGTTAGTACTTATCCTAATCACCGCGTTTATTAGTCTCAGGTATTCTTACCTAAGGTTCATAACCTACAGCTTTGATACCAACTGTGACAGCCCCGAATCCGAGGTCCCGAATCACCGCAGATCCGGTTCGATCATTCTATCACTATTACTATTATTTGCGGAAGATATAAACATAAATTGTTTATACATTAAACTTACATACTTTTCCCCAAGGCCGAGTAACCTTAACTTATACACAATTCATAATCTGTCTAACACACACTACAAGAAAAAGGCTTAACAGCGACCAAGACTATCCGCGACCGCATATCCGGTCGCTGATACTATTTATAGCGACCGACATCTGCGACCGTTCCTTAAAGTAGTCGCTAAATACTATCCGCGACCGCATGCGGTCGCTGAGAAGTCGCTATTACAAATTTACCTCGTAAAATTTGGCACGAAATGTTGGCGCCAAGGTTTTGTGCGACCACTTAACATCTGCGACCGCATGCGGTCGCTGATAAGTCCATGTCATTAAAATTCAGCGACCGCAGATGGTCGCTGATGGCGGTCGCTGATCAAACTAAAAGAAATCAGTAACAGGTCTTTCGCTCGACACAGAAGACGGAAGAAAAAAGAAGAAGAAAGGGAGCTCAGCATAGAGAGAAGAGGGAGAAGAGGGAGAAAAGGGGGAGAAGAGAAGTAGGAGAAGGAGAAGTTTACCGCACCACGGCCAACCACCGCCGCCACCAGCCAGCCGCCGTCCCCACCAAACACTGGTATGTACTTTTTATTTTAGGTTTTCTTAATATAAATTCTCTCTTCTTTTTCCTCCTAATGAAATTGAGAAGCCGTCGCTAGTCAAGCAACTGATTCATTTTATCGTCACTTTTAGGTAATAATGTTTCCGTTGAATTTCCTTATAAGATTTCGTTTTTAAGTAAAAAAAAAATTCTTATTTGGTGTGTTTTGTTTGCTAGAGAATAATCATTCATATGAATAATCATTTGTTTTTCAGAAGCATCTGAATTGGTTTAGAAGATTTATTGTTAGAGACTTGAATTTCAGTTAGTTAGATGTTACCAAGGACAGTAATTTTCTAACAATACCTTCCATCCGTCCTACAAAAAGAGTCCCAATTTGTGAATTTTGTAAATATTAAGACTGTGTATTTATTTTATGTTTGACCCTACAAATATAAGTAGTTAGTTAAGTAGTGGTAGGCTGGTAGCATGGTAAAGAAATTATGCGGAAAAACCCAAGAATATTGGGTTATTTTATATTACTATCAATCATCTACCTAAAATTTATTGAAAACTACATCCTAAAACTCGAAATAATATTACTTCAACTGAAGTTGGGATAGCTTAAAGTTTTTTGTGAAGAAGAGCAAGGGGGTAAACCTTGTAAACTTTCATGAATCAATGAATTCAATTCTTCAAGTAATTGTTCGATTTGATTGGAAATTTTTATATTTCTCTTGGTTTGTGTCTTGGGTGCCTAGAAATGTCCATATATGCATGTCGTCGTGCATGTGGCTAGTCCATATTGTAGGGAAGACTCTGGTGAAATTTTTTTAAGTATTATAAGTATATTGGTGATCCACTAGAGCCTATTAAGGGGCTGTTAGAGCTGATGGGCTGGGATTGGGGCCGCGAGGCCACACGAGGCCACGCCAAGCTTAGCTAAGCCTCATAGGACTAATAGTCCCACATTAAGGGACTAATAGTATGCCTTCTTCTGCAATCTTGATATACGCAGCATATGCAGACCATATATGATGTAATGATTCGTATTCTACCCCTATGAATCTATTGGCTTTAGGTTGGTGTTAGTTAAAATATGTAGGATGACATAAGACCATACTCTAATTTAAGATCCATAACAATATACCATGCCTTTGGGTAGTCGATCTCAAGCGGTGTAAATTTGTTTTGGCATGTATCCTTGTTCAATTCCCGAATAATCATATATGATGCACACTCATGTTATATATGTATATATACATCTATATGTATTTATAAGCATCATAAATGGGATTGAGCTGAATTGTAAATCTCTAACAAGGGAATACAATAAATTCATGTCAACATAGGTACCGTGCAATCATGGACCTCTATTTAGACCGTAGTTGGATGGCACGACGAAAGTCAAGTGCCCAGATAGGTGCTACAGCTGAATTTAGAGCTGGTTGCCAAGTATTTTTGGAGTATGCGTATAGTCACCCGGAATGTATGAATGGTAAGTCGCAGATACGATGTCCATGTTTGAAGTGTAAGAATGTAAATTATATGGATAGAGACATGATAAACTATCATTTACTTGTTTCTGGGTTCATGAGAAATTACGAAGAATGCTGGTGGGCACATGGGCAGAGAAGAGATGGTGGCATCACACAAGTACATAATTCTGGCAGTAGTACTCATCGTATGAATGAAATGGTTCATGATATTGCATGGCCAGATTTTGATTGGGAGCAAGGCAGAGAACAACCTATGAATTCTGATGCCAAAGAATTCTTTAAGTTGTTAAACGAGGGTAGCGAGCCATTGTGGCATGGTTGCACCAAACACACTATATTGTCTGCAGTGGCGACATTACTTAACATCAAGGCTGATCACAACATGAGCCATGAGTTAAAAGTGAAGCATCCCGGCATAACTGATAAAGATGTTCAAATCAATCGGGATAAAAACTTTGCACTTTGGCTAAAGGACAAAGTAAGTTTAATTTTTAAGCACGTAATATATATATATATACTCCATGTTAACTATGACTTCATTTAATAAGATGGAGTTTTTGTAGGCTTTGACTAAGGGATCAACGATTCCGGCTAATGTACAAGTCCTAGCTATGGGACCAGACAGGGACCAAGTCACCCGCAATGGTTACAAAATAAATGGTTGTGAATTTCACACAAAGGCATATGAGCACGGTAAAAGAACAACGAACTCTGGAGTGTGTGTCCAAGGAGATTGTTACAATGAGCTTGGTCGTGCCTTTTATGGGGAGTTGGAGGAAATCGTAGAGTTGTCGTACAAGGGCACGTACGGTGGTCATATTCACTTGTTCAAGTGCCATTGGTTTGATTCAGAAAAAGGGATACGTGTTGACAGACATGGAATCGTCGATATTGACCTCCATAGGTCTGCGTACTCCAACGAACCGTTTGTATTACCAACTCAAACAATACAAGTATACTATACTCCTAGTCCAGTTAGGAAAAGGGATAGACCGCCTACAGATTGGCAAGTTGTAATTCATACTCCCGCGCGTAGTCGTGTCCAAGTAATAGACGGGGATTTCTACCAAGAGGAAATGCTTCAGAGACCTCCTATAATAAATATAGAGGACAACAATGATGTAATCCAGTTAGAGGGTGGAGATGAACCTGATGAATTGGATCCCGAGACAGTTATTGTGCAGGATGACAGTGATATTGAGAAAGAGTTATTGACTGACACTGACACAGAATCTGAAGATGGTTATGAATCTCCGATACTTGTACAAAATGATTCTGACTCATCAGACAACGATTTTCATTAAAATGTATGTTTAGTTTTAATTGTACAAAATGTATGTTTATGTTCATGTTCATGTTTAGTTCATAATTATGTACCTTTCATTTATGTTCTCTATATAGGAATGTTCTCTATATCCTTAACTATATCATTTATAGTTGTTGTAGTTAACTATTTTGCAGTCATGTTTATGTACCTTTCACTTATGGTAATCGTAGTTAACTATTTCATACAATTAATTGTCATTCATAATTTCATACTAACATCCTAATTTTTTTTATTTATAGATGTCTTCTGAACCTGTTGCACGAAAGCGCGGGTTGGGTCGGGGCCCTAATCATGTGCCGAAGGCCCCGGCTAATCCGGATGATCGCATTCTTATACAGATCCGTCCTCCTCCAGAAAGCACGTAAGTTAAACATCGTGTATATATAAGGGTTTAATATTTCCATTGTTATAAATATATTTTAATGTAAATTATTGTATATTGTAGTGATTTTCAAGATAGTAAAATTGTGAAGTGCATTTCACAATTATGCTTACAGAACTGGCCTACGCCAGTGATTACATGGGCGAGCACACCTCTCGCCCATAAGGATGCAGTTTGGGCTGAATTTCAGGTATATTTATTTAATCACTCTGATAGATAATACATAGTTAATCAACTAATAGTTTAGTAATGTTGGATTATGGTATTATAGTAGTTTTAATATTATTATTGTTGTTTTATTTGCAGAAGCGGTATAGATGGGACGACGCACATGCATCAGTTATTCAAGCACTGTTCTGGCAGAAGTGCGCCGTCCGGACTAAAGATAATCTAAACAAAGAACGACAGAAAGCCCTGCACAATGCTGAGATTGACCATCCAGGACAGGGTGAGCAGTATATGCATGAGCATTGCCCCTGGTGGTGCGCACATCCCATATGGGTGCAGATGTGTGAGCAGTGGAGAGCTGAGAGCTGGGTCAAGAGACGTAAGACTGCCGCCTCGAACAGATCCTCAGGTGTATCTGAAGGCGAAAAGGCAAAAGGCACGTACAAGGGCGGCAGTATATCTCAGCTGCAACATATTGCTGCTAGGGTACGTATGTATAACAAGCTTATTGGCTTAGTTATTTGTCTTTATGTTTACAGTCATGTTTTGTAGCTAAAATATCATATGTTTACATATTAATATGAGAACATGAACTGTAGGAGTCTAAGTCTCAAGGTCAACCTATCAATTGGTTAGATGTGTATGTGGCCACCCGTGATGGTCTGCCTGATGCTGTTCAGATAGCGGTAATAAGTTAACTTTAAATATATTATAGTCATGTTTTTTAGCATTTCGTATTTATTTTTAACTATTTATTTGTTGACCTTCTGACAGGACACTTATAAGGGCTTAATGAACGAGCGCTATCCTGAAGGCACCCCGCGTCCGGCGATTGATCAAGAATTGTGGGAGAGGGCGTCCGTCGTGAAGAAAAATTATGTTAAAGGTCAAGGACAAAGACGACGCCCGACCATCAGTGGCACATGCAGCTCTGCTACCCAGTCTACACAGTCTACACAGTCATCAGGTCATCCAGCCTATCATACTCCTGCTGACTGTGTGAGAGCGATCTGTCAAAATCGTGATCTTCTTCTTATACTGGGCGGGCATCTGCATTCTCTGAATCCTGATGACTTGGCAAAGGCAGTGGCGGAAGCAGCAGCATCACAGCATCAGGGTGGCGACCAGGTACTTTTAATGTTTCATTACGTACATTGTCTATTATTTAGCTTTCCCCAAGTCATAGCAGTATCAACACATGTAACATATATGTTTTATTCTTTTGTTAATTACAGGGTACTAATTTGAATGATCCATGAAGAGCTAGACCAGTCATGCATGTTAGATTTGTAAAGCCTTGTTAGACTTGTTTTTTAGATTTTTAAAGCATTGTAATCTTTTAAACTACTTATCTTTGGACTGTATTGGTTTACGATTCTATTATATGGATGTTTACGATTGTATTGTGTTGTGTTGATTTAGATTCATTCTTTGGACTGTATGTATGGATGGATGTTTATCATATAGTAGTTATCATGGATGGATGCTTATATATACTGCTGTGTGTTGGGATAAAAAGCAGGTACAAAGCAGGTTATTTTTGGGAAATCAATAAAACAGGAAAAATATTTAAAAAAAAAAACAAAGTCAGCGACCGCGTGCGGTCGCTGATACAGTATTAGCGACCGAGTAAGGTGCTTCTACTTCAGCGACCGCATGCGGTCGCTATTACCAGTCGCTGACACGTGTACCACATCACGTCTGACGCATGACTCAGCATGAGTCAGAATAGCGACAGCTGAGGTCGCTGATTGCGGTCGCTAATAATGCGGTCGCTATTGTTGGTCGCTGATGTCTTTTTAGCGACAAGATTTTCTGCGACTACTATTAGCGACTGCATCCGGTCGCTGATACCCATCTGCGACTATATGCGGTCGCAGATGTGCGGTCGCTGATAAGCCTTTTTGTTGTAGTGACATAACATATTATTATACAATACAATTACAATCTAATCACACATATTAACTTTACGCTGTAACTGTCTTTAACCTTTCCTTGTATCCGACGCATTCGCCTTAATCTGCAATGTTTTATCATGATATAGCAAGGGTGAGCATAAGGATTGCCCAGTAAGTTTAAATTCAATAATATAACGATATATCATGATTGAAAGAGTCTGAATAATAAGTTGGCTATTATTCAACAATATAATTGTGAACTAGCAGGAACAAACTTTTGACTGAACAAGTATTATACATGAACAAATATATCTGAACCAACTGGTAATGAAGGTGATCAGCCTTTCATACCTGACTTATACATGCAATATGTACAGAGTACAATTCATGGTAACCAGCAATGATTAACCATAAGCTTATATGAATGAAACAACTCTTTAGTAGAGTTAAGCAAAAACAAACTTGCCTGAACCGTTGATTACCGCTACGCAATTTATATCGCTTTATCCGAAGACCTAATATTATTAATATAGATCTCCAATATTAGAATAATATTATCACAATATAATACTAATATATATATATATATATATATATATATATATATATAAACATAGAATAACCTAAACACATAACACATAACCCTATTAGTCTATAACACACATAAGACTCGGTATCAAGTCAAACAATTGCAGTCTGAGTTGAACCTGACACAAAACTGACATCCCGACGGTCTAGTCGGACTTTTATCGAGTCTAAGTTCAATTAACTTTGACTAAACACTTACCAAATAACAAAGATAATTTTAATAACAATCGAAATATTTTTCGTAAGCTCGTAATAATTTTTAAATAATTATTAATATTTATCGTGAATTTTCAATCATTAAAAACGTATTTAAATAAATTAAATACCACATAATTCTTTTATCATTAATATTTATTTATTATCAAATATTAATGAAATACATGACATAATATTATAATATATTTATAATATCACAAAGTATTTTTAATACTTTAAAATCATATTTATATGATTTTTAAACAGTTAAATTGATTATCTGATAATTGCTATTATTATTAAAATATTAATATTTTCATGACAAAATATCAAAAGTTATATTTTATAACTTAAAATATTTTTCTAACACTTAAATCATTTTTATATGATTTTTAAATCATTAATTTATATTTTTCCTTAATTTATTTAATATATTTATTAAATAAACTAATTATCATTAATATTGATTAATTAATGAATTTCATCAAAAAAATATCAAAAGTCATTGAAAATAACTTAAAATATTTTCTTTTACCATAGTATTATTTTTCATGATTTTTCATATATTAAAATCATTTTGAAATCATTTATTTAATATTATAATTAAATAAATTAAATATCATTTATATTCCAAAAATATTAAATATTTATAAAATATACTCTAAATAATTAAAAACTATTTTTCAGAATTTATTTTGTATTTTTAATAATAAAAATCTATTTTTTTCTATTTTTAATTAATTTCTGAAAAATCAGAACATACATAATAATAAAACTGTCGCTAAAGGGCCCTATAGCGACAGACCCGTCGCTATAGGTGTTTTTGGTGTTCTTGGGCCAAGCCCAGATCTTCAAAGTCAGCTACTAGGGTACCATGTTTGACCGTGATTAAAATAGTGTTCGTGTTGATTTCTAGGAAGCTAATGGACCCTAGAATGTAGTATAAGTGTAATACTATATTTATAACCAAGTTTCACGACCATTACACAACAGATCAGAGAGATACAAGCCCTCCAAATCGTTGTCAGACCTGTTCTTCAATTTCTGGGTTTTCCAGAATTGATGAACAGTCGAGGTGTCCTTCTACCACTCCTTATAACGTGCAATCTGGGCTTGGTTTGTATGTTATATTGATTCAGTCAGGAACTAGGGATGTCAGGGAAGGATTATATAACATAATATCAGTGTACTATCAACAAAATCACAAGATTCAGGCCGGTCAAACATTGTCAGAAAATTCGGCCTTTGAAGATTCTAGGTTTTCCAGAAGTTCAACAAAGCAGACAGTCAACGATACTTTGACCATTATTTATGAATCTGATGCAGATATAGGTGATCTAAGGACACGACTGTGTAGTCCTTATGTCATAATACAACACCAAAACAACAACATGGCCAAACAATGAAAATACTGCAAGATCATAGGCCAAGAAAACTTGTCAGAAAGTTCCTGGAAATTCTGGGTTTGCCCAGAAACTCTATTTCGTGATTGGTCAACGCTGTTTGACCGCTTGTATCTCTTAATATACTAAGGCTCTGGCCTTGCTTCTTGTTTTAGATCATAGTCCTTACAACATAGAACGGATTAAAAACATTAAACCCATAAAACATCAAGCATATAAAGATCTAGAGGGTCTGACATATGGCTGTCAGACGACTTTTTCCAACTTTTCCAGATTTGATAAAATGATAATTTCGAGCATCTAGATATTATGGATCCATGATCCAACAACCCAGATCACTTATAGACACCTTATAACACATATTTAACCAACAACTAATATTAAACAACATAAGATCAAAGGATTTCTAGGATTAGGGTTTATACCTCCTTTAAGGCTAAAATCTTGAATCTGACTTTTGGATCCTGATCTTGGAAAGTTAATAACTGATAATGGTTTATCTCCTCACTCTCTCATACTCCCCATTCCCGAATTTTAGAGAGAGAATGTCTTGGGAGAAAATGAAATTAAAGTAGCTCTTTCTCTCTCCTTAATCTATTTAAATGATGGGATTCAATGTTTCTAGCAATCTAAATGACTGATTTTGGACACATAGCTATGGCTAGTACTAGGTTTTGTTTAACCACTCCAATATTATGGCTAGATTTACAAGCCAACTAATAAAGAATACAAAAAGGGCAAAATAGTCTTTTTCACGTAATTTTTATTCTAGAATTGTCATTTGATGAAACCCTTAGGGTTTAGGGTTTGGAACATTTAGTGTTTAAGGTTTGAACCCTTAGGTTTTAAAAATAATTTCTAAAATTTCCAAATTAGGTTTTCAAAATAGTAGATTAATATTTCTAAATTATAATTAGAATTTTATAATTATATTAAAATTTCTTAATCATAACTTTAATCTTGCTAATTAGGATTAGTATTTTCTAATTAAAATCGCTTATTTAGCAATTAGGTTCGTAATTGGTCATTTAGGGTTTTAAACCCATAATTAGGTTTTCTAATAGAAAATTAATTTTCTAATTTAGAAATTAGATTTCGTAATTAGATTAGGGTTTGCTAATTACCTAAGCTTTACCCTAAATAATCTTATAATTATTTACACTTACGCCATTAAGTTCCCAATTTAGGATTTTATACACCGAATTAGGGTTTCGAATCCCCGAAACTGAAATTAGGGTTTTCAAAACCAGTTTCTAGGGTTTCTTATAATTCGTAAGAATTTTCTAACCGAACGTTGACGTTCTTAATATATAATTAGGGTTTTTCACAGATATTTATTATCTGGACAACCCTTGACACTTAACCACATCATGTACACATATCATACCATATCCACAGAATATATTCACGTATTCACTTAATCCTGAATAATTCACTTAAATTCTTCACAGAATTTTGAAATCCTCAAAATTCCATCTTAAAAATCTCAAACGCATACACTTATTTTCTGTCTAGGTTCTAATTTTGAACCCTAAATTAATTAATAAAAATTTTAAAAATATTCAAAATTCTCGGGTTGTCACAACATATATAATGCATTTTTATAAGGTTAATTTCCATCTTTTATTTGTTTGACTTTTGTTAAGGTTATGACTTAAGGTTTAAATCCCCCCTTAAGGTTTATAACCTAATGCTTTGATACCAACTTGTGATGCCCCCAAATTCAAGTATCTTCCAACCCGACAGATGGTGCTACACGGTACTACCATTCACACATACATTCAATTGAACAGTCTCAATAGAACGAATATCTCTTCTATATAATCAAAATAATATTAACATTTTCCCAGGTTCTCGATAACCAATACATTTGTTCTTGTCATAATATCAAATATATTACAATCATTCACCCTATACTATTACATAAGTATTCTACGGGTTCGTCTTTGCCTTGCCCTTATCCTTGCCGGAGCCTTCGGTCTGTTCCATCTTAGCTGTGTTCATATGGTTCAAGCAAGGGTGAGCATGACTAGCTCAGCTAGTACAACATTTCTAATAAACAACATGCTTGAAACATAGGAATCATATATCTTCAATAACTGAACAATAGTTACGAAGTACTATCGATAATTCAAAATAACACTTCTTTTCCTTCAAAAAGTTTTACAACAACAATATTCAATAAAACATCAATTCCGGTCCAAGACCTTGAGCATTTCATAAGTTCTTTCGAAAAGGACATCCCGACACGAAGTCGGTAAGTTCGACATTACTTACAAGCACATCTAGGTGATCAACCTATAGTACTCTATGTTGATCAACACTACATTCATTATACTTGTATACGTTTAAGTTATGGCAACCTCACGTGCCTGTCGTTTGACGACAAAACAATTTAGCATACTCAGTCTACTTTTTAAAACCACACCAATATTAGTTTGGTAAATCATTGTCAATACTTTGATAGATTGCAATAATCCCACATATCATAAGTCTAGCCGTAAGGATTGGCATTGACTTCATCAGACATTATCTCATGCGAAGAATACATGAATCATAAAGCTTGTCCAGATCGAACTGGAACAAGGGTTAGAGTACTTTCCTTTAGCGTCTACTACAGTTTAGAACACGTGCACTTTAAGTCTTTAAGGTCTCTACAGTAAATAATAACACCACATAGCACATTAGGTCATGAATAATCATACATGGTTCCTAAAGAATCTTACCCTTCTTCTCAATCTAATTATGTATTAGATTTGTTATTTATTTGTTCCGGTTTTCCATTACTTGATTCTCATGTTCACATGTAATTGACTTTCTTTAACTCTAATTGACCATACTTGAGTTTTAATCACGACTTAATAAGGTTTGATTAAGTTCCTTAGTTCCTTGTTAAACAATTTACATTCATGCTCAACATGTAACCATTCTTCACTATCTAGGTCATAAGGCTGGCGCTGCGGCGCCGGCTATACTTCTTTGTGCCGCGCTGCGGCGTCACACATCAATGCTAGAAACTTGGACTCGGCGCTGTGGCGCGAACTAACAGGGCCATTTCGGCGATACAGCACGGGACATTTTTCCTTGGACTGGCGCCGCGGCACCAGCTCTGTGGACCCGAAATTTTTACAGACTTTTAATTTTGTTAAACTCACGGGCTCGTAACTTCTTCGTTGTAAGTCCGAATTGGCTCGTTCAAGAGCCTACGGTTCACAAATCACATACTCTACGTGTTCATGCAAGAATTTTATCTATTTTGTTAACTAAAAATTCACCTATTAGTCCATTTTTAACTAAAATGATAAACGTTCGTGAACGTTCAACGCTCGTTTCTTCGTTCTAAGTCAGAATCCGGCCATTTTGGAGTCCGCGACTCTATAATGCCAAATACGAGTTTTCTTCATCGAAAACCAACATTTCTGAGTTCAAACATAAAATATGACTTCTACTCCGAGAATTTCACGAATTCGACGATTATCGTCCAATCGTGCGAATTTCGGCATAACTTCATTACTAACAATTTGTTCATCATTCCAAATGGATTCATTTCATTAACTATAAATCTCAACCTACATATTATAATAACTTATCTTTAATTTAGATTATGGCTTATTTCTCATAACTCATAATCTAACAAATTCTTCAATACATGATTTCCACTTCCTTTTGACTTATTATTGATTAAGTTATTTAAGCTACATTCTTACAATCTTATTAACCATACAAACTTCTTAAGTTAATCATATGACAAATTCACATATATATTCCATAAATTCATAACTTATTTAGGTTTAAGTTACTTATTCCTAATTTATTCGGCTTAAGCCCATTGCTTATCCAATCCTGATATGTTCTTAGCATACATGATCATCAAGTTATACTTCTCTTATCAGCCTACAGTGGTAGAGATAAAAGAGATAAAATCATTTACCTTTGAAGACTAACTTCCTCTTCTTTGGAAAATTTAACAATGGAAAGTTGGACTTATAAGTGCTTATCTTCTCTAACAATTAAGTTGCTTTTATAAGTAAGTTGTTGGATGAAATTTGAACAAGCAAATGAAAAATCCAAGCTTGGTATTTATAGGAGGGCTAAGGTTACGGCATTATGGTCATTAAGATATCCCACCTCCTTACTAACCTCCTTACTATTCACTACTTGCACACTAAGTAAACTTGGCCATCACACTTAATTCTTGCCCACCACATAAAGTCTTTTGTCACCAATTCACCCATGGGTTGCGCCATGGATCTAGCTTTATCCATTGGATCATTTAACGGGCCTTGGTCTTAATTTAATCAACTTATCTTTGGGCTTGCATTAGTTTAGTTTGGGCATTATATTGTTAACTACTTGGGCTTAACATTAATCCAACATAGGTTTATACCTTTATCCATATTAGACTTGTTCTTCATACAAGATCCACCATTCCATTTCATTAGATTTTTAATCCTTAACGTTCTCAAATTAAGTTCGCATGTGAAATATTGCGTTTTTCATACTTAGATTATTATTACATCATCCATCTCACCTCGATATTATAATGTTACGTATTTCTCAGAAGTTCAAAAATAAATCCCGAGCGAAAAATGATGAATATTGTTTTTCAGAAAATTTCTCGAAAAGCTTTTATTTTCGTCTTGGAAATTCAAACACTTTAATTCCTTCACGTAGTTAAAATACTACGATGTTCCGACGTTTTTAGGTTATAGAACGACGTTCATCAACTAACTCATAATAATAACAATTAATATTATTTTATTCATTACTAAATTATTTACAAAAGGTTCGATTTTTTGGGGCGTTACACTCTCTCTCCCTTATAAGGATTCTGTCCCCAGAATGACGTTAAAAAAAATTACACAAACAATTGAGGGTAATTTTTCTTCATCTTTTCTTCAAGTTCCCACGTTACTTCTTCGGCATCGTGGTTCTTCCATAACACCTTTACAGACAGTATAACCTTGTTTCGTAGAACTTGCTCTTTTCGATCGATGATTTGAGTTGGCACTTCCTCACAGGTTAAGTCCATCTTGATATGAATCGGCTCATACTCTATTACATGTTTGTAATCAGGCTTATAGGGTCATAATATAGATACGTGAAACACGTTATGTATTTGTTCTAGGTCTAGAGGTAACGCTACCATGTAAGCTGCCCCTCCCACCTTTTCTAATACTTCGAAAGGTCCTATAAACCTGGGACTTAATTTTCCTTTCTTTTCGAAGCGTATCTTTCCTTTCAAGGGAGATACCTTTAGAGATACATATGAACCTACTTCGAACTCCCTATTTACTCGATGCAAATCTGTAAACTTCCTTTATCTATCTTGAGCTGCCACCAATCGCATTCGTATCAGTTTCACTATATCCGCTGTTTGTTGCACCAATTCTGGTCCTAGCATACGGCGTTCTCCCACTTCATCCCAATACAACGGTGTTCCGAATTTTCTCCCATACAAGGCTTCGTAGGGCGGCATACCTATGCTTGCATGATAACTGTTGTTATACGAAATCTACTAATGGTAGATAATCATCCCAACTACCCTTGAAATCCATGACACAAGAACTCAACATATCATCTAACATCTAAATTGTCCTCTCACTCTGTCCATCAGCTTGTGGATGATATGCCTTACTCAACTTTAACTGCGTCCCCAACTGCTCCTGCAGACTCCTCCAAAAGTTTGACGTAAATCGTGGGTCACGATCTGACACAATCAAAACTGGTACTCCATGTCTGGAAATAACTTCCTTAACATAAAGTTTTGCTAACTGGTCTAAGTTATACTTAACCCGAATTGGCAAAAAGTGAGCTGACTTCGTTAACCGGTCCACTATTACCCAAATCTCATCATACCCCTTCTGAGTAGTCGGAAGTCCTGCCACAAAGTCCATCGTGATATGCTCCCACTTCCACTCCGGAATCTCCAATGACTGTAACAAGCCACTTGGTCGTTGATGTTTGGCCTTAACTTTCTGGCAAGTCAAGCACCTACTCACATACTCGACTATTTCTCTCTTCATGTTCGGCCACCAAAAACTCTGTCGAAGGTCTTGATACATCTTAGTGCTACTAGGATAAATTGAGTACCTTGAACTGTGAGCCTCTTATAAAATTTGCTCCTTTAATTCCGTCTCATTAGGAATCCAAATTCTTCCCTCAAATCTTAATAATCCCTCATTATCAAGACTGTACTTACTATATTTTTCATTGGTTAACCGCTTCTTTATTTGGTCACACTCATCAGTTTTGAGTTGCACCTCCTTAACTCTCTCTACGATGGTGGATTGGATCTCCGTCACAAACAGTCTCTATCCCGATTTGCTTGGTAACTTTACCTCTATCTTGATCCTAGCCATCTCTGTTATTAACTCAGTTTGAGTTGTTAACATAGACAACTTTTCCCGACCCTTTCTACTTTAGGCGTAGGCCACGACCTTGGCTTTTCCAGGGTGATACAGGATTTCACAATAATAATCCTTTATCAACTCTAGCCATCTCCTCTATCTCATATTCAACTCCTTCTGTGTGAAGATATATTTTAGACTCTTTTGATCCGTGTATATCTCACATTTTTCTCCGTAAAGATAATGTCGCCATATCTTTAAGGCAAAAACTATAGCGGTCAGTTCTAGATCATGAGTAGGGTAAACTTTCTCATAATCTTTCTACTGCCTATTCCATTGTGGGGTCCATTGTGGGGTCTACCAATGATTGTTCAGTCGTATAGATATTCCCCGATAAAAAGAATATTTCCCGACCAAACGAATATTTTATGACAACATGTTTATTTTACAAAATTTGTAAATATTACCTACAACTATAACATTAAATCAATTCCACACCCTATTATTCAAAATGATATTTATTGAAGATTAAATCTTTATTCATAAAAGTTGGGTCTTATAACCTCCCCTTCCTATGAAATTTCGTCCTCGAAATTGGTGTACGTACTTGGTATGTCGAAGAGGTGATGATACCTTATTTTCATTTCAGATTATAACTCACAGGACATTTCCTCAATATCACAAAACTTTGACCTGAGGTATAATCTTTGAGTAGAATATATTCCTTCTTATCCAAGATTTTAACAAGTACCTCTTCATACTTTAAATCTTCCGCTATCTTGTCTAGTTCTAATTCGATAATGTGGTTCGGGTCTTCCACATATTTACTTAACATAGATATGTCGAAAACATTATGAACACGAGACATACCTGGCGGTAAGGCGAGCCTATAGGCCACAGTTCCTACTCGATCGAGGATTTCAAATGGGTTAATGATTCGAGGATTGAGCTTTCCTCTCTTTCCAAATCTCGTAACTCCTTTCCATAGAGCAACACGTAATAACACATGGTCTCCAACATTGAATTCCACGTCCCTTCGATGAAGATCAACATAACTCTTTTGTCGACCTTGTGAGGTTTTTATACGTTGATGGATCATTTGAATCTTTTTCGTTGTCATGCGTACCAATTCTGGTCCCAACAACGTTGCTTCACCCACCTCATCCCAGTATACTGGAGAATGACACTTTCGTCCATACAATGCCTCAAATGGATTCATGCCTATACTTGCTTGATAACTGTTATTGTAAGAGCATTCCACTAATGGCAAGAACTTGTACTAACTTCCTTTGAAGTCTAGGACACAAAGTCTTAATAGATCTTCAAGAGTTTGAATAGTCCTCTCCGACTGCCCGTCCGTCTGAGGATGATATGCAGAACTGAATCGTAAATCCGTGCCCATAGCTTTCAACAAACTGACCCAAAATCATGAAGTGAATCTTGGGTCTCGATCAGAAACTATGGATACTAGCATACCATACAATCTTACAATCTCATTTATGTATATACGAGCAAGACGTTCAAGTGAATAAGTTTCTCGAATAGGTAAGAAATGAGCAAACTTGGTTATTCTATCGACAATGATCGAAATTGCATCTATGCCTTGGTAAGACCAGTAACGTAATCCATGTTAATGTTCTCCCACTTCCATTATGGAATTTCAAGTGGTTGCAATGGACCTTTTGATACTTTATGCTCCGCCTTGACACGTTGATAAGTTAGACACCTCGAGATAAACTCCGTTATCTCCCTCTTCATATTGCTCCACCAAAATATATGTCGAAGATCACGATACATTTTGGTACTTCCAGGATAGATTGCAAACGGTGTGTTGTGTGCCTCCATCATGATTATATACATCAAATCAGAGTCGTTAGGAACACAAAGTTTGGAGTTTACTCGAAGTATTCTTTCTTCATCGATTCTTGCTTCTGAAATAGCACCTTCTTGTACTTTCTTCCTCATACGCATCAGCTCAAGGTCTGTAGCTTGAGTAGCTTTAACTTTATCGATTAAAGTCGGTTCTACTTGTATATTTAACATCATCACGTGGGTCCCTAGAGTCTTTAACTCTATCTCCATCCTTTATAAGTCATAAAAAAATGGGCCTTTGCGTTGACAATATCACACTCGTACCCGCATACGATCTTCTATTCAACGCGTTAGCTGCCACGTTTGCTTTTCTAGGATGGTATTGAATGGTATGATCATAATCTTTCAATAGCTCGAGGTAACGTCGTTGTCGCATGTTGAGTTCCTTTTGGGTGAAGAAATATTTAAGGCTTTTATGATCTGTATAGATCTCTACTTTCTTCCCATACAGGTAATGCCTCTAAATCTTTACCGTGAAAACGACTGCTGCCAACTCTAGATCACGAGTAGGATAATTTCTCTCATATTCTTTGAGTTGTCGTGAGGCATAGGCTATGATGTTCCTATGTTTCATGAGAACACATCCTAAACTTTTGCCTGAAGCTTCACTGTAGATGACAAATCCTTTCGAACCAGATAGTATTGTCAGAACAGGTGCTGAAATGAGTCTCCACTTGAGTTCTTGAAAACTCCTCTGACAATCCTCGCTCCATCCGAATTTTGTATCTTTTCGTGTCAACTGAGTTAACGGAGTGGTGATTTGAGAAAATCCTTCCACGAACTTCCGACAATAATCAGCTAAGCCTAGAAAGCTACGTACTTTGGTTACTGACTTAGGTTTCTCCCAACTTTGTATTACTTCAATCTTCACTGGATCAACTGAAATTCCATGATTTGATATCACGTTCCCAAGGAATGCTACTTCCTCAAGCCAGAACTCGTATTTCTTCAACTTAGTGTATAATTTGTTTTCACGAATCTTTTGGAGTATCAACCTCAAGTGTTGCTCATGATCTTCACGGCTTTTGAAGTATATGAGGATGTCATCAATAAAGACAACCACAAAATGAGCCAAATATTCCTTGAATACTTAGTTCATCATATCCATGAAAGCAACAGGAGCATTAGTCAATCCAAAAGACATGACTAGGAATTCGTAATGCTCGTACTGAGTTCTGAAAGCAGTCTTTAGAATGTTATCAGTTTTAATCTTTAACTGATGATATCCAGAACGAAGACCGATCTTTTAAAAGAATTTGGCACCTTGCAACTGGTCAAACAGGTCATCAATGCGGGGCAATGGGTACCTATTTTTGACAGTGACATGATTCAACTCCCGATAAAAAATGCAAAGTCGCATACTCCCATCTTTCTTCTTTACGAATAGAACAGGAGTGTGACAACCCCAAAACAGGTCCATTCCATCCAACCCATTCTGAGTCGTCAAATACATGGTACAGAAAACAACTACAACTCTATTACAACAATTGTCGTACAAAATACAACAACACATATACTGTGAGTTTGAATAAAAATATATACCAAATGTAATTCATGTTCCAACCGTGGACATCACCTCACAATGACACCTTACATAAAGGTATAGTCAAAAACTATTTTAGAAATTAGAATCTTTGGGAAGTGCTCAAGGAAACCTTCGTACATAGGAGGCCACGCATCTAGGTTATGATAGATATCATATGGCCACAGAATTATCCTTGGTTGACCCAATAGACCCCAAAGAAAAATGAGAAGATTACTATCATATTCTTCCCAATGGTGAGTCTTCTCTTGACTTATCATTATCTCCACTGTCTCTAATTGAGAATTATACTTCAAACAAACACCAAGATTATATAGGTAGTGCCCATAGATATACTCAGTAAGTAGATGAGCACAACCCTGTCTTATGATGACACGAGGTTGTATGTCATTAGACATCTTGTATGATAGAGACAAAATACCCTTCCAACGTTGGGTTCGCCTCACCCTATTTTCTTCACCAAATATAACTACTAAATGATGATCACCGTTCTATTCCCTTGTTACCCCCGCTCGACCCAGCTACACTCTTATTACCTGAAAGGAATTGTGAAGCAAAAGGGTGAGCACAACTAGCTCAGTAAAGAATATCATGACTAAAGATAATTAAATTATCAATAGCCTTCATCAATAATAAATCAGAGATTTAGAACATATGGTAAATGATAAAAATTTCAACCATAGTTGCAGCGGAACGAGCAATCCATTAGAAGAGTCAAATAGACTATAAAGTCTATTATCTTCTCCATGTTAAAAATCCATCAACAATATTTTATCCCTGTAACATCAATCAATAGTTCCTTTCCACAATCATATGAATAACTCATAATCGTAATTGTAGTTCTAAATTCCTTTTCTCATCCAGTACAAAGATAATTTTCATCACCTGAAACATCAAATATCATGGTTATACCAAATCACAGTTCCTGTTCATAATCATACTAATAACTTCATCTTTGCACTACGGGCCAAAGATATTCATCAACAAGTCATCTTTGCACTACAGGCCAAAGATATTCATCAACAGTTCATCTTTGCATTATTGGCCAAAGATATTCAACAACAGGTCATCTTTGCACTACGGGCCAAAGATATTCAACAACAGTTCATCTTTGCACTACAGGCCAAAGATATTCATCAACAGGCCATCTTTGCACTACATGCCAAAGATATTCATCAACAATCACTACAGGCAAAATATATTCATATCTCAAAGAAATATATAATCATTTCAGAATTTATATAAACAATAATTATAACCATGTTGATCAATTCACCTTTGCACTTAAGCTTAAGATATTCAATTATAAATTCAATGGTCATGATCATACCAGTCACAATTCAACTTTGCACTACAGGCCAAAGAGAACCCTAGTCATGATCATACCAATAATCTACCCATGTTTACACTCCAGTGAAAGAGAATTTCAACATCAGGGTTATAAAAATGTTATATATGATGATAAAAATAATATGATTAACATATAGTTTTAATCTCAAGAGTAATATTCGTAACTCATGAATAGTAACCCCGACACAAAAGATAGAAATTCTACAATAAAATTCATACCAATATTTCGGTATAATGATATTAAAAGAATAACATTACTTAAATTTATAAACAATTTATTTATATTGTTTACACTTTACTAATTAATGCATTTAATCATCATAAAATGCCAACTCTTACAATTTCATCATCAATAATCAAAACCCTCATAAAAAATCTGCATATACCTCGTATAGGATTCTCAAGTCATAAAATCCTATTTTCCAATTTTCTTACTTCACAAAACATATTTAATTCATTTACTCATAACTAGACCATTTTTATGAAAAATACCAAATCAGTCCCAAAAATATTTCTTTTCTGAAATTTAGCATAATATAGTCCCATAGTGAACATATATTTTTCTCAGAATTTTTAAAAGTCATTTACTATTTTTCATATGGCCAAAATAGCCGAATATTTAGACATTTATCAAAAATTGTACTTTTGTCTAAAAATTCTGAAATTTACAGAGTATACTTCTATCATATACATGTACTCCCAATAAAAATTTCATCAATTTTGGAGTTAACCACAAAGAATTATAAGCTGTTACTTCTAAAATAGTCTTTTCTCATAAAATTCATAACTCTCAATCTATACATCCAAAAATCACCATTTTTGGACACAATCAAGAAAATTCATCAAAATATCATTTCAAATTTTTCCAGAATTTTTGAAGATCAGAAAAATTACGAAACTGAAAATCATAACAACCCTTAAAATCCCTTAATATCCCTTACAATCCCTTACTACCCCTTACAATCCCTTACAATCCCTTACAATCCCTTACAATCCCTTACCTCAAAAGAGCAGTACTTCTGACTGGATATCGGATATGATGCTGAAGGAAACTTGCACTAATGAATAGCAACTCACCAAGTATCTAAAACTCACAAAATATACTTCATAATATAGAGAGAGAAAGAGAGAAAGCTTATGTTTCTGGTGTGATTTTCAATTCTAACTTAGCCCTCTATTTATAGGAAAATTTTGATAGGTTTGACCTGCAACCTGATGGCTTTACCTGCTACTATTCCCACCCACCACATTTGAAATATAATTCAGCACATTTCTTCACCAACCACAAGTGGGGCCCACCAATTCTAGAATTTTCCACCAAAATGATAAACTCCAAAAATTCAACAATTTCTGAACCAGTCATCTCGTAAAATTCATAATAAATCATACGTTCATTTTTAACGGTTCAAAATTTGTGGACATATACTCAACTTATATATGTATAACATATCCAAATATTACCACGATCCAACGGTCGGATTAAAAATTATAACCCTCGCAAAATATCTCAAAAACCCTAATTTTTAATACCTCTATTCCGATAAAAATACTGATAAAAACCTCAATATTAACTCCTTCATTTTTAACCACAAAAATATATCCCTCATTTATATCCACATAAAATAAATATTTTCTTATCATATGAATCAATAATTAATTATTCACAAATAATATTACAGAATCACATTTATGACAACCAGACCGTTCCCAAGAAAGAGGGGGCTTTCCAATAAGGATTTCTCCTTACTGGCGCGCAATTAGATGACCAAACCTCTCCTTAGACAGAACTTTATAGACATTGCCAATAATGCTATCTAATAATACTATTCAAATAATATGAATTATTGATCTGATAATGGGAAATATTGTGCAGCAACAATTATTGAACAACAATAATACAAAATTTCAACGTAGCAATTATTGAATCAATAAAATAAAATATTGAACAGTAATTACTGTAACAATTATTGAGTAGTGCTTTCTTACGTAAGAATCAATAATTTCAAAAATACTGTGCAATACCGTGTGATACTATGCAATAACGCGTATTACTGTATTTTAACCACCGGGTATTTCAACAGTATTAACGGTAACAACTACGCCGTTATTTGTAAAAACTTAATTTTGTCGTTTTCTTCACCCGACAGTTATTCTGTTATGGGGCCCACAAATGTCTGCGTTATCGTAAGAATATTCTCCGACAGAAAGAATATTCCACGACCAAACGAATATTCCCCGACAACAATGATTATTTTATAACCACTTGCTTATTTTGAAAAAAAATCATATTTCACTCATAACTTTAAATTTTTATCAATTTAACCATTTACTGAATAGTAATTATAAGAAAAATTGAATACTTTTATTTCATAAAATTCGGGGTCTTACAAGGAGCACCCCAAGGAGACGTACTAGGACGAATGAAACCGATGTCTAACAGTTCCTGCAGTTGAGTTTTTAACTCCTGAAGTTCAATAGGAGCCATTCGATATGGGGTTTTGGAAATGGGTTTTGTACCGGGTTCAAGGTCAATACTAAATTAGATTCACACTCTGGGGGTAGGCCAGGAAGTTCTTCAGGGAATATGTCAGGAAATTTATTAACAATAGAAATATCATTATTTAACGTATTTTTGTTTAAATTCGTGACATGGGCTAGGAAAGCTTGACATCCATTTTTCAATAAACGAATGACTTTATGGCTTGATATGATAGTGATTGACTTTAGTGGTTTAGTTGCTTGAATTCACATAATAGGTTGGCTAGGAATATGAAAGCTAACAACCTTACAAAAATAATCAATTTTTGTACGATGAGTAGTTAACTAATCAATCCCTAAAATCACATCAAATGCAAGTATTTTGAAAAAGATGAGATCAACAGGTAATGTGAGGGTGCCAATTTGAATCAAACAAGATTTATAAACAGTGGATGTAATGAAGGTTTCTCCTAACGGAGTTTCAAAAGATAAGTCAAAGTCTAATTTCTCTAGAGTCAAATTTAAATGTTGAGCGCAAGTAGGTGAAATAAAAGAATGGGTAGAACCGGTATCCAATAAGGTATAGACTTCGCAAGAGTTTATGATTAGTTTACCCGTGATAACTTCATTCGAATTCCTCACTTTTTGGGATGTCACAATAAACGCTTTCCCTTGAACTACCAGCTTTGACTTGTCTGGGATAGCCTTTGGTGTCTCCATCTTAGCTGGAATTGACTTCACTACACGATAAAATCGAGGTAGGTGACCTTCTTTTTCGCAATTGAAACACTCATTGTGTTGCTACGTACAGTTTGGACGGATGTCCCTCATCTCCATATTTATAGCATACGACCACTGGTCATTCTCCTTCCTTAAAAATGGGTTTTGGTGCTGCTGTCTTTCCATCATTATTGAATATCCTCTTTTTGAATTTTCCACTTCTATTATCTTGGCTAGGATTACCATCGAAGTGGTTACCATTTCTGGCATGATAATTTTCTCCACATTTATTGTCACCGCTTCGATGGCTGCTACCACTGATATTATCATTTTGCTGACTGCTATCTTTTGGTTGGTCTAACTCATTATCGCGCTCCAATAACTGAGCCCTATTCACAGCATCTGAATACAAGCAAAGTTTGTGAGAAATAAGATATTGACGTATTTCGAGTTTCAAACCTCACAGAAATATTCGCGTCATTTGCTCCTCACTATCAACCAAATGGGATGCAAACCGGGATAACTCGGCAAACTTAGCCTCGTATTGCGATACGGTCAAATTGTTTTGCTCCAGCTTGATGAATTCTACCTCCTTCATGTGACGAATACTTTTAGGAAAGTACTTGTCGTTGAACAATTCTTAGAACTTCTCCCAAGAAATCTTTAGTGCGGAAGGTTGAGTATGTTTTACAGATTCCCACCAATAATCTGCCTCTCCTCGCAACATAAAGGTGGCAAAGGAAACTTTTTGCTCCTCGGAGCATCCTAAGACATCAAATATCTTGGTGATCTGCTTAATCCACATGTCTGCCTTAAGTGGTTCTGGCTTTCCCAAAAACTCCGGTGGTCCCAGCTCCTTGAATTGCTTAGCGGTGACATGCCGAGAGTTGCCATTAACTCCACCAACATTTTGAACAGGAGTCTCTCTCATTTGGTATTGCATGAATTGTAGAAAGCTCCAAAACATCCCATCGTTCATCATTTGGTCGGTGTTGTTGTTTATATGAGGATTATTGCCTTCCCGATGCACATTATCCTGGTTATTGATCGGCGGTGACTCAATAGTCTTATGTGCTCCATTGCTTATCTCAATATTTTTAGTTGCCATTATCAAACAATGCCACAAAACAAGGGTTAATTGACATATCGCATATTATTCCTATATTCTGACCGACCAATTAAATAACAAATAAGCTTAGGTAGGCCATACTAGCAAATGATTTACCCATCTCTCCCCTCCTAGTTCTAGTATCAAATGTCAGCCAGGGATCATATCCCTAAGCTTTGATACCAACTGTGACGCCCCCAAAATAGGTATACACAACCCATTCTGAGTTGCCAAATACATAGTACATAACTTAAATACAAAGTTAATTAACACAATTAATAATTATCCTGCAGAATACGAGAAAACTTAAGCTGAGAGTTTTAACAGGAATATTGTCTCATAGACAATATCCAAACTCAAATGGAGTCCTCATTACAATTATTATCACACTATTTTATAGCATAGTGAGGACTATTATAGCCACCATCTTGGTCCATCACTCCATTCCCCGACTAGTCCTAGCTATATTCTCATTTCCTGAAGAGAACAATGAAAGAAAAGGTTAAGCTCAACTAGTCCAGTAAAGAAAATTATGAGTAAGATAATGTAGAATAAATTATCCTTAGCCTTCAACAGTGTAAAAACTGAAAGAATAAAATAGACAACAAGTTTAACTATAGCAAAATAAGCAATCCATTAGAAGAGTCATATAGAGTATGATGTCTACTATCTTCTATGATTTAAAAGTTCATCATCAATATTTTATCTTTGTAACACATGTCAATAAATAATCCACATCACTAAATTATCCATGCACTACGAGCCAAGGATATTCGTTAGTATCACATCCACGAATTATCCATACACTACGGGCCAAAGATATTCGTTACCAATGGTCATGATCATGCCAAATAACTGTCCATCAATGCACTACGGGCTAGTGAGGACTTTTACCACATCCTTTGTAACATTACAGGTCATAATTATACCGATACATAATTCCTAGTCATAATTATCCCAATCAACAGTCCATCTATTCACTACGGGCCAAAGAAGACTTTCATCATAATATAAGCATGAGGATGATGGCAATGATATAAAAATTCAATTAAGTGAGATCAAGGATAAATTTTAAAGATTTATAATTTAATTTATCCAGAGTTCAAGAATGTCCAAATTGTCAACATGATAAATACTTTGTGGAGTAAAATTCAAGAATAATATTCATGTATCAAAAATAATTTGGACAGAAAAGAAATTAATTTTTGTTATGAATAGTAACCTAGGTGAATAGTACCCTATGAATAGTACTTCGTGAATAGTACTCTATGAATAGTACCCCGGCATGAAAAGATTAAAATTTAACAAGAATGTTCAGAAAAATATTTCTATGAAACGATACTAGATGATGCGCAAATTTTAAGGATATTCTTCTAATTTCAAGGAGTATAGAAGAAATATTTATCAAAATAAGTATAGAATTAGGAATATGAAACGAAATAATATTACTTACATACTACAGAGTATGGAAGAAAATATTATTTCTTACGAATATTGAACAAAATAATATCCCTTACCTTAGTAGGAGAGTAATTCCGACTGGTATAGTGGATATATTCTTGAAGAAAACTTGCACTATTTTATATACTCAAAGCTTCCTTAAACTCAAAAGAAATACGCTTAATATTATAAAAGAAGAATTCTTTAATTCTGGTGTGATTTTTATTTCTAAACTAAGAATCCTATTTATAGAAGAATGGCTGGGTACTATTTGAATATAATCACGGGTGAACAGGAGAAGAACTCACGGGCGAAGTTCGTCTGAAATTCACGTGATTTTTATTATGTCGTACTGTACAGTACTATGTAAATACTATGCAGTACTATGCAACACTATGCGAATACTATGCAATATAAAACAAAAAGTTTGAGATAACTTTCTATCGACGATTTTGAAAAATGGTAAGTGGGGTCCATGTAATAAGCCAAATTTATAATAAATTCTTCATAACAAACCCCTTTTATTTATCACAATTCACTTGACTAATCACATTTTTAATCTTTCAACATTTATTCATTATTAATATTATAACTCATAATATTAACAACCAGATCATTCACAGGAAAGAGGGGGCTTCCCGATAAGGACTTCTCCTTATTGGCGGGCAATTAGATGACCAAACCTCTTTCCTCGACAAAACTTTCAAGACATTATCTAAAATGCAACTAATAGTATGAATAACTGTGTCGTCTCATTTATTAATTTAATAATATAAAATATTTTACAGATGATAGTGTGACAATAACTGAATCAATAATATGAGATACTATGCATCAACTATTGTTGCAATCATTGAATAAAACTGAGTGACTTCTCATGTACGCATCAATAATCAAAGATACTATACAATACCATGTGCTACTGTGCAACCACGCGTATTACTGTACTTTTATCACTGGGTATTTCAATAGTTAACAATAAACGTTTTATCGTTATTTTTATAAAAATGTTATTTCTGTCTCTTTCTATATCTTACAGTTATTCTGTTGTGGGGTCCACCAATGATTGTGCCCCTGTACGAATATTCCCCGATAAAAAGAATATTCCCTGACCAAACAAATATTTTATGACAAGTTGCTTACTTTGCAAAATTTGTAAATATTACCCACAACTATAACATTAAATCAAATCCACATCTTATTATTCAAAATGATATTTAGAGAAAATTAAATCTTTATTCATAAAAGTTGGGGTCTTACAGCTAATGATTTGTTAAATAAAATTGGAATTATATTGATTAAGTAATTAAATTAAATAAAGTGTGACGATTGTGTACTATATAATAAGGAAGTTATAAGAATAAATTAGGAAGGTGTTATTTGATGCTAGCCAAAAAAGGTCTTATGTACTTTGGTATTTTAAACAGCTACTTTTTGTATTTTAACTGATGCGTTAAAATCAATTTTAAGGTTTTGTCAGTTTTATTCTACGTAATAAGATTCCTAAGGCTAAGAAGAAGAAAAACACAGAGAAGAAGATAGAAAGAGAGAAATTGGGAGAGAAAGAGAAGAAATTCTCTGTAAATTGAGAAGGTTTTGAGAATCAAAGAAGGAAGAAGAAGAAGAAGAAGAAGAAGAAGAAGATTCATATCATCTATTCTAAGTTTAAAGAAGAATCAAAGGTAAAATTCCTAACTAGTTTATGGTTTTATTTTTCTAAAGCCTTTATAATTGGGATTTGGTAGTTGAATTTGTTGAGGTATAGTTTATATATGTTTATGGATAGATATAATTTGTTAATGGTCATCTAGAAACAATTTTGGAGTGTTTAAACTCATGAAAACATGTTAAAGATGAAGAATTGAGTTTTTGGTTGAATATGTATATTTTGGTCAATTTTGAGACTAAAATTAGTAATGAAATCATTATAGAAACCTTAAATTGATGATGGATGTTGTCAAAATGTTTAAAAATGAAAAGAACGTAAGTTGAATTAATCAATTTGGTTAAGAAACAAATTTATAGTGATTGAATTCGCTAAACATGTTAAAACATGAAAATTTAGTATAAATATGAGTTTTGGGTCAGTTAATGCTTCTTTAAATTGTTGATACTTTGGTATGTTGTTGTTCTATAAATTACGAGTCCATAGAGTCGAAAATGGACTCAATTGGATGTGTATAACTCGAGTTATGAAGGTTGGAGGGAGAAAGGGTAAAAAATTCGCAAGAACAACTAAAATGGAAAAAAAGCGCGCACCTTTCTGCTAGGGGGTGCTGCAGCACTGCCCCAAAGGCTATTTGGGGCGCTGCAGTGCGGGAATAGTAGTTAGGGCCACACTATTTAGACATGTTATAGTAAAATGGCCATTACGTTTTCATACGAAGTCCGATTGAGGCGATTCAAAATTAACTGGTACGAGGACGAATAGACCTACAACTTTCATTATTTAAGATATTCAATTTGAGGTCTTTAGAAGGGGTCAAAATGGTCATCGTTGGGACTGATGTGTATTCGGAGGCAATCAAATGGCGTCAGGCATACACGTATGCAAGTGTAGTGCTTATGATGATAAAAGATGTTGTTATAAGTTATAAAACATAATGATGCTTAACATTAATAAAATATTTTATAAGTTATAAAACATAAGTATTAGGAAGTATAATGATGCTTAACATTAGTAAATGATTTACTAGATAAGTTGTATAAGCATACTAAGCATACACAAGAGAGACGAATCGGGCGTGTGACGAATGAACGTCGAAACGCTTTGACACGTGTTTATGAACTTAAAAAGTGCTTCAATTAAATTGAAATGAACATTATAAGATATGGAATGAGGTTAATATAAAACCAATAAGGAATCCTAGCAAGACTTAAGCACTTGAATAAACTTCGAGTATGACTAAGAAGAAATGTAGTGAGATATAAGTTGAAAGTTAACACAATCAAATTGAATATTATGTATTGATTAGTAGGAAGGGTTATGAGATGTAGAGTAAAGTTTATATTACAACTACTATGCGTTATTATGTGACTAATAGTTGATGTGTATGATTATATAATTATGTAGGGCACGTGAAGTGCAGATAGGTGTAAGCTGTTAACTATTATTAGTAAATAATGATTAAGGCAAGTCTTTAAGTTCCTATTTGCTATGTGAACTTGATGATTAACTGTTTTAAATGTATATTGCAAAGAGAATGATGTATTACATATGTTGTAAGTATGAACTTTTAAAGTCAATTTATGACTACGTTAGTTGAGGAAAGAATATTGATTGAGTTATGGAACTCAATCTTTATTTGATATGTGATGTACAACATATATAATGTGTTTAGACAGATATTTATGATGTATAAGATGAGCATGCTATTTATGTCCTACGTGTTGCATGAAAACTGTTAGATTTTCTGGGCTATCGAGCTCAACCTTGCAAATAACCATATTTGCTGGTTAAGGATTCAAGGTAACACTATGTGCTTCTTGAATGATGCGTGTTAGTTCCCAGAGGCACAATAGTTATCTAGAAGGGGGGGGGGTTGAATAGATATTTTAAAAGTTCTTTTACAAAATATTTGTTAATTATGATAATGATTTAATCACAGCGGAATTAAGATTTGTTTGTTTTCCATTTAAGATATAACGAGTTAATAAAAGTTAAGCAGTTATGGCAAGAATATAAGAGACACAGTATTTTAAAGTGGTTCAGAGCACTCAAAGCTCATAGTCCATTCTTCTACTCCTTGAGTAGGAAATCCACTAAAGATATCTTTACAATCTATGAATCTCATAGATTCCCTCAAGACCAGCAATCTTGGAACTTCTTAGTTCACTATAGAACTCTTCAAGTCCAGTAGACTTGGTACTTCTCACTTCACTTAGAACTCTTCAAATTCTTCTGACTTGGAACTTTTTATTTCACTTGATAATAGTTGAGTTCTTGAATGGTGCTACTCAGTTTCTATTAAGCTTGAGTGTAAAAGAATTGGGTAGCTCAGCAAGCTTTTCTTTTCAGATCATTGAGTTGAGCGTTGAGTATTCTTCAGCATTTTGTTCTATGCTTGCTTGAACTTTACATCTAATTTAGTTTTGCAAATATGATGCCTTTGAAATGTATCCGTTTGAAGACATACGTTGAAGCATTAAATGCATTTGACATTTCTGAGCTCTGATGGAGACTTTCTGCACAACTTCTAATTAACAGTCTGGCCCACTTACACAATAGACTGCTATCTCACCTAACACCTGAAAAAGTATTTTCTACTAACCCATAGTACTTTCCTTAGCTTCTTCAATACATCTCTTTGTTATATACTAAGGATGACTGTTGTGTCATTGGGACTCCCGAGGACTTCAACGTTTATAATCTATTCCATATTTGTTGTGATTTATTCTTAAACGAATGGACAAGGTTCGATGCTTCTGATACTGACAAATAAAGCTCTACGATCATGATCGTGGTGACATGCCACCTTGGTGATTGATTCAGCACTAGTAAATGAGAACACTATAATTTCTCTTAAGTACTTGTACACTACAATCTTCAATTGCTTGACTTGCAGACTCTATGCTTCTAATAGCACACTACGATCTCCGAGTTGGCTCTGCAGGCGTTTAGACAACTCTATGATTCTGGGAGAGGCCCTCCAAAGCAGGCAGACTACGATTTCTCGATGCTCTACGATTTTGCTTGGCTTCTGCAATCTCTTGACTGGCTCGACAGACTACGATTCTGTTGAAGCCTATCTATTACATTTCAAGACATAAATCAACCTAATAGCTTTGATCTTTTCTTCTATACATTCATTTACAAAATGATAAACATTAAAGCTCAGATCAACCTAACAAGTTTGATCTACCACTAAGTCCTTGTACATGTATTCCTTGAAGGACTTTACATATAATCATGAATATTTACTTTCAACATCAAATTTAAATATGCAATCTCCTAACAATCTCCCCCTATTTGATGTTGACATAACCAAGGAGATTTGTACCATGATTATCAATTTCTCGATGCAGTTGCTAGAAAGTAAATATAACTTAGTGTTTCAGTGAGCAACTGAAATCTCTAAAGAATAAGCATGAATTTATTGATGTTTGTAAAGACAAATATTACAATTAAGCTTAGATACATCAATAAGAAATGAGTTCCAACTTTCTATTTCTTCTGCCTTTTGTTCCTTGGAGGATTGACATATTCTGCAGCTCTCCCTCTCCTGCTGGCTTCGTCTCTCCATGCTATATCTTCCAGCTTGCTTTGACCTAGCCGTTCCCAATGATCGTGTCTATTCATGAATGCAGGATCTCTAATTGGCATGTTTAGGCCTCTAGTGGTTACACCTTGTGAGCTGGGAGATGGCTCTTGACTCCTTAGCGGTTGTGCCATGATAATTTGTTACTATTCAGGTCGTGGAGTCTGATGGCGAGACTATCGTGCAGGAGGACTCCTTGAAGATGGAGCAATAAATTTGCCTCTGCCTCTGACTTTTCCTTTCTCTCCTTCCCCTTTATTCTCCCTCTTTATGTCAGCATCAATGGTTTGAATGTCTTCAGATAGTCAAGTCATGCCTTGGATGAGTTCGTGGAGCTGATTCTTGGAGTGAGCAATGTCTTCACAGTTTTCTTGGACTAGAGTCTCAGTTCGAGATTCCTTCTTCTGTAGAATGGCCAAGATAGTTTCTGTTTGTTACATTTGGCCCATGGAAAATTCTTGGAATTCTTTCATTAAAGTTCGTAGACTCGTGAGACTTTCCATCATAAGATTATTTTGGGATTCCTGAGTATTCTGCAAAATGAGAACTGCTTCCCTGTGTTTCTTGGCAGCCTAAAAGTTAATTTGATCCCTTTCATTTATACTCTGAATCATTTCCTTTATGATCTCCCTAAGCTTCTTTGTAAGCTAGTACTTAGGTTGTTGGGGAGGGTGTTGGCAGCATCGATCAAATGAGTTAGCCTCTGATGAACAAGGTCTGAGTGAACTTTAAGATCTTCTTGTATGTCCTTGGTCACCTTCTAAGATACTTTAGACAACTCCATTTTGGTAGGAAGATCTAATATGAGCTCAAGGAGTTGCTAATTATTTGGAGGAGAGGCTCTTGTATATTGATCTTGCATATTGTAGAGAGCAATATCAAGATCGAAATAGTTATTGGTTGATGAGGAAGGGATATTGGATGGAGGAGCAGGTGTGTAAGGTTGAGTCTAAGGAGGAGGTGACTCTACGATTAGAGTTGGTGACTCTACGATTGGAGTATGAGCTATGTTAGCAGAGTGAGAGATGATAGAAGACTGGATCAATACAAAATTAGGCATGTTTGGTTCATCAGTTACAGAATGTTGGGATTCTGTAACTAGAAATTGATTTAGTGGATGTAGTATCACTTCCAACCATCTTGGCAATTCATAGAATTGGTTGAAGGTTGATGGTGGACAGTGACTAATCCTAAAAGAGATGGGAATAGATTATACCTCACACCCATATTCTGAAGAGGGACCATTAGTAATCAGCTTTTGGGAAAAAGTGAGGTTGCATGGGAATCCATGAGATAGCACGGAGATTACTGGAAAAGTTTTGAAGGTCCAGAACATGTGATCCCAGGAGTTGAGGATTTGGGCTCTGTGAAAGTGCATCGTAGGTAAATAGGAGAACAATTGATTATAGTTGGCTCTCATATATCCATCCCAGCCCACTGCAACAATCTCAACTTCATCATCCTCTTCTTCTTCTCTGTCTTCATTTGAAGTTTCCACTACATCGATCATCTCCACTTCTCTTCTTTGCTCTTCTGCTCTCTCATCCTCCATAGCTTCAACTCTTTCCATTTCTATAGTTTCTGAAGCTAGTATCTCTTGAGGGACTGAGGGAGGTTCATGATGATCTCTTGATAATTCATCCTCAGCTGTAGCCTTCTCTGACATAGGAACTTCGTTAGGCTCCCCCTTAATTTGATCATTCGTTTGAACTTCAAGTTGTTCCCCCTCAACTAGAGCATTCTCTAGTGCAGGAACTTTAGGATGCTTCCCGTCAACCTGAGCTGTATTCTCCTTAATAGCTTCGGGTAGCTCTTTCTCAGCAGTTGTTATTCTGTCTTCCTCCTTTAACACTCCTTCATTGACAAGAATGTATTTTTTGACAAGTTTTCTCTTTGTCTTCCTAGGCTGAGCCACAGTCTCAACACTTTCTCCAACTTCAGCTCTGAAAGTTTGATCAGGCTGAGAAGATGCTGTAGCATCGTCTTCTGGAGTGGTTTCAAGTATGGACTCTATGGTCGGTAGTGACTCTACGATCGAAGAGAAAGAAGACTTCTTTGACTTATGGCTGCGTTTTCCCTTCTTAAGCAGCTGAGAGATGGTAGCTCTATCTTCTTCTTCTACAGATTGTTGTTCTTTCCCTTTCATTTTCTTCAGAGTTTCAGTGCCTAAACTCCCTTGAGGTACATCAGTGGTTGAACCTTGAGGCTCCTTTGTTGTCTGAGCCTTCATCTTCCTCTTGCCCTTGCTTTTTTTGACCAAAGTAATGGGTTCCTCTTTATTATTTTCTTCTTCTTCATCAGTTTCCTTCACAACTGACATATATCTTGGTAGCCCAGACTCCTTCGCTTCACCAGTCCTTCCACTGGATTCAGACATCATTCTGACATTTTCTGTGTGATTTCTTTTCCAGTTTTGAAATAGTTACTGGGTCATCCTTCTGTTGGGATTGATAGATTCTCCTTCATTATTCTCAATTTTGTCACCCATTGCTAATTGCAGGATGATGCTTATAAATCGCCCGTAGAGCATTTTTCTAGAGCTCTTTGATTTCTTTGAACTGAGTATCCACTTCCCAATCCAATCGATGAGTAGGGCCCCATAGTTGAGTTGAACCCAAAAGCAGATTGTTGTCATGAGCTTAAGTTGTACTTCATTCATAGAGTCATGGCCAGAGCTCTTACGACATATACATTTCCTAATAATGTTAGCCAAAAACTCATACCTTTAGGGAAACTCTTTCTTCTTGTACCCCTTGATGGTCTGAAATTTTTTATGATGCATCTTCTTCAATCCTTTATGAAAGTCGATGACCTGCATAGATAGAAGTCCTTTTGATTTGAAACCTAGGGCTAGGTTTATATCTTCAACTTTGAGTTTAGTTTGCTCTCCCTTGACCCTTGTGGTGATAACATCATTCTCAAAAGCTCCATTTCTGTAGAACTCTTTCACCAGCTTCGGGTAGATCCATGTGCTGGTGCCCACAGCTTCTTCAAGACCAACTTTCTTCAACAGAGACAAAATCTTGTGGAATTGAGGGTCAGCTGTCTTGAACTCATTGAAGTAGAGTCGGTAACCAGTGATAACATTTGAAACTGGTATTGATTTCCTTGCACTGAGGTTGGTTGAGCGTTTCTGAAAGCTAGGGTTTCTGCTGGTAGAGACAGAGAGGAATAAGCTTTTTGAACTTTTGAGGTGAGTTTTCAAAAAGTCCTTTTCAAAATATACTTATAACTTCCATCCTCCCGATTTGCATAGTGGGGCATGTGTCAAGTCCTACTTGGCTCCACGATTTTAACTAATGTGGAAAATACTGATCTGACCTCAGCTCCCCATGAGCCAGTGTATCCTTTAGGAGGACTACGATCGTTGAGGTTGCACTGCGATCGTTGAGGTTGCACTGCGATCGTTGAGGTTGCACTACGATCATTGAGTTCACTGCTGAATTTGCTCTACGAACGTTGTATGCCCTAGTCCTTGTGATGAACTTTGACTTAGCATTCCTTCCGGGTTAAGGTAGCTCAGGAAGGGCCAACCTCTTAGAATGAACTAAGGATCAGGTTTGTCCCTGAGGTGGTTGACAGAGGGATTACTTGGATTTGGTAAGAATGTTGTCATCACAGGATGCTTCTTTGCCATGTCGAGGCAGCTCTATGATCATGGTCCATCATGTCAAGGCAGCTCTACGATCGTGGACTTTCTTTACTCATCTCTATGATTTTGAACATAGCCTTTATATCTGTATGGTTAGGATAAACTAGAGCACAAAGTTTATGGTTATAAATTTAGCATGCCTAACTCACTTATCAATTTATTAAATCTGGATTCATCTAGAGGCTTTGTAAAGACATCAAAAAGTTAATTTTCAGTAGGGATGTATTGTAAAGATATAGTTCTATTTTGAACATGATCCCTAATAAAATGATATCTTATTTCTATATGCTTAGTCCTAGAATGCATGACAGAATTGTGTGTTATTGCTATGGCAGTTGTGTTATCACAATGAACAGGTATAGATTTGAAATCAAACCCATAATCTGCTAGCTGATTTTTCATCAATAAGATTTGAGCACAACAGCTGCCAGCAACAATGTATTCAGCTTCTGCTGTTGAGGTAGATACTGAGTTTTGCTTCTTGCTAAACATGTACATAAGTCTGTTTCCTAGCAACTGACAGGTGCCACTGGTACTTTTTCTATCTATTTTGTAGCCTGTAAAATCAACATCTGTATATCCTGTTAGTTCAAAGGAAGACTCCTTAGGATGCCAAAGTTCTAAGTGAGGTGTGCCTTTGAGATACCTGAAAATCCTTTTTACAGTAGTTAAGTGTGATTCCTTAGGACTAGCTTGGTATCTAGCACATATGCATGTTGCAAACATTATGTCTTGTCTACTGACAGTTAGATATAGAAGAGAGCCTATTATACCTTTGTATTGAGTTATATCAATACTTTTACCTTTCTCATCTTTGTCAAGCTTGGTTATTGGAGCAATTGGTGTTTTCATGCGAGAGCCTGATTTCATGCCATACTTTTTAAGTAAGTCTTTAATGTACTTGACTTGGTTTATGAAGATTCCTTCATCAGTCTGCTTTACTTGCAATCCAAGGAAGAAATTCAGCTCACCCATCATACTCATTTTGAACTTGCTCTGCATAAGCTTGGCAAATCTCTTATACAGTTTTTCATCAGTAGATCCAAAGATAATGTCATCAACATATATTTGAACTAATAGGACTCTGTCTTTGTGATTTCTAAGAAATAATGTGGTATCTACTCTACCTCTAGTGAAACCATTTTTAATAAGAAAGTTAGTTAGTGTTTCATACCATGCTCTAGGTGATTGGTTAAGACCATATAAGGCTTTGTCTAATCTATAGACATAATTAGAGAGAGTTGGTTTGATGAAACCTGGAGGTTGTTCCACATATACTTTTTCTTGAATTTCACCATTCAGGAATGCACTTTTGACATCCATTTGAAAGACTTTGAATTTCATGTGGGCAGCAAAGGCAAGGAATATCCTGATGACTTCTAACCTGGCAACAGGTGTAAAGGTCTCGTCGTAGTCAATGCCTTCTTCTTGAGAGTAACCTTTGGCCACTAGTCATGCCGTATTCCTTGTTATTACTCCATCTTCATCCATCTTATTTCTGAAGACCCACTTGGTGCCAATGATTGGATGGCTTCTTGGTCGTGGAACTAATCTCCATACTTTGCTTCTTTCAAACTGATTTAGTTCTTCTTGCATGGCTTCTATCCAACTGGAGTCTTCCATAGCATCTTCTATCTTCTTGGGTTCCATTTGTGACAGAAAGCTTAGATAGAAACACTCATTCTGAGTGGCAGCTCTTGTCTTGACCCTTGCATTTGGATCTCCAATGATTAGGTCTTGAGTGTGATCTTTTCCCTATCTGTTTCCTGTTGGAACATCTGTCCTGATGCCTTCCTGTTTGAGATCTTCAAGATCAATTTCTGCTTCTTGATGTGGAGGTTTATTGTCTTGCATAGTTCTCTCTACGATCTCCTCTCCTTGTTCAATGATTTCATTTTTTGGGACTACGATCGTGGTGTTGAGCTTGATGACCTCATGCATAGTGTCTGAATTGTCGTTCGTAGTGTATTGAGACACTGTTTTGTCCAAGTATATTTCATCAAAGATGATGTGAATATAGACTTCAACACTCAGCATCTTCTTGTTGAACACTATATAAGCCTTACTGTCTGTGGCATATCCGAGAAAGATTCCTTCATCTGACTAGGGTTGGAACTTTGTCAGATACTATTTTAAATTATTGAAAATATAGCATACATAATTGAATACATTAAAGTAGCTGACACTTAGCTTTCTTCTTTTCCACAGTTCGTAAGAAGTCTTCTTTAACGTAGAGTGCACAAGAGATCTGTTTTGAGTGTAGCATGCAGTGTTGACAACTTCTGCCCAGAAGTATTTAAGTAGACAGGTTGTTGCTAGTCTAGTTCTTCCAGCTTCTATCAACGTTCTGTTCTTTCTCTAAGCTACTCCGTTTTGCTGAGGAGTTCGTGGAGCTGAGAAGTTGTGACTGATGCCATTTTCTGTGCAGAACTAGTCCATCTCAGAGAGGTTGAATTCTCTGGCATTATCACTCCTTATATCCTTGATTTTCTCCCCTTTCTCGTTCATCACCAGTCTGAACGTCTTGATTATTTGGGAGTTTGTTTCATCTTTTGAGTTTAGAAAGAACACCCATGTGAATCTGGTGTAGTCATCCACTACAACCAATGAGTATCTCTTCCCTCCAAGGCTTGTTGTTGGAATTAGCCCAAATAGATCCATGTGAAGCAACTGCAGAGGCTTGTCAATTGAGTTGACAGTTTTGCTCTTGAATGAGCTTCTAGTCTATTTTCCAAGTTGACATACATTGCATAGCCTTTCTTTGACGAAGCTGAAATTGGGTTAGCCTGCTACTAGATCCTTGGAGGCCAGTTTTGACATGCTTTTGAAGTTGAGATGAGACAGTCTTCTATGCCATAACTAGCTCATTTCTTCAGATTCTTTAGCCAGAAAGTATATTGTCTCGTCAGAGCTCAGTTGACCAAGATTAACAGTGTAGACATTTCTTTCTCTTGTTCCGGTCAGCTTTATAGAGGATGTCTTCAGATCTCTAACTTGACATTGATTATTGAGGAAGGTGACTTGATGACCCTTATCGAAGAGTTGGCTTATGCTCAGAAGATTGTGTTGTAATCCTTCCACATAGGCTACTTTATTGAAGGATATTGCACCATTCCCAGCTCAGCCGTATCCTCTTGTCTTGCTAGAGCCATTGTCTCTGAAGATGACTATTGGACCCTCCTTCTCTATGAAATTAGACAGGAGGGCTTTGTTACCGGTCATGTGCCTTGAGCATCCACTGTCCAAATACCAGGTTATGATCGTGGAGCTCTGTTCCTGTGGTAAGATTAAACTCTCAATTTGGTACCTATAGTTGCATGGGTCCTACTTTGGTAGTACCCTTGGGAACCCAAATTTGCTTGATTTTGGGTCTCATATGCATAGGATTATTATAGCATATTGCAGCCTTATGACCAATCTTATTATATATAAAGCATCTAATATGATGCATGCTTGTGTGTGTATATGGATTCTTTCTCCATTTAGAATTATGTGGGTTCTTAGCAATTCTTCCTTTATACTGGTTCTTCTTTTTCCATGTATCCTTGTGATTTATGATTTGTGAAGAGTGAAGCTTAACTCTACTATTCCTACCCAGTTAGTTCGTGGAGTTGATTTTATTCGACTCTACGACCCTTCGAGGTTGGAGAGTAGTGACTAAGTTACTCTTTTCTTTTTTGAATCCTAGGCCAACATGGGATCTGTTATGCCTTGGAGCATAGATTGGATCAGAAGAGCAGGGAAGAACTGTTTCTTCCTTCTGTGAGGATTTCATAAATGTAATACTTCTATTAAAATTTGAAACATTACTATAGCTAGTTTCCTTTATCTTATCCACATATGGTTTTGAGGTCGTTCTGTCAGATGCACTTCTCTTACTGGAAATCAGGGAGTCCATGGAAGAAGAGGATTTGTTCCATGTAGAGATTATCTTTTCTAGTTCCTCAATCTTAGAGGTTAGATTTGACTTTCTTTGTGCATTAAGTTCATTGGTCTATTTTAATAGTTTATTCTCAGCTTCAAGTTTGGAGAGAGAGTTAGTACTTAGAAGAGTTGTTTCCAGTTTTTCTGAATTTTCTTTTTCTCTTATTGTAGAAGAGAATAATCTTTAGATAGAACTCTAAACCATTTCATGTATTGATGTAGATCAGATGTTATGCCATGTAGTGCAGTTCTTAAATGATCAATATCTACGTCAGGACAGTTAAAGTCAAATACCTCATCTATACTTACTTCATGAATGCCAGAACTCTTCTTATCCTTTGCATGTTTGGCCATTAGACAAAGATTTGCTATTTGAGGATCTTCATCATCTCCAGATTCAGGAGTTGAGTCGTTGTCTGAGTCACTCCACGATCCTCCGGCCACAAGACATTTGTCTTTCTTCTGGGGCCTCTTGTTACCTTTGAGTTCTTTCTTTGAATTTAATTTTCTCTTTAGTTCTTCTCTAAGAGGTTTGTTGCAGTTTGCAATGAAATGGCCAGGCTTCTTGCAGTTGTAGCATAAGTTATTTATCTGCTCCTGGCTGTTGTAGTTGTTGACTTTCTTCGGTTTGCTGCTTCTGCCTTGATGCATGAACCTTTTGAGCCTTCTTACCAGCATTGCAAAGTCCTCATCATCATCTTCATCATACTCAGAGTCATTTTTAATGTTAGCTTTGGAGATGTTATCCGTTGCTTTGAGAGAAACCCCTTTGTCCTTCTTTCTTCCTACAGATAGAGTTTCTACTCACTGAGTCAACTCTAGTTCATACATGAGAAGGTTGCCATATAACTGTTGAACAGCCATTTCATGGAGATTCTTTGATGGTAGTGGTTTTGGCATCCCACTCGATAGGTAAAGCTCTCATGAACTTTATGATTAGATCTTTATTTGGATAAATCTTTCCAAAGGCTCGAAGAGAGTTGAGTAGAACATTGAAACTTTCATAGGTGGAAGTGACATTTTCTCCTGGAACATGGGCAAACATTTCATATTGCTGAGTTAGAAGAGATTACTTATTTTCTCTGACTTCTTCTGTTCCTTCATGCATGATGAGTAATGCTTCCCATACTTCCTTTGTTGTTTTGCTGTTGACCACAGTTTCAAACATGTCATCTTCTAAAGATTGGAACAAAATGTTCTTGGCCTTTTTGTCGAGTTGGATAACTTTCTTTTCGTTGTCAGTCCATTCTGCTTTGACCTTGATTTGAATTCTGTTTGGGTCGTCTAAAGTTGGTGCAAGCTTTGTAGGAACGTAGGGACCATTTTGAACAGTTTTAAATAGATCTTCATCTATTGAATCCATGTACGCTTGCATACGAACTTTTCAGTTTGCGAATTTATCTTTGTTGCACATAGGTGGCTTGCTGCCTCCACCAGTCTTTGATTTGCTTGTCAGATGTGCCATTGGATCTACTTAAGCTTTGTAGGCTATTTGAAAGAACCTGCTCTGATACCAATTATTAGTTCCCAGAGGCATAATAGTTATGTAGAATGGGGGGGGGGGGTTGAATAGATATTTTAAAAATTCTTTTACAAAATACTTGTTAATTATGATAATGATTTCATCACAGCGGAATTGAGATTTTTTTGTTTTCCTTTTAAGATATAACAAGTTAATAGAAGTTAAGCAATTATGGCAGTTATAGCAGTTATGGCAAGAATATAAAAGGCACGATATTTTTAAGTGGTTCAGAGCATTCAAAGCTCCTAGTCCACTCTTCTACTCCTTGAGTAGAAAATCCACTAAGGATATCTTTACAATCTTTGAATCTCACAGATTCCTTCAAGACCAACAGTCTTTGAACTTCTTAGTTCACTTTATAACTCTTCAAGTCCAGCAGACTTGGTACTTCTCCGTTCACTTAGAACTCTTTAAGTCCTTCTAACTTGGAACTTCTTACTTCACTTGATAATAGTTGAGTTCTTGAATGGTGCTACTCAGTTGCCATTAAGCTTGTGTTCAAAAGAACTGAGTAGCTGAGCAAGCTTTTCTTTTCAGATCGTAAAGTTGAGTGTTAAGTGTTATTTAACGTTTTGTTGTATGCTTGCTTGATCTTTACATCTGTTTTGCATATATGATGCCTTTGAAATGTATCCGTTTGAAGACATTCGTTGAAGCATTAAATGCATTTGACATTTTCTGAGCTCTGATGGAGTCTGCATAACCTCTGATTAGCAGTCTGGCCCATTGACACATCAGACTACTATCTCACCTAACACTTGAAATGGTATTTTCTGCTGACCCATAGTACTTTCCTTAGCTTCTTCAGTACGTCTCCTTGTTATATACTAAGGATGACTGTTATGTCATTGGGACTCCCGAGGAGTTCAATGTTTATAATCCATTCCACATTTGTTGTGATTTATTCTTAAACAGATGGACAAGGATCGATGCTTCTGATACAGACAGATGATGCTCTACGATCATGATCGTGGTGTCTTGCCACCTTGGTTCTTGATTCAGCACTAGTAAATGAGAACACTACAATTTTTCTTAAGTACTTGCACACTACAATCTTCACTTGCTTGACTTGCAAACTCTACGCTTTCGATAGCACACTACGATCTCTGAGTTGGCTTGACAGGCGTTTGGACCACTCTACGATTCCGGGGGAGGCCCTCCAAAGCAGACAGACTACGATTTCTCGATGGTCTATGATTCTGCCTTGGCTTCTGCAATCTCTTGACTGGCTCGATAGACTACAATTCTGTTGAAGCCTATTTATTACATTTCAAGACATAGATCAGCCTAACAACTTTGATCTTTTCTTCTATACATTCATTTACAGAATGATAAATATTAAAGCTCAGATCAACCTAACAAGTTTGATCTACCACTAAGTCCTTGTACATGTATTTCTTGAATTACATTACATATAATCTTAAGTATTTACTTTCAACATCAAATTTAAATATGCAATCTCCCAACAATGTGGATTAGAAATAATACATGAAGATTAATATTTTAGCTAAAGTTATTATTTTTTTAAACCATGATTAAGGTTCATGAGATGTACTCAATGTTTTATGATGTATATTTTATGTTGAGTTGTAAAGTTAAAGTTTGAACTCTCCTATGTATAAGGGATATCGATTTGAGTTGTAAGTATATATACATTTAACTCTGACAAATTGAATCATGGATTATATAAGATTCAACGATATGCATATGATAAAGGTTGTGATTCAAGAAAAATAAAAGAAGAAGATAGAAAAGTTTAAATTATTCCGTATTTTATTAAGTTTATCATCATTTAATGATGTAATGCTAGAATAAAGATGTATTGATAATGACCAAGGTCGAGAGTTGAGTTGTATGAATCTTGGGGTCGTTATAGTTGATATCAAAGCTGTAGGTTATAAACCTTAGGTAGGAGTACCTTAGGCTATAATCTTAGAGAAGAAAGGTGAAGATTGTAAAGAATAAACTCAATTAGAGTTTGAACAATGAATTAAATTTAACAAATGTATAGAGAAGAGATTAACATATATATGAGAAGTTTCAAAGAGGAATCTTAAGGTATTTAAAGGATATGAATATGGAGTTACCTGACTCCAGTAATAAGATATAGTGTTAATAAATAGACGATGTCTACAAGATAAAGGTAATTAAAATAATAATAATGAACTCAAATAGAGTTTATTTGATTATATATTTAGAGAATGCTTATGAAACATGGTAATATAATATGAATAGGTTCAAAGAAGAACCTAAAAAGCCAAAATATCAGGGAACACTTGAGTTGAATAATCAAAAGACAACATGATTAGAGAAAGGAAGATCGTAAAACCAAAACGATCATAACTAGAAGAAGAATCATAAAAGAAGATGATTGTAGAATAAGATCACGACGTGATCATATTAAGTTTTGAAATAACAGATGGTTTATAATGATTGAATGGTTATAGCTTGATGCTATAAAGAGAAGGTACTATGAAATAGTCCGAGGCAAACTCACGAGGAGTTATAAATGATGAGGTATGAAAAATTCGTATCGAGCAAAGAAAAAGTTAAGAGTAAGATAGAGTTAGGTGGGATTTCAATTGAGGACTCATGTGATGGCTGAGTTGTACAAACCTTTGTATGGGCGAGGGTTTTGTGCTTGCACTCAATTTATCACATTGATAATCATTGAAATTTTGGTGTCACACTATCAATGTATATATGATGAAAAGGTGATTCTTTTCTCTTGTTTATATATATTTGATAGTTAGAGACAATTAAGATGAGTAAGATATTATTAGGATTAGGTTCGAGTTCTTAAAACTTATACTTGTGGTAAATTGATGACTAATAGTCATATGTATGTTTTTGAACCCCTAAGCATATGGACAGGCCCTGATGGGTTCTTGGACTACATATTGCTAGGACAAGTTCTTAAACTCATATTATTGTGGCAAGTTCCTGAACTTTCAATGTGTGGTAAGTTTGATGAACTATACTAGGGGAATAGGAAGATTGTAAGTTGAAATACAAGAATATTTAGTATAAGAGTATTGGTGGTGCTAGAAATAAAACTAATTAGTAAGTTATGAAGTAATGGAGAGAATTAGATATTCCAGATCTTCGAGCTTTGCTAAATTTTCAAAATTTATTAACTTCGTGCTGAAGTTTGTACTTCTATTTTCTTAAAAAAAATTGGATCAAATGATGGAACCAATGAGTTTTAAAAATAATATTGTTATTCGCATGTTTATGCTAATTGTTTCGACTAGACAAAAATGATTTAAAAAAAATCAAAATGTATTTTATTTTTCCATAGTAATTATAGCATCACTAAATATGATGCTGATATGACAAACGAGGAGGTCATCAATGCAATTGAACCTGGTGTTGGATGTGATCATAGGATCGTCAGCCCACTATGGTATGATGTAGCATGACGAAGTCATATAATGACTGAATCCTCAACGTACTATTAAAATAGTACGGTATCTTGACCATCATAAAAATGATTTTTGGTTTTCTTTAAAATAAGAAAGATATGCCACATGAATTGACTAAAACTATTTCGATTAATGTCCAAGTTCTTGTTAGAAGTCTATGCTATTTGATTCAGCTAGATAAATATTGAAAGATGTTTATGCAGTTCAACCATTTCTTGAGAAGTTATGCCAAACCAAATTATTTTGGTGCGGATTCAAATGTTGATAACCTGAGGTGAACAACCCTTTCATAGGGGATTATATTACGCAAAAGCGTTAAAATGTTTATGTACAAAATATTGTACGAAGGGATGATCCCCCTGAGTACGAGAAGAAAGATCCATATAGTCTTATGACTGTTAAAGGATCAAGTCGAGATACTTGACAATCTGTGGACGTAGTTCAAGGTCTTGTGACCCCTTAGCATGATTTGAGAATCTTTTAAATTATTGAGTTATTCATACTACTTCCCAATTATTGAACAATTATGGAAGATTCTTGTTATTCTGAAGGGTGAATGTGGCAATGAGGATATTCCTTAGAAAAGAGTAATTTGTGAAAACACGATATGTGATGATGAGTAAATTGAGGAAACAATAATAATTCCAAGAAAGAAATGAAATTCTAAAAAGAGAAATGATGAAGTTATCTAAAGAAAATTTGAAATTCTTAGAAGAGAAAGATGTAAAGAATGCGATAATTTTTTTAGAAAGATCCTTAAAGGAGGAAGTGATCATAGAGCCCACTAAATGAATAAAGGATTAGCGTAAAATTTATTTTGATAAATCGAATGAACGAAGATTAGTAAATAAAAATTTCGAGGACGAAATTCTTAGAAGAATGGGTGAATGTAATGTCCCGAGAGTTTGAGAATTGAGTATATGATAATGATCCTTAGAAAAATGTAACGAACAATTTAAAGAATATATAATACTCAACTATAATTGAGTTTAAGAAAAGGTTGTGAAATAAAGTCTATAAGAGTTTGTTGTGAAAAGAAAATATAGTAGGAAATATAAAACCTATATTAAGATAATGGGTTGAGTGGTTCAACGATAAATTTTGAAAAGAGATTTGATGAAAATCGAGTAAGAGATGTTTCGTTGATTCTGAGGACGGAATCATTATAAGGGGGAATGATGTGACAACCCGAATTTTCATAACTTATTAAAATAAGATTTTAATAATTAAAATTCTTATTATGAGATGTATATATTTTGAATTATATGTTTTGGTGTGAAGAAATTGAATATATATGAGATTTAATAGTTGGTTAAACTATTAAAGGACGTGAAGAAAAGTAGTAATGTAAAGAAATATGGTGGAAAAAGGAATTAACTGAATAAATAATGGTTAATTTAAATAGAGTTGAGAATTATATTATGAAATAATATAATTTGATTATCATACCTTGATTGGCAATTGAATTGTAATGAATTAAATTTCATTAATAAGGCAACTAATTCACTTAATTAAAATAGTGAATTAATGTAAATATATTTGTTTTAATAAGATGAGAAAGTAATACATATTACATATAAACGTAATATGTTAATGTAATACGATTGTGAATCTCGTAAATAATTAAAATATTTATCAAATAAAATAAATATTTTAGTTGGAATATTTATGGAATAAATTAAATATTCAATGTAAATTATTATGGAATAATTTTTTTAAGTATGATGATATTAAATAAATTGATGATAAATAATTTTATAATTTGTGCGTATTTTATTACGCTAATGTGTTAGTGATGTCCTAATTAAATTAGACGACCGTTGATTTATTAAATAAAATTGGAATTATATTGATTAAGTAATTAAATTAAATAAAGTGTGACGATTGTGTACTATATAATAAGGAAGTAATAAAAATAAATTGGAAATGTGTTATTTGATGCTAGCCAAACAAGGTCTTATGACTTTTGGTATTTTAAACAACTACTTTTTGTATTTTAACTAATGCGTTAAAATCATTTTTAAGGCTCTGTCAGTTTTATTCTACGTAATAATATTCCTAAGGATAAGAAGAAGAAAAACACAGAGAAGAAGAGAGAAAGAGAGAAATTGAGAGAAAAAGAGAAAAAATTCTCTGTAAATTGAGAAGGTTTTGAGAATCAAAGAAGGAAGAAGAAGAAGAAGAAGAAGAAGAAGAAGATTCATATCATCTATTAAAAGTTTAAAGAAGAATCAAAGGTAAAATTCCTAACTAGTTTATGCTTTTACTTTCCTAAAGTCTCTATAATTGGGTTTTGGTAGTTGAATTTGATGAGGTATAGTTTATATATATTTATGGATAGATATAATTTGTTAATGGTCATCTAGAAATTATTTTGGAGTGTTTAAACTCATGAAAACATGTTAAAGATGAAGAATTGAATTTTTGGTTGAATATATACATTTTGGTCAATTTTGAGACTAAAATTAGTTGTGAAATCATGATGGAAACCTTAAATTGATGATGGATGTTGTTAAAACGTTTAAAATTTAAAAGAACGCAAGTTGAATGAATCAATTTGGTTAAGAAACGAATTCGTAGTAAATGAATTTGCTAAACATGTGAAAACATGAAAATTTAGTATAAACACGACTTTTGAGTCAAGATTTGGGTTAGTTAATGTTTCTTTAAATTATTGATACTTTGGTATGTTGTAGTTCTATGAATTACAAGTCCATAGAGTCGAAAACGGAATCAATTGGATATGTATAACTCGAGTTATGAAGGTTGGAAGGAGAAAGGGTTAAAAATTCGCAAGAACAACAAAACTGGGAAAAAATCGCACACCTTTCTACTAGGGGGCACCGCAGTGCTGCCCCCAAGGCTATTTGGGGCGCCACACCGCTGGAATAGTAGTCAAGGCCGGACTGTTTTAACCTTTTGTAGGAAAATAACCATAACATTTTTATACAAACTTCGATTGAGGCGATTCAAGATGATCCGAAACGAGGACAAATAGATATACAACTTTTATTCTTTAAGTTTTTCAATTTGAGATCATTAAAAAGGGTCAAAATGACCATCTTTGGGACTGATGTGTATTCGGAGGCAATCGGAGGGCGTCAGACATGCACGTATGCAAGTGTAGTGCTTCTGACAATAAAAGATATTGTTCTAAGTTATAAAACATAAATATTAGAAAGTATAATGATGCTTAACATTAATAAATCATGTACTAAATAAGTTGTATAAGCATACTAAGCATAAATAAGAGAGACGAATCGGGCGTGCGACGAATGAATGTCGAAACGCTGTGACAAGTGTTTATGAACTTAAAAAGTGTTTCAATTTAATTGAAATGAATATTATAAGATATGGAATGGGGTTAATATAAAACCAATAAGGAGTCCTAGCAAGACTTAAACACTTGAATAAACTTCAAGTATGACTAAGAAGAAATATATTGAGATATAAGTTGAAAGTTAACACAATCAAATTGAATATTGTGTATTAATGTAGAGTAAATTTTATATTACAACTACTATGTGTTGCTATGTGACTAGTAGTTGATGTGTATGCTTATATAATTGTGTAGGGCACGTAAAGTGCAGATAGCTATAAGATGTTAACTGTTATTGGTACACTACGATTAAGGCAAGTCTTTCAGTTCCTGTTTACTATGTAAACTTGATGATTAACTGTTTTAAATCTGTATTGCAAAGAGAATGATGTATTACATATGTTGGAAAGAAGGATGATTTAGTTATGGAACTCAATCTTTATTTGATATGTGATGTACAACATGTATAATGTTTTTAGACAGATGTTTCTAATGTATAAGATGAGCATGCTATTTATGTGATACGTGTTACATGAAAACTGTTAGATTTACTGGGCTACTGAGCTCAACCTTGCAAATAACCATTTTTACAGGTTAAAGATTCAAGGTAACACTATGTGCTTCTTGAATGATGTGGATCAGAAATAATACATGAAGATTAATATTTTAGCTAAAGTTGTTATTTCTTTAAACCATGATTAAGGTTCATGAGATGGTCTCAATGTTTTATGATATATATTTTATGTTGAGTTGTAGAGTTAAAGTTTGAGCTATCCGATATATAAAGGATATCGATCTGAGATGTAAGTATATATATATTTAAGTTTGATAAAGTCAATCATGGATTATATAAGATTCAAAGACATGCAGATGATACAGGTTGTGATTTAGGGAAAATAAAAGAAGAAGATAAAAAAGTTTAAATTATTCCGCATTTTATTAAGTTTATCATCGTTTAATGATGTAATGTTAGAATAAAGATGTATTGATAATGACCAAAGTCAAGAGTTGAGTTGTATGAATTTTGGGGTCGTTACATTCTCGCTCTACGAAGCTTGAGCTTTAAGATCTACTATATGATGCTTGAGCATACTCAACGATCTTTTCTTTGTGTTGTGAATGCTTTGGCAGCTCTACGATCATCTACTAATGTTCTACGAACACATAAAGTACTCTACAAACTAAAAGTATTATGCAAATAAGCCAATCATATTTGATATGATGTAGCATACACTTTGTAATCTTATTCATTTATTAATAATAAAAGTTAATTTATCAAAGGCTTTTACTTTATCTACATGGTGTTGTTATATTAAATGTGATAAACCCATAGTTTTAAACAATGCTTTGAGAATCATGATGATAATCATACTAATGAGATCTTAATTCTTTGATAGCTTAAAACTAAAAGAGTTCCCAATCGTTGGATTACTAAAAAGGAGATTAGTGAATCCGGATAGATTGGTACATATGTTACTTGCTCTTAGGAAGAGAATGATTGATCTCACAATTATTTGTGAGGAGACACTAAAGCATGTATGTAAGTGCTTATTGGAGAATAAATTCACTGAACGTGGCTCTCTAAAGAATACCTATTGGAGTTTTACTTACATGTCAATAGAAATTCCTCTAGTGATAGTAGTACAAATGATCCTTAGACTTGAGATCATCATAATATCTTGTGCACAATGAATTATATTTTGACATGTCCCTTAAGACCCTTAGGGTATATCAAAGGGTATGCTTAGTTATAATGAGTTGTACATGGAGATAATGTATGATCAACAAAGAATCTACTTCTTCTAGTGAAAAAGGGAATGTCTTATGTGATTCGATAAATGACAACCTAGTAGTCCTTAGCCAAGGCAGAATGAAATTAGAAAAGAGTTTCTAATTTTTATTATTTGGAGTTGTGCATTAGAGAATCGAAATATATATAATTAAATAAAATAAGACTTGACAGTAATTTCATGTCTTATATTTAATTGGGATATTGTATGGTGGAATGATTAAATTGTATGGTAACTATTAACTCAAAGCTTCTTTTATGATTAAGGTTAAAATCTATATTATCTGAAAAGTCGTTGATCGCTAAGGGGGCTTACCCTTATTGTAGTATAAATGTTATCTATTTAAATGAATTAAATAGTTTAATTTATTTATTTAAATAAGGTTAGAATTATTCTAATTGATTTATTCACAACCGATTTAATATGGAGAACCTAAAGGGTCACACCATAAAAAAAAATATTTATTTAAAAAGCGCATGACATAATCGTAATAATAAGTTAAGTGTATTTAATTTAAGTTATGGTGATAGAATAAATTAAATAGCTTAATATTTATTATTTGATATTTTAGAAATATTAAATATAAATTAATAAGAGGAGTCTTATTATTATTATTACTATTATTATTATTTAATTCCTAAAGCAATTTGAGAATTAATTAATAAAAGTACTCTCATTAATTTGCAATTGGATTAGAAATATAATTAATTAAAGGAGTTTAATTAATTAAAAAAAACAAAATCATATTCCTAAATAGTTTAGGAGGGTTGCCTACATCTATAAGTAAGAAAGTCTTATTTTGGATTAGGGTAACAACACACACAATTTCAAGAGTTGGGAGAGTACGTATAATTCTATAGAGATAGGATCTGAGATTTTGCCAAACACCCATCTTCTTTAATAAAGATTATTCCTTGGTTGATCACCTCTAGAGGCCTAATACTTGGGTGGCTAACATTGATCAAAGAAAGGAATCAAACTCAGTGAATTCAAGGGGAGCACGAAGGACTTGGAGTTAAAATTGTATATAAGGAAGCTAGTTTTTACAAGGGTATGAATCTAATCTCCATATATTATTTATGATTGATAATTGAGCAAAAAACATGATCATGATGACGGTTTATATGAAAAATTTTAAACTTGATTTTATCGCACTTTCACTACTTTTATGTAATTTGATTGCATGATCGAATTATATACAATCCTAACACGAACTTGATTAACACTACAAACAAGAAGAGTAATTCTACGATCGTTTAACAGTATTATACGATCAATTTGTTCCTATCACTTATACATTAAATCAACTCAAAGGATCAACCTAAAAAGTTTGATCGTTCTATTTCTAAGTCCTTGTACAAATATATCTCAGATAAGGACTTTACAAAACTATTGAACAATTTTATACATTATAATGACATGATCAAATTTATAATATGCATGACTTAACCATTCCTAACAATCTCCCCTATTTGATGATGACAAAACCAATAGTTTCATAACAAACATCAACTCTACGATGCAAAGAAAATAAATAGTAAGCATGCACTTGTCGACGTTGGAAAAAATTTCCTTCTTTGGAATTCCTCTTTTAATGATTTCTTACCCTTTATATTTTCTATGTGGTTTGAAAGGGTGAAATTACAAAAGAGTCCGGCATGAAATGTCGACAATTTGAAAATATTGATTTACAGAGCCGCCAGTTGGTAGAAATGAAATAGTTGTACCAACTCAACCAACTTTATAAAATTTTTTGCAAAAGGCCCAATTATTGGACTCTGTTTAACAGGACTTGAAAACCGAAATTCATTAGAGTTCAGGGGCTTGATTAAGCAGTGGGAAAGTGTTAGGCACCCCCCGACTTCTGTAAAAACAAAGTTACCGCGTCTTTTCAATTTCCTAATTATTTGAAATGTGTGTGTGTGTGTGTGTGTGTTGTAGTTAACTGGGCCTAAGTGCTTTATTTGGAAGTAGTGCTATGCCTTTTTTGTACCTATATACAAAGGGTTTAACTTGCATAAAAGTTCAATTTTAATACAAGGCATATAGATGATGTTTTGAAACAGGTTTTCAAATCCTTATGCTCACATAGTAATCGAGGTCTTTGATACTTCCATTTTTTATTCCATATTCGGCTTGTTTTGATTTTATTCTCGAGATGCGAAGCATCTTTAACAAAATAATATACATATAAGTGTTGGGCCCCTTATGGGCATGACAACCATCAAAGGATGTCCGATCACCACACATATGATTTGCAAGCTAGCTATACAACTAAAAAGGGTCCATCATGTGAAACAGATCTAAATCTGTCAGCTGGATCTTAGATCCCAGAGCTCCTAAGCTCACATAATATCATATGAATAGCCTGCATAATGAAGATACTGAAATAAAACAAACATTTAATATAAATGTCTCAAACTAAAGTATTCATCAGTTAAATCTCTGCCTACACGTAGCCAAGCTTCCCGTTCCTTTTAGATACAAAACTAGGGTCATGTGGTTGCTTAATATTTACAAAAAAACTAGAAGGAGAACTAGATTTTTATAAATCTTAACCATTCTAGCTCAACAGTTCTAATTTTATAACTTTTGAACCGGTTAAAAGTTAGATATGGCTAGATTTAGATAAATATAGTCCATAGATTCAAATAGTACAGATTTAAATTGAATGAACAGTTAAAATTGATATTTAATCACAATAAACAATATATATATATATATATATATATATATATATATATATATATATATATATATATATATATTAAAGCAAGAGAAAGCTTCAAATTTGAAAAGATCTTATAGTGTGCTGCAAGGAAGGCTTTAGACTGCTTTTGAAGCTTGAAAACTCAGTTTCCACCGATAAAAATTTGATATGTCGTAGTATATATGTATACAAGTGTTTAGAATGAAGAAAATTGAAGTTTGGAACACTATATGAGGGGTTAAGAGCTGAAATGGACGGAGTTTCCTCTCTTTTTCTCTTTTTTCTTCTTCTTTTTTGGCTGATACGAGGGGGGGTCTATTTATAGATCAAAGTAGCCGCGAATCTACCTGCGGCTGCCCGGGTCGTCTCTAAATACGTGCACTCGGACCAATGCGTTGTCAGCTCGAACCTTCATAAATTTTAATTCAGGAATTCGATGGAGGCGTGCTATACCTTTTCGGAAAGCCCTTTTCGAGAGCTACAAATGACACGAGATTTGACTTTTTCTGAATCCAGGAAGATGGGTCCATACACAGATCTTCAAGTCTTCGCAGTCTATCCATTTAGTTGTCTTATGCTGTTTTCACACAGGATTAACGCTATAGTTCTGCATTACCTCTTTTGTAGTAATTTGGGCTAAATTGATGTTGAGTTGGTAAAATTATTATTTTTCCCTCCAGGGTTAGTTCCGGGCTTGACGTGATGACATCTGTCTTCCTCGGGGTTATCTCTAAGGTTGGCCTGCTGTTTGTCTTCAGGTTGTTTCTGAAGTTGATTTAATTTCGCGGGGTATCTCCAGGGTTGGATTTAATCTCTCGAGGTTGCCTTTGGGGTTTGGCTTGATCTTCTGGGGTTATCTCTGGGGTTTGATTTAATCTCCTGGGATTATTTTTGGGGTTTGACTTGATCTCCCGGGGTTATCGTCGGGGTTTGATTTGATCTCCTGGGGTTTTTGTCGGGGTTTGACTTAATCTTCCAGGGTTGTCTCTGAAAGATAATAGATGATTCTGCCCTCCTTCATGGTTAGTAACGAGAATAAAAATTTTTGAGTGTCAACAGATTCCCCTCTTTATCATGTTTATGCAATGTAATAGCATGAACAGGATAAAGATTACTATACACTTGAAATAAGACAAGATTAAATGATATCATGCAATGCAACATAATATGATGTTATGTGCTTTGCCTGTGTAAGTGTGGAATTACCTCTAACGGTATTCTTACCACTGACTGCTCCCACCATTTCTGTTGGGAATGAAGTTGTTAATGATGGTACCCACTGAATTGCCTTGATGTCAACTCGAACTGTAGTTTATCAAGCTTTCATCACCGAATCTTTCCCAATGATACATTGGATTGAAGCCAATGGTCTAAACTGTCCGTTAGCTCTATTGAGACTAATTCAACATCATGTTGTAGAGATATTCTCAAGATCCTGTTGGGCAAATCTTCCATGATTGTTATCAATGGACCTTTTTGAATTCGATGTTAGAATTTGTCACAACGTTCTTTGTCTTCAGATACGCTTTCTGACTTTACCTCCCCTGGGGATGTTCCTCTCTTTTTGCGAGTAACTCACTGGGGATTCTTGATGCGTATACTGATGATAGCTCGCCCTGGTAGCCATCATTGAATTCTTCATGCCTTTATTTTGGGATTGTCATCACCGCTCTGGCTTTCTATCAAGTTGATGTTGATAGTACTGCTGGAGATAAAACTTTTATTACTTGCTTTCACATCATCACAATACCTACTCGAACGGTATTTTTGTGAAGGTTGACCATCACCGAATTTCCTTGGTGCCTACTTGAATAGTAGTTTACAACGGTCTGAAAAATCACTGAACCTTTACGGTGTCTCGGCTGTGGATTTATATAATAGATTGCATCATTAATCCTCCTCAAAGAAGATAGTTTTCCACTGTTTTCATCATAAGATCTTTCCTTAAGCAACACTGGAATTATAGCCAACGGTTTACATCTTCAGTCATTCAGACCTTCATTAAAGTAGTTTTCAACGACTTACATCACTAGATCTTTCCCGATGCTATGTTGGAGTTATCGCCAATGGTTTGTATTGTCAATCATTCTGACCTTTGTTGAAGTAGTTTTCAAAGGCTTACATCACTGGACCTTTCCCTGTGCTACGTTGGAGTTATCGCCAAAGGTTTGCACTATCAATCATTCTGACCTTCATTGAAGTAGTTTTCAATGGCTTACATCACCGAACCTTTCCCGATTCTACGTTGGAGTTGTCACCAACGGTTTGCACTGTCAACCATTCTGACCTTCGTTGAAGTAGTTTTCAACTGCGTACATCATCAGATCCTTGCCGATGCTATGTTAGAGTTATCGCTAACAGTTTGCACTGTCAATCATTCTGACCTTTGTTGAAGTAGTTTCCAATGGCTTACATCACCGGACCCTTCCCGATGCTACATTGGAGTTGTCGCCAACGGTTTAGACTGTCAATTATTCTTACCTTCGTTGAAGTAGGTTTCAAAGACCTACATAACCAGACCCTTCCCGATGCTACATTGGAGTTATCGCCAACGGTTTGCACCATCAACCATTATGACCTTCGTTGAAGTAGTTTTCAACGACTTACATCACCGGACCCTTCCCAATGCTACTTTGGAGTTATCGCCAATGGTTTTCACTATCAATCATTCTGACTTTCGTTGAAGTAGTATTCAATGGCTTATATCACCGGACCTTTCCTGATGCTACGTTAGACTTGTCGCCAATAGTTTGCATTGTCAACCATTCTAACCTGTGTTGAAGTAGTTTTCAATGGCTTACATCACCAGACCCTTCCCGATGCTACGTTGGAGTTGTCACCAACGGTTTGCACTGTCAAACATTCTGTTCGTTGAAGTAGTTTTCAATAGCTTACATCATCGGAACTTTCCTGATGCTCTAACAAGGGTCGTTTTCAACAATCTCTATCATTGACTTTCTACTCCCCTCATCAGGGTTAATACCAATGACTTATAGGCAGATCAGAAGTTTGACATCTAAATTCAGGGTTTCAGGCCCTTTTCGCTCAGTCGCGTAGAACCTTTTTCTCTGATTTGACTTTATAGCTTTCGGGAACTCCGTTGTAACTCAAATTTGATCGAACTAGAGGGGGTGGGGACCACCCTAGGAGGCCATAGGTAGACACGGTGACTCCCATCAGGTATAATTACTCCTCATGTTCCTTTCATAAGTCATTTTCAAGTTGAACCATATAGAAAATCCGAAAATTCTTCTTTAGATCTACTGAGTTCGGGCTGCTTTACAAAATCCATCACCGTACAAATGTTCTGCACTACGCTGGTAATGTTTACATGTTTTCTTTTTTAGTTTTGACCGTTAGAATGTTAGATTTCATATAGTATGCTTCTCAACACAATATAGTGAATATACATGCTTATATGACTTGATACAAATTATTTAACTTAGTAAATGCTCATGTTTTACCGTGTTGAACGTATTGATGTGAAAAAAACTGACCTTTGAGATAATTATTTAGCACCCTTTGTTGCTAGTTTAGTCATCCTATTTGAGGACTAATAAGCACGGGTTCTTTCAAAAGATGCACATGGTAATTTGAATGCCATTTTGACTTACGTTTAATGTTTAATATTTATCTCTTGATGTTGGGCTGGTGTGCTATTGAATGGCCACCTAGTCATGCCTATGTGCATGTGGAAAATCCATTTTACAAAGGAGACTCTGGTGAAAAATTTTCACGAGTCTGGGCATTTAATGAGCATGCAATTTTAACTCTACTGGGGATGTATGTTAAATTAATGCATGTATTAGGACTTAGATTATGCATGAAGCAATGATTTGAAAATAAACTTTAAGTTTAAAACTTACCTCACCCTTTCTGAGGTGATTTGGAGATTTTGTTCAGTTTATGGATTCAGATAGACCGAGTAACTCTCGCACAATCTCTGCGTTACGTGAAATGACTGAAGAAAGGAATGAGTTGAAGGCGCATGTGGATTAGATGAAGACTGAAGGTGGTGGATCGTCTGAAGGAACAATTAAGCAGAAGTGCAAGAATAGGAGAAAGAGGGATCACGATAGTGATAACTTAGAAAATTCAAACCAGAAGAAGAAAAAGGTCTGTAACAAGTGTGGAAAGACTCACTTGGGAGAATGCATGATGTGGAAGAATGCGTGCTTCAATTGTAAGCAGGAAGGACATGTTTCCCATAATTGTCCTAAGCCATATATGAGGAAGTGTTTTTCATGTGGAAGAACAGGTCACGGATTCAACAAATGTCCTGGTAAGAAGAAGAATGGTGAAAGGAGTGGAAGGTAAACCGCTTAAGTATAAGCGATAGTATCTTTTGATAGTGTATGATATTAACGGTTGTAATATTGAGAACGATGTTTGAACATATGTAAATATATATGTTTGTATGAATAAAATCTTTATTTTCTAGATGAATATAAGATTAAGATTAATTTGTGAGTTCTTAAAACTCATACTTATGGTAAGTTCATGACTCATAATTATACGAGAAGTTTTGAACCCCTCAGCAAATGGACGCCAAAGGTCTGACTAGGATAAGTTCATAAACTCATATAATTGTGACAAGTTCCTGAACCCCTAGGTGTGGTAAGTTTGATGAACTGGGAATAGTTGTGTGTGAATGGAGAATTATGATTTTTTTGTTTAAAGTCAGACAATTACAACTTTTGTTTAAAGTTGTGTTGTTAATCCCGATATTATTTAAAAAGGGATAGTGCTATATATGTGTGTTAAGTGCTAGGTGTACTGTGTGCTATTTGAATAAATATGTGATTATATGAGGAATTTTTAATTCTTATTATGTTATTAATAAGAATCTATGTAGAAAAGGAGAATTAATGTAAGATTTTTATCAGATAATGCCGCCAAGGAAGGGAGGTCTAAAGGGAAATATGGGAGAACAATTTGTGAATCAGAAGAAGAAGAAGAATATGGCAGTGACAGAATATTTTGTCAAGTTGAACAAGTTAGCCAACTTTGCTCCACATCGAGTGGGCACTGAGGAGCTTAAAGCACGATGTTTTAGGAATGGATTGAAATCGTTGGTACTCGAGAAATTAGGTGTGTTGTAAATTAATTCATTTTCAACTTTATTAGAAAAAGCCATTATCACTGAGGGAGAAATTGAAGCTGTAATAACGAATAGTCAAGAACAAAGAAAAGAGGCTGAAGGAAATAATATGATAGAGGGTAGTGGAGGTAGTGATCTTAATAAACGTAAGAGGGCTGGTGATGTTAATTCAGGAAATAATCCAGAAGAGATTAGGAAGAAAGGTGCGCCGTGTGTAGTTTGCGGGAAGCATCATCAAGGAGTTTGTTTGAAGAAACAAAGAGTTTGCTATAATTGTGGTCAAGAGGGACACATGTCACCCAATTTTTCGAATCCGAAGAAGGTACAAGGTTGTTTTGCGTGTGGATCGACCGATCATCTGGTCCAGAATTGTCCGAAGAGAAACGTAGAGAAGGGAAGTGCTAACAAGGGACCCGGTAGCAAAACCTTGGCGATTAAAGAATCAACTCAGCAGGGAAGACCAACATCATTCACTTTTAACATGTCAGTTCCAATTTTAGCAGCTGCCCATGAAGAAGCGACCTGTAACTATTTAGCTTAATACTTAAATTACGCGAGTATTATGAGTCAGGTATTTATGTGAACTATTTTCTTTTATAGATCCAAGTCACAGGTTAGAATTTGAGACACAAATTAATATTGTGTTGTTAAGAATGAATTGATGATACGACTTTAAAATATTATAGAGAATAAGAAAGCGGTGATTCCAATGATGGAATCCTTTTAACGAGGGGTGAATGTGATAACCCGGGATTTCGAATAATCCGAATTTTACGAATAATTTTTTTTATTAATATTAATATTAATTATCAATATTGTGCAGTGTATTTGTGATACGAGCTGTGAGACTTAGTCAATTTGTGTATTGACTGAGAAATAAGAGTAGAGTTGTGCTTAATAGATTTAGAAACCCTAACCCTATTTACGGATAGGGATTCTATAGAAAATATAACTAAAATAATTATATTGTTGAGTACGTGTTTGTACTGTATAGAAATATTGATCAATGATTGATTGCATAAGACTTAAAATTAATAAATCCTAATAAGAGATTAGAAACCCTAATCTCAGGATTAGAAACCCTAACGCACAGTTAGAAACCCTAATTGTATGTTGGAAACCCTAATTCTAAATCCGAGATTCCTAAACATTAATTAGGCTACCCTAATCCTAATTGGCAAGCCTAACGTAATTACTAAATGTTAATATGATTAGAAAAACCTAATTTAATTAGGAAACCGTAATTATAGTTTTAAAATCTTAATTTTCTAATTTAAAACCCTAATTTGAAAAATCCTAGAAAGTTAGTGTTGTAAAACCTAAGGGTTAGAATCTTAGGGTTAAACCCTAAGGGTTTGTGCAAATGTCAAGTATGCCATTAAATATAGAATGCAATTGACAAAAATACCCTTTTTACATTTTTAATGAGTTAACTTGTAAATATTGCACAACCTTTAGTTGGTGACCAACTAAAGGCAGCCAATTGACTTTTATCTCAGCCAACGACTGATCAAAATCGCCACCTAGCATGTGGGCATTCATTGAATCAAATACTTAAGTGATAAAGAGAGAAAGTCTCAAAATTTGCTCATTTTTCTATCTTGCTCTCACCCACTCTCTCTCTCACCAAGACCTCCAAAATCCACTAGTAGATCAGTCACTTAAACAGCTTTAGATCACCCAAGAACAGATTGGAGATCAAAGATCAAAATTTAGAACATAAAGGTATAAACCCTAAAGCCTATTTTGATCTTACATGCTTAGAAAAAAATTTATGTTTATATGTTTAATCATGTGTTATATAATGTTTTTAGTTGATCTATGATGATCCATCATGAATCCATAGCATCAAAAGGCTTTAAATTGAAGTTTTTCAAAAACTGCATGAACCCTAGAAAATGCTTTGACAAGCAAATGCCAGTGTCTATAAATTCTTAGCTGATCACGATTTTTCTTGTTTTAAGGACTGTAATCTGAAAGTGAAATCACAACCATTACATGTCCAGATTTCATGTTATTCATGGTCAAAGAGGGTTGACCGAGCATGACCAGTCACTTTCTGGGTAACCCAGAAAGTGTAAAACCGAGCCTGACAAGATTTTCGAAGGCCTTTATCTGACAGACGTTACATGATATGTTAATGTTATGATAACCAGTTTATAGCTTGTTAGTTGGACTGTAGATTCATGTCTTTAGACCCTTTAAAACATCAAAATATTGAACATAGTGATTGGTCAAACCAGGCCATTCAGTCACGGGTACAAATTTCTGGGAAACCAAGAATTGGGATGAACAAGGTTTCTGACCATGTTTAATCAGATCATATCAGGTGATTATGTTGTTGTTAGACTGAGTTGTTGTTATATAGTTGTTCCTTGGTATGAGTACTAGAGGTATGAACCAAGAACCTACTTGTTTGATGAACAGAACCTAGAAATTATTGAGCATCGAGATGGGTACTCGAAATTGCCTGGGTTTCTGGGTAACCCAGAAAACCCAGGAACACGGTGTCAGTGACTTTGGAGACTCAGATCTCCTTGTTGAGAAGTGTTATGACCAAGATGTTAGTTGATAATTGTAGTGTTACATACACACTACCAAATCAGTGTCTTATCTAGCCCATAACATGCGTGGATTAAAATATAAGGCTGGTCAAACAAGGCAAGTTGAACATCGAGTTGTCAGTGTTCTTGAGCCAAGAACACCTAAGACGACAGACAAGTGTCGCTAAAGAGCTATAGCGACGATTTTATTTATTTTATTTTCTGAATATTCCGAAAAATGCTTAAAAATAGAAATAAATTTCTAAAAATTATAAAAATGGATTTAAAAATTATTTTAAGTTATGAAAATTAACTTTTGATAATTTGAGATATTTTTTATTAATATTTATAATTATTTAAATATTAATGGTATTTAATTAGTGCATTAAATAAATTAGAGAAAAATGATTTTAATATTATAAAAATTATTTTAAATAAGAATAAAGTGTTTAAAAATATTTTGAGTTATAAAATGTAACTTTTAATATTTTTGGATAATTTTTATTAATAATTTAATATTAATGATAGAAGATTTATTTAATTATTATATTAAATAAATTATTTAAAAATAGTTTTATTGAATTAAAAATTATTTTAAATAAGAATAAGATGTCAGAAAATATTTTAAATTATAAAATATAATTTTCAATATTTTTGGAGAATTCTCATTAATAAATTAATATTAATGATAAGAGGTTTATTTAATTATTAAATTAAATAAATGATGGTAAAATAATTTTATTGATTTAAAAATCATTTAAAAAATGAGAAAGGTGATATAAAAATATATTAAGTTATAATTAATGACTTTTAATATTTTGATGATAAATCCATTAATATTTAAATATTAATGGTGATGGTTTAAAAATAATTTTAATTACTTAAAAAATCATTTGAGTAGAATATTGATGATTTAAAAGTATTTGAAGTTATTAAAAATAACTTTAATATTTTGACAAGTATGTCATTAATATTTTAATATTATTAAATATTAATGATGATGGTTTTATTTGGTATTTAAATCATTTAAAAATAATTACGGTGTTTGAAAAATTATTATAAATTATAATAATTGTTTATAAATTATTAAAAGCTTCCGAAAAATATTATAAACGATGATTGACTTATCTAATGTAATATTGAAGCTTTGAAACCGATTTTACTTGACAATAACTGTGTTAATTATCGGATAGGGTAACCAGAACACCGAGAATATATCGAAGTCCAACCAGACCGAAATAGTTAGACTTAATAAGTGTTTATATATGTTATAAACACTGATGTGGCTATGTAGTATTGTGTATAGGAGAAAGATTGACTGTGAATTACAGTGTCATGTGTTATAAATTATTGTGCTAATTGTGAGACCGATATTATTGATTATTGGTCTTACGAACGCAGATAAGTATATTGTGAAGTAGTAATCAACGTGGAAGGTAAGTTTCCTTAACTCAACCTTGAGTTATACTTTTTAAATATTATGATGGTTAATTACTGTTGATTAGACCACGTCTGAGAATTATTATTGATTATTCGCAGTTAGTGTATGTTTATTAATTTAAATTGAATTAGTGATTCTGAGAATATACTTGTAGAATAATTGTTGTTGGATATTCACAACCGTAGAAGCTATTATTGATTTCAAATAGTACATTTAAATTATGTCTATTGTTTAATCGTATTGAAATATGTCTTAGCTAATTATTTTGGCTAGACGAACACTTGTTAGAACTTGATAGGTTCGAGAAGAGAAGAGAAGAGAATTCAATTATTATTGATAGATCAATGCCAGTTGTTTCAGCTAGATAGAAAAAGAAAACATGATAGGTCTGAGAAGAGAAGAGAAGAGAAGTGATTAGATATTGAAATCATGGTATTTCGTTGTTAAATCAAATTCTGATTCAAAGATTGAGAAGAACAACCTTTTATATAAAGGGAACATATTTGCTCGTATATTCGGCTATTGCGCGTGTTTTAAGTATTATGCGTAATATAGGGTATAATAAAGCTGATCACTTATTATACTTGCAGAGGGGTATGATTTAATCTTTATAGTTATCTGATACACCACCATATATATCAAAGTAAATCTTTGATAGATACTCGAGAAGAGAAGTTCTAGATCCAATGGATCGCTCAACATAAATTTGGAAAACATTCCACTTTGTTATTGCGTAGAATTGATTCTTTTTTATTCAATAGAATATCGTAGAAACTTTGAAAGCATTGCACTCTTTCATTATCAAATTATGGTGATACATAGATTTCGAGAAGACTTGTTAGTAATTAGAGATTTGTTCAGCTATTTCAAAGTTTCCTGAACTTTGGTGTCATTCTATCAGAATAGATAGTATGTTGTTCTTGATTCTTATACATTCATTGTATGTCTTAACTTGCGGGGCAAATTTGTTACTCATCCTTACTAAATAAAACATTTCAGCTAGGAACGAAGTGGTTGGAGGTGCTGAGAAGAACAAAGACAAAGGCCTGTTGCTGGAATAGTTTAATGAATATTATTATTATTATTATGTTGTTTTGTAAACCCTTTTTGTATATCTAAAGGGTATGTTTATAATATGAAGGTTAGATAGCCTTGGACGAATGTATTAACTATATCAGTTAATGTGGTGTAATATTCTATTCATCAATGAATGGGTAGTTAGATGTTTATTATTTTGTGGATCGTGACAATCAACCACCACGAAGCAACTCCATGGCAGATTTCAAATGTAAATAAAGCAATAAAACGATCAACCTCCTTGAAGTAAACTCCAGGCAGGACAAAATGTAAATAATGCTGTAAAAACGGTCAACCGCCACGAAGTAAACTCTAGGCGGGACGAAATGTAAAATATATATATATATATATATATATATATATATATATATATATATATATATATATATATATATATATATATATATACAAACTGAAATGAAACCACGGACCGAAGTTCCAGCATACATACACAACACGACTCTCAACGTGAAGAATAGTGTGTGCAAAGATGAAGAGAAAGGCTTTAAAGTGTGTAAGAAGGCTTACAATAGACTGCCAAAGAAGATTTCTATAGCTTTAAGTGGATGAACACTTGGTTCCTGCCGGTAAAAGTAGCTATTTATGAGCTTTCAAGTGTTTAAAATGAGAAAGTACTCAGTTTAGGGTGTGTACAGAGCAAATTAGACAGGATTTCCTCGCCTTTTTCTCTTCTAAAATGGCCACCTCAAGCCCTCTATTTATAGAGGGGGGATCCATAGGTGTACCTGCGACTAGCCGCAGGTGTACCTGCGGCTGCCCTGGGCTTCGCGGGTCCTGATGTCTCGAAGTACGTGCACGCATACAACGTGATGTCCACTCAAACTTTTAGAACTTCAATCTAGGCATCTGACTGAGGTGTATAAGACCTATTTAGGACCGCCGTTGTCGAGAGTTATGCAATGACATGGAATTAGAGGTTATACGAAGTCTAGAAGATCGAACTATGCCCTCTGATCTTCAAGCTTCAAATTCTATCCTTTACCCTGCGTAATAGTCACTCGGGATTGGAGTTCCTTGGTTGTTGTGGGACATTGCTGTGTAGAAATGTATATATGAAATGTTAAGACGGTGCGATGTGGCGTCAAGGTGGTAAGATGACGACTTTTCCCCTCACCGGGGTTATCTCTGGTTTGGGCTAATAAAGCAGACGTTACTCAGGGTTATCTCTGCGATTGGACTACTGTAAGTGTTGAAGGTCCTCAGTGTCATCTCTGAGGTGTGCTTATCTTCCCGGTGTTATCTCCGGTTCTTGTACTGAGTACCTCGATGTGAGTGCCGAGTGTTCTGAAGCTGTTTGCATGCAATTGAAAAATGCATTTTTGGGATTATCGTCGGAACTGCAACTGTATTCCTTGGGGTTATCTCCAAGGTTAGCGCTGCTATTCCCGGTGTTGGGACTGGGACTGAATATCTCGGGGTTATCTATGGGATGGATCGGCCTTGTCTAGTGGAATTTTTGGTATTGGAACTGCATGCCTCAGGGTTGTCTCCGAGGTTGGAACTGATATTCCCGGTGTGTGTTTCGGGGTTAAAACTGAACTTCCGATAGTATTCGGACTGGATGTGAGCTGTCTTCCAGGGTTATCTCTGAAAGACAAATCTGCTCTCCGGCAATGTCAGTAACAGGTGTGTAGAAAATTTCGAGTGTCTACACTTGCTATTAATCATTTAAAACCATTGCTTAACAAATCTTAATGTCATATTTAAGTTTTAAATTAGGGTTTATCAGTTTAACCCTAAGGTTTAATCATGCTAAATTATAATTGATCAACCATTATCAACATACACATACAGTACATATTTATAGCACTAAAATATAATTAATATTATATTATTATTCTCATTCCTTATTCAAAATCCAAAATTAGGGTTTTGATTCCATATCCGACTTAACTTTCATTATCAGTCAACTTAAAAATTTAAATTGATTATATTGCTAAATCAATATTGCAAATATTTTTAAAAAATTATTATTCATGATACCAATATTTATAAAATAAAAAATAATAAAAAAATAATTTATTCATAAAAATACAGATACAATTGTTTGAAAATTCTCGGGTCTTTACAGTATCAGAGCCAAACCTTTATGCGAGTTATTAATGGTTTAGATTTGATATGTGTTTATAACAATTTTGTGGGCATAATTATTGGTATAAAATCACGTTTTTGGAGAAAATTTGCATAATTCGCGAACTGGAAAATTGATTCTGCAGACAGGCGTTGTAGCGCCGGATTATAGTGTAATATGGGTGCCGCAGCGCCGGTCTGGGTTCTGAATGGGTGACCTGGCGCTGCAACGCCTGATTATAGTATATTTAGGGCACTGCAATGCTGGCACCGATTTTTTGAAAAACGGACAACCCAAAGCTGCATCATTTGAAGTTAGTACATTCGGGGCGTTGCAATGTCAATACCCAGATTTAAATAAATTATTTATTAATTTATTTATTTATTTTCTAATTAAGATAAAAGGTTTATTTTAATTAAAAATTGGATTCCATATTTTTCAGTAACTCTAAATTATAAATAAAGATTTTTATTTTAATTTGAATTAGATTTATGCTAATTAATATTGCTTATTAAATTGATATCAATATATATATATATATATATATATATATATATATATATATATATATATATATATATATATATATATATATATATGATCAAGTAAGGGATCCCTTACTTTTTTAAAACGAGAGACTTTTTTTTTTGTTTTTTTTTTATTTTTTTTAAAACAACTAAAAAAAGTTCAATATTTTATGGAACTGAAATTTTTTCATAATATAATGTTTTGGGCGTGTTTTGAATACCTATACCAAAAAGTGGTGGTACAGTCTGCCTAGACTGTACATACATGTTTTGTTATACGTAGCCAAATCACACCCAAAACACTGTATTATGAAAAAATTTCAGTTCCATAAGATATTAAACTTTTTTTTAGTTGTTTTAAAAAAAACAAAAAAAAAAGCAAAAAAAAAAAAAAGTCCCTCATTTTAAGAAAGTAAGGGATCCCTTACCTGATCCTGACCATATATATATATATATATATATATATATATATATATATATATATTGATTTTTTTATTTATTGTGATATGTATGATAATAAATGTGATTGATTATGAACTATTGACAGATGTGATTGGATTTTATTTTAGTTGGATGCATGAATGTATGAGTTTTATTAAATGGGGTATACATACCTCGTCTTCTCTAATTTTTCCTTGATGTAATTTATATCTCCCTCCTATGTACTTCCCCTTGACTGCTGATCAATGTTTCTATTTAAATTTAATAGTTTATGTAATATGATTAGTTAAAATTACTTGAAGAATTGGAGACCAAGGAGCACATGAATACCCGTTTCTAATGGAGCCTGGGTTTAAATGTAATAGTTATGTTTAAATTTAATTCTTACAACTCTAGGTTTAGTCTTTTGGTTCACTTGGTGGCTCTAGTGAATCAATTCAGGTAGAGTATAGTATTCTATATGTATGCTTCTACTATATATATATATATATATATATATATATATATATATATATATATATATATATATATATATATATATATATATATATATATTATGCAACATGCTTCGCATGTAAAATAATATGACGAGTATTTTATGTATATGTGCATGCGCGCTAAACAAGATGAGACAATTTCTAAATCATTCAAAGATATTTGGAATATCGAACGTTGACTTCTAGCATGATAAAAATTAATAAAGTATTAAATATTTAAAAGGAATTTGTTGTGTCACCACAAGGCAAGTATTAAATATTTAAGATATTATATTTTATTACATTTGATGCTTATAAAGGAATTGAGTAATAATTTTTTGCTGTGTCACACAAGGATGGTATTTTTCTCTTTGAATATATAGAAGTGTTATGTTGGACTTAACTTGGATAATTTTGATTTGGATGTGTCACCAATTGATCAAAATAATCTAAGAGGCAAAATAAAAGGAGTTATACGATGATGTAATTGAAAAGAGTTGTCTACCTGTTTATTTATATATAGTTTGTTATGTTACCACAAGGCTGTATATATTTGAAATGAGATCCTTAATCTCACTACCAAATCTTTAATTAGATTTTGGCGAACAATATAAGTGAGGGTAATATAGTTTGAAGAAAATAGTGGGAGCAATTTAAAATAAGACCTAATTTATTTTGGTAAAATTAATTAATCAAATGAATGTTTACTAAAATGTTATTTTTTCACATGCAAAATTTTAAAAATGTCACACTCACTAATTTCCCTGTGTAGCATATTGGATGCTAACAAACTGTCCAAACTGAATTATACGCATTGGTTAAGGAATATGAGAAATGTTCTCACTACTGAAAAGATTTCTTATGTCCTAAATTCGCATGTCCCTACAAATGTTGCGGAAACAGCCTCTGAGGAAGAGATTACTACTTTTAAGAAGTGGTAAAATGATGCATGTATGGCTCAATGCATCATACTCACATACATGAGTAACGAGCTTCAACGTCAGCATGAAACTATGGATGGTCCTACTCTATTGTTGCACCTCCAAGAGTTGTATGGTGAGTAAAGTAGGACTGCAAGATATGAGATATCTAAGGGGCTCTTCCGATCTTGGATGACCCAGGGCACTGTTGTTGAGACTCATGTCCTAAAAATGTTCAATCTAATCGAACGTCTTGGACAGCTTGGGTTCATAATGGATGGGGAGTTAAGTTAAGATTTCGTCTTGCAGTCACTCCTTGACACCTTCTTATAATTTGTTATGAATTTTCACATGAATAAGTTGGATGACAGCTTGCCTGAATTACTTAACATGTTGAAAACTGCTGAAGGTCACTTCCCATCCAAGAAGGACTAAGTCTTAATGGTGATGATTCTTCGAAGAAAAGGAAGAGGCTCAAGGTATCTTCCGAAAAGAAGAAATCTAAGAAGGCTAAGGGTAAGGTGAAAGTGAAGGAACAAAAGAAACCTAATCCAGCTAGCAAAGGAATCTGCTTCCATTGCAACAAGCTGGGTCACTGAAAGAGGAATTACAAGGAGTTTCTTGCGAAACAAAAGTATAAGAAGCTTGAAGAAGTTTCAAATACTAATCAAGGTTTGTTTATGATTAAGATTAATTTTTTATGTAAATCAAAATTCTGCTTGGTTATTGGATACCGACTGTGGTTCTCATATATGTAATAATATGCAGGGCTGGTCAGAAGTAGAAAGCTGAACAAGGATGAAGTTGTCTTACGAGCGGGAAATGGAGCAAAGATTGCTGCATTAGCTGTAGGAATTTACTGTTTAGCACTGCCTATGGGCAAGATCATTAGTTTAAATAATTGTTATTTTATTGCAATAATCATTAGAAACATTATTTCTATTTCTATATTAGATATGGATGGATTTAATATTATAATAAATAATAATAGTTGTTCCATTTATAATAAAATGTTTTATATGGTATTGGAAAATTGTTGAATGGACTTTACAGACTTGATTTACATGAAAATATCCTTCAAATTAAACAAACTAAGAAAGGAAAAGAGATGATGTTAATTATAAATTTATGTGGGACTGTAGACTCGGTCGTATTAATGAAACAAAAGTATCCAAGTTGTATAAAGATGGGCTCTTACAGTTATCTGATTATGAATCATATCCAACTTGTGAATCTTGTCTCATAGGTAAAACGACTAAATCTCCTTTTAGTGGAAAAGGAGAAAGAGTTACAGAGTTATTAGTGTTAGTTCACACAGACGTATGTGGACCTTTGACAACGGCTATACGAGGAGGGTATTCTTATTTTATTACTTTCACTGATGATCGCTCAAGATACGGATATGTGTATTTAATGAAATACAAATCTGAATAATTTGAAAAGTTCAAAAAGTTCAGAAGTGAAGTAGAGAAGCAAACTGGCAAGAGTATTAGGATTCTTCGATCAGATCGAGGAGGTGAATAGTTAAGCGGCGGGTTTCTCAATTATCTCAAAGAAAATGGTATAATCTCACAATGGACTCCACCAAGAACACCATAGTTAAATGGTGTATCTAAAAGGAGAAATTGAACATTGTTGGACATAGTTCGTTCTACGATGAGTTTTACTGATCTTCCAATTTCCTTCTAGGGCTATGCACTAGAATCGGCTGCATACCTACTTAACAAAGTACCTACCAAATCCATCCCAAAGACTCCATATGAGATATGGACAACACGAAAACTAAATCTTAAGCATGTTAAAGACTTGGGGTTGTCCAACTTATGTCAAAAAGTTTGAGAATGATAAGCTAGATACTAGATCCGAAAAATGTGGATTTGTAGGATATCCTAAATAAATATCATGGTATTATTTCTATCATCCTAATGATCATAAGGTGTTTGTTGAAAATATGATGCCTTCTTGGAAAAGGAGTTTACCCTTGAAGGGGTCAGTATGTAAGACCTCAACTTTTTATGAATAAAGATTTAATTTTCTCTAAATATTATTTCTAATAATAAGGTGTTGATTTGATATGAAGCTACAGTTATGAGTGATATGTGCAAAATTTTTAAAGTAAGCAAGTTGTCATAAATTATTCGTTTAGTCGGAGAATATTCTTTTTGTCTGGGAATATCCGTACGACGACACAATCATTGGTGGACTTTACAATGGAATAACTGTCGGATATAGAAAGGACAGAAATAACCTTTTTATAGAAATAAAGACTAAACTTTTATCATTAAATTGTTGAAATATCCGGTGATAAAAGTACAGTAATACGCATTGTTGCACAATAGCACATAGTATTACACAATATCTCTGATTATTGTTGCTTACGTAAGAAGTCACGCAGTTTTATTCAATTATTGCAATAGTAGTTGCCGCATAGTACCTCATATTATTGATTCAACTATTGTCACAATATCATCTGCATAATATTTTATATTATTAAATTAATAATTAAGACAACACATTTATTCTTATTATTATTTATATTATTGACAATGTCTAGAAAGTTCTGTCGATGAAAGTGGGTAAGTTATTGAATTGCGCCAATAATTAGAAATCCTTATCGAAAAGTCCCGTCTTTCTTTAGAATGATCTGGTTGTCAATATTATGAGTTATAATATTAATGATGAATAATTGTTAAAAGATTAAAAATGTGTTTATTAAAGATAACTGATTTGTGATAAATATTTATTCAAATTTTTGATATAAATAGATGGGTTTGTCATGAGGCGTTTTGTAAGACCCCAACTTTTATGAATAAAGATTAATTTTTCTTGAAAAATGTTTTTGAATATTATGGTGTGAATTTGATATAACGTTATAGTTGTGGGTAATATTTAAAAATTTTACAAAGTAAGCAAGCTGTCATAAAATATTTGATTGGTCGGGGAATATTCGTTTTAACAGAGAATATTCGTATGACGGCACAATCATTGGTGAACCCCACAACAAATGTATCGTCGAAGTTAGAAAACGACAGAAATATCTTTTTATAAAAATAACGGTGAAAGTTTTACCGTTAAACTGTTGAACTACCCGGTGGTAAAAGTACAGTAATACGCGTGATTGCATAGTAGCACACGGTATTGATTATTGATACTTACGTGAGAAGTCACTCAGTTATATTCAATTATTGCTACAGTGATTGCTGCATAATATCTCTCATATTATTGATTCAATTATTGTCACAGTATCATCTGTATAATATTTTATATTATTAAATCAATAATTGAGACGACAAAGTTATTCATATTATTGTTTGCATTATTGACGATGTCTAGAAAGTTCTTTCGAGGAAAGTGGTTTGGTCACCTAATTACGCGTCAATAGGGAGAAATCCTTATTGGAAAGCCCCCCCTTTCCTGGGAATGATCTGGTTGTTAAATATTATGAGTTGTAGTATTAATGATGAATAAGTCCGTGTTGATTAAAGATGAAATTATTGGTAAAAATATTTCCATTGTGTTGAGATTATTAGTGTTAGTGGAAATCGACATTTATTTCGATAATAATTAATTTCTGGATGTTTTATTGACCAAACGAGCAATTAATCGGATAAATGAACAATTAATAGATTTTAGTTCATATGTAAATTACTGTTGGTTCACATGTATAGAACTATTGATTCACATGCATGTACTACTAAGGAAGGTGGTGCAAGATTGATAATACTTGAAGGGCTAAATTAAAAATAGAGGTATAGATGAAGGTACTATACTATAATAATTGGAGCCCCTAATTGTGCAATTATCGAAACTATATTTTTCTATAAATAGAAGCACATTCTGTTTTCATTCTCACTAATTCACTAAGACTCACATAAACAATTATAGAGAGAAAAGCTATAGAGAGAAAGAAGAAGAGTATTCTACTACTGCACTATTGTAGTATCTAGTCTTCTACTAGGGTAAGGGGTATTATTTATTTCATATTCGCTTATGATATTATCTTTTGTATTCGTAAGGAATATTATCTTTGTTTAATATTCGTAAGAGATATTATTTTTGTTCAATATTCGTATGAAATAATATTTTCCAAAGTACTATTCACAAGTACTATTCATAAAATACTATTCACGGGGTACTATTCTTGACGTACTATTCACGGGATACTATTCACCCGGAGTACTATTCATGACAAAAATTGATTTCTTTTCGGTCCAAATCATTTTTGATACAATATTATTCTTAAATTTTACTCCACAAAGCAATATCATGTTGACAATTTGGACATTATTGAATTCTGAATAAATTAAATTATAAATCTTTAAAAATTTATCTTTTGCTTTCTTTTAATTGAATTCTTATATCATTGTCATCATCCTTATGCTTATACAATGATGAAAGTCATCTTTGGCCGTAGTGCATAGATGGACTGTTGATTGGTATGATTATGACTAGGGATTATTCAATATAATCATGACCCGTAATATTACAAATGATGTGATAAAAGTCCTCATTGGACCGTAGTGCATTGATGGACAATTGTTAGCATGATCATGACCATTGGTGATTACACAAATATCCTTAGCCCGTAGTGCGTGGATAATTCGTGGACGTGATACTAATGAATATCCTTGGCCCGTAATGCACGGATAATTTAGTGATGTGAATTATTTATTGAGCTGAGTCTCAGCAATAAAGTTGATGATAAACTTTTTAAATCATAGAAGATAGTAAATATCATGCTCTACTTGACTCTTCCAATGGAATGCTTGTTCTGCTATAGTTAAACTTGTTGTTTATTAGTTTAACATTGTTGAAGGCTAACGATAATTTATTTTGCATTATCTTAGTCATAATATTTCTTACTGGGCTAGTTAAGCTCACCCTTTTGCTTTCATTGTTCTCTTCAGGAAATGAGAACGTAACTGGGACTAGTCGGGGAACAGAGTGGTGGTCCGAGATGGTGGTTATAGTAGTCCTCTCTATTCTATGAAATAGTGTGATAATAAATATAATGAGGACTCCATTTGAGTTTTAAAACTGTTTATAAGACAATATTCGTGTAAAAACCATTGTCGTATTGTATAAAAGAAGTTTGTATTTGATTTCTGTTCCATATATTTGGAGACTCAGAATGGGTGATGTATACCTATTTTAGGGGCGTCACACGTTTGTTGTAAGTTGACTTATTAGTCCGTGGGGAGATGTACTAATTTATGGACTATCGGTTGTGGTTTTAATAGTAAATCAATATGGACCATCGGTTGTGATTTTAATAGTAAATCAATATGGACCGTCCGTGAATCAGTTACTATTTAGTCCATTCTCCTATAAATAGAAGCTTATTTCTTCTTTCATTCTCACCAATTCACTAAGACTCACAAGAGAAACTATAAAGAGAAAGAAGAAGAGTATTCTTCTACTTCACTATTGCAGTATCCAATCTTCTACTAAGGTAAGAGATTTTATTTTTCGTATTCATTCTTTAATCTGTGGGGGTAACATGTCTATGCTGATTACCGCATGCATGGTGAATAGCCCTTCGTACTCATTCTTTATTTGTGGAAAAGATCTGTCTACGCGGATTATCGCATGACGGGTGAAAATCTATTTGCAGTTTCGTATATTATTTCTTTTCATATTCTTAAATCTAAACTTACTATGGTAAGTATTGCCTCTATAATCCATGAAATTAGTAGAATATCCTTAAGTTTTGCGCTTCATCTAGTATTTTTTCATTAGAATATTACTCTGAATTTCTTATTAAAATATTTTCATTCGGAATACTATTCACTCGGGTACTATTCACTCGGGGTACTATTTATTCAGGTACTATTCACTCGGGGTACTATTTATTCGGGTACTTTGCATGACGAGATACTATTCATTTGGTACTATTCATTTGGGTACTATTCAATGGGTACTATTCACGACAAAAGTAATTTCTTTTCTATCCAAATTATTTTTGATACATGAATATCATTCTTAAATTTTACTCCACAATTAATTATCATGTTGACAATTTGGACATTCTTGAACTATGGATAAATTGAATTATAAATCTCTAATATTTATCCTTGATCTTACTTGATTGATTCTTTATATCATTGTCATCATCCTCATGTTTATGTTGTGGTAAAAGTCATCTTTGGCCCGTAGTGCATAGATGGACTGTTGATTGGTATGATTATAACAAGAAATTTTGTGTTGGTATAATCATGACCTATAATGTTACAGATAAATAATGTGGTAAAAGTCCTCTTTGGACCGTAGTGCATAGATGGACAATTGTTTAGCATGATCATGACCACATGTGATACTAACGAATATCCTTGGCCTGTAGTGCATGGATAATTCGTTGATGTGAAATATTTATTGATTGGTGTTATAGGGATAAAATATAAAAGATAGTAGACATCATGTTCTACTTAACTCTTCTAATGGATTGATATTTTCGCTGCAGTTGTTGATCTAAAACTTGTTGTCTATTGTATTCTATCAGATTTTTTCTTGTTCAGGACTAATAATAATTTGTTCTACATTATCTTAGTCATAATATTCTTTACTGAGCTAGTTGTGCTCACCCTTTTCCTTTTGGTTCCATTGTTCTTCTCAGGAGGAGAGAATATAGTTGGGACTGGTCGGGGAGTGGAGTAATGGTTGAAAATGGTTTTATAGCAGTCCTCACTATTTTGTAAATAGTGTAACAATAATTGTAATGAGGACTTTATTTGAGTTTGGATATTTTCTACGAGACAATATTTGTTTTGAAACTCAGCTATTGTGTTGTTGTATTTTGCACGACAATTGTATAAATGAAGTTTATATTTAAATTTTGTACCATGTATTTGGCGACTCAGAATAGGTTGTATGAACCTATTCTGGGGGCGTCACACAGTAGGAGTAAGATATATCTTGAAGAAGTTCAAGAACCACAAAATACTATGGATCAAAGTCAGGTACCTGACCAAGTAGAAGAACCTAATGTACAACACCCTGTTCGTAAATCTAGAAGAATACCGAAGATACCTGATATGTATGGATTCATCATAGAGGATGACGATGAGGTACGCATCATGAATGATGATGATCCATTGAATTACGAACATGCTATGAGTAGTAAAGACTCAGAGAAATAGCTAGAAACCATGAATTTCGAGATGGACTCCATGTATGAGAACCAAGTATGGACTTTGGTTTCATCACCTGAAGGCATTAAGCTTATTTGGTGCAAATGCGTCTTTAAGAGAAAGCCAGTTACAATGAACCCATTCCGTAACAGAAGAGTGCTTGCGTTGCATATGTAACTTAGACCCTACGTCGTTGAAATGAAGAGTCGTGAACTCAGCCAACTCGCTAACTTGATTGCTTACAAATTTGATTTCCTGACTCAATTGACAAGCATTTCAGTTTAGTTTTTGTTACATGACCTCTGCCAAAGCAGTGGTTTGCAATTCAAACCCAGCTTGTAAATCAATAAATTCATCCTTAAGATTTTGATAAAGCTTGTTAATTTCCGGAGCACCCAAAGGCAGTTTGCCTTTTTCCAACACAGACATATGATTGTTGAGGCCAGGCATCTCATGTTGCATTTTTTCTTGATTACCAAAAATAATTTTCAACATTTCAATAATCTCAGAAGAAGACTGAGTAGGTTGCAGAACAGGGGAAGATGGAATTAATATGGAAGGAATAGGATTATCATAAGTGATACGGACAAATTGACCGTCCGTCAAAGAAATATGAGACATTTTTAGAGTACTAACACTGAGTGAATCAGTCACAACAACAAAAATTTCATTATCAAAGGAAATTTTAAAATGATTAAAGAAAGTGGTGAGACTCACACTATAAGGCAGACACATTTTTATTTTTCACGAACAACTCATCATTTGATGTAGCAACATTTGAGACAGATTAAAAGACACACCTTTCAAAATCATAGCAACTATTATTAAATCCTGATAAGTAAAATCAGCACCTCCACCTAAGAGGGGCAAAAGATTAAACCTAATCAGATGATGAAGCACACAAAACCCCAACCGTCATGTCTTTTCTATTTTCAAAAAACCATTATGATAGATACTTAGAATACCGTGTCCATGAATTAAGGACTTTAAATGATCAGCCGTAAAAGCATACTCTTAATTATCCTAATTATAACAGTTTAATAAGATAAGCATTCAGAATATAAATATGATAAAAATAATGCATATCTTAAAAATTTCAACAAGAGTTATGCTATACACATTTCAAGTTCTCTTCGCATCATACAAAATCTGTCTTCACCTAATGGTGTAGTAAAAATATCTGTGATTTGATTTTCAGTAGGAATAAAAATTAATTTAATTAAACCTTTTGATACATTATCTCTTAAAAATGATGTCTTACTTCTATATGTTTTATACGTGAGTGTAACACAAGATTTTTAGAGATATCTATAGCACTAGAATTATCACAGTATATGGGCACACATTCACATAATATATCAAAATCACATAGGGTTTGCCTCACCCATAAAATCTGAGAACAGCAACTTCCTGCAGCTAGGTATTTACCCTTAGTAGTTGAAAGAGCCACTGAGGTTTGCTTTTTACTATGCCATGATACGAGACTTTGTCCCAAGAAAGTACAAGTACCACTCGTACTTTTTCTATCGATTTGACACCCTGTATAGTCAGTATCTGAATAACCTATTAGTTCTAAGAGATTGCAAATTGGATAAAATAACCCCAAGTTAATAGTACACCTTAAATATTTCAAAATTCTTTTAACAGCATTTAAGTGTGATTCTTTGGGTTTAGCCTGAAACTTGCACACAAACAAACGCTATACATTATATCGAGTCTAGAAGCAGTTAAGTATAGTAAATATCCAATCATACCTCGATATTTTGTTATATCAACATCAATACCTTTCTTATCAGTGGTGACCTTTATTGACATGCTCATGGGTGTACCTTTCGAGTTAGATCCTTCAAAGCCAAATCTCTTGAGTAATTCTTTTGTGTATTTAGTTTGACGGATATAAATTCCTTCCTTCGTTTGCTTGGTTTTAAGTCCAAAAAAGTAATTAAGCTCTCTCATCAAGCTCATGTCAAATTCTTTATGCATGCACTTGGAAAACCACTCACAAAGAAGATTATTAGTAGCACCAAATATTATATCATGTACATAAATTTGAACAATAATGATATCTATATTTTTATGCTTAATAAATAATGTAGAATCTATTTTACCTCTAATAAATCCGTTCGACAAGAGATACTTACTTAACCTTTCGTACCAAGCTTTTGGAGCTTGTTTCAAGCCATAAAGAGCTTTCTTTAATTTGTAAACGTGATTAGGATACTTTTCATGCTCGAATCCAGGAGCATGTTTGACATATACTTCTTCATTGATGTACCCGTTGAGGAATGCACTTTTTACATTCATTTGATGAAGCTTAAACTTTTTATAGCATGCAAAAGCCAACAAAATTTGGATTGATTCCAGCCTTGCCACTGGTGCATAGGTTTCTTCGTAGTCGATCCCCTTTTGTTGGTTGTATCCTTGAGCTACTAACCTTGCTTTGTTACGAGTGATTGTTCCATGCTCATCAAGCTTGTTCTTGAATACTCATTTAGTACTAATGATGGAAATATCTTTTGGAGGAGGCATAAGTTCCCACACTTGGCATCTCTCAAATTGTTGAAGTTCTTCTTGCATTGCCAATAGCCAATTTTCATCAAGAACAGCGTCATTTGCATTCTTTGGCTCAAACTGTGACAAATACAGAGAATGCACAATGATTCTTGATATATCTAGTTGTTCTTGGCATTTGGATATCATGTATAACTTCCTCTTGACCATGACACTCATCTTCAGTATCTTGCAAATTTTCGGTTTCACGTTCACTCTGGTCATTAATTTTAGTTTCCTGAAGCTGTCCTTTTGGTCTCTTGTTTTGTTCTTTTCAGTTTGCTGAAATCCTGTCTGTCTCCAAATTTCCTGCATCATCTTGCAAATTTAGTCTCATTGATAGTGATATGAACAGACTCTTCTACACATGATTTTCCAATATTGAAAATACGATAAGCCTTACTATTTTGAGAATATCCAATGAATATTCCTTCATACGACTTATCATCAAATTTTTCCAAATTATCACTTATATTTAAGATGAAACATTTAGAACCAAATACTTTGAAATAATTTATGTTTGGAATTTTTTTATTTAAAAGCTCATAGGGTGTTTTCAAAATAATAGGACGAATGAGTACTCTATTTAACACATAACATGATGTACTTACTGGTTCGACCCAAAATTTCTTTAAAAGCTTACTTTCTTGCAATAGAGTTCTTGCCGTCTCTTGTAGAGTCCTATTCTTCCTTTCCACCACCCCATTTTGTTGAGGAGTCCTTGGGACTGAAAATTTATGGCAAATACCTCTTTGATCACAAAACGTTATGAAATCTTTTTGAAATTCAGTGCCATGATCACTTCTAATTCTAATGAGTTTGTAGCTATACTTTGTTTCAAGATTCCTTATTAATTTTTCTAATTCTTTAAATGCTTCATCCTTAATTCTTAAAAATAATACCCATGTGTATCTGAAAAATTCATCAACTATTACAAATGCATAAAATTTACCATTAATACTAGAATGTCTTTCCGGTCCAAATAGATCAAGATGAAGTAATTGCAAGGGAGAGGAGGTTGATACCATATTCTTTGCCATAAAAGATGTTCTTACTTGCTTTCCTAGTTGACAAGGAATACATATTCCTTTCTTTTCAAACCTGATTTTTGGTAGTCCTTTTAGCAGACTCATTATAAATAGCTTCTTGATTAAATCCATATGAACATGTCCCATCCTCTTATGTCATAGATAAGCTTCATCTTGTAATGAAGTAAGACATAATTCTTCATCATGTTGCTCAAAATCAATAGTTTATATTTCATTCTCTTTGTGCAACTACAGTAGTATTGTTAGTACCATGAAATATTGTGTATTTATCTTTTTCAAAATTAACTTGATGGCCATTATCCATTAATTGACTGATACTAATTAAATTAAATTCAAGATCGTTAACAAGGTGAACATTATTTATACCTACCTTGCCATTACCAATTTTACCTTTTTTGATTATTTCGCAGGTTCTGTTGTCTCCAAATGTGACCGTTCCATTCTTCTTCTTAATAACTAGTTCCATGAACTTTGATTTATCACATGTCATGTGACGAGAACATCCGCTATCAAGAATCCATTTTTGAGATGAAACTCTTGCCTTTAAACATACATGTTAAGAAAGAATAATTCATCCTTTTGGTACCCATATCTTTTTGAGTCCACTTATGTTAGTAGCAAGTAAATCACCCTTTTTAATCCACACCTTTTTAACCTTGTTTTGTTTTTTAAAATAATTTATATCTAAATGAACTTTAATACCACAATGTTTACAAGTTGTGAAAGCAGAACAAAAATTTAGTCTAAAACTTGATTTTGATCTTAACATTTTTATATCTCTCTTTTTGTAAGTGGGATTATAGCCGATTCCTTGTTTTTCAAAATTAGGTCTTTGTTTTCCCAACATAACAACAAGATTCTCTTCTCGTTGAACAAATTTAGCAAGTGTTAATTTTAGTGACTCATTTTCCTTTTGCAGTTCATTAATTGGTATAGTAGTACAGTGAGATTCATTACTAAATGCATCAATACATACATCTCTCATTTTTAGTTCATCAATCAATTTTTCAACTTCCTTATTTAAATGGTTAACTTTGTTAAAAAGTATTTTGTTAAAATTATCTAAGTAGTCATTTTTTGCAATCAAAATCTTTTCATCTTTACATGATGACTCTTTTTCAATTTCTTTCTTTTCATCTATTAGTGAATCTACTTCACTCATTAATGTATTAACTAAACCTTTCAAGCACGCATTAATTTCTTTTAACTTCTTATTTTCTTGCTCTAACGAGTTTAGTTCATTAAGAGATACCTGATTAGAGTCACCTTCAATTCCCATGAAGTATACTTGAGCTATCTCATCTTTAGCATCGATCTCCACTTCAGATTCCTCATCACTCCAAGTAACAAGGACTTTGTTCTTCTTGTTGTCTTTGAAGTTTGCCTTCCCTTTGTTCTTTAATTGAAAATAATATTTCTTGAAGTGACCAGGACGTCCACATTCGAAGCATGTCTCTTCAGTTTGGTATCCTTTGAATTTATTCGAATTGAAAGTGTTTCTTCTCTTGTTCTTTCTTTGTAGTATCCCCTTGAGTCCTCTTGACATCATGGCTATTTCTTCATCTGAGTCATCATCAAGCTCCTCCTCATTATCTGCAGTAAGAGCTAAGACCTTTCTTCGAGGAGGTTTCTCCTCATCATCATATCTCTTTAACTGATGTTCATATTCTTCTAATTCACCAAACAGAGTTAAAATGTCCATGGAAGAAATAGTAGCAGAATCTTGAAGAGTAGTGATTTTAGAAGCAAACCTTTTGGGCATAGCCCGAAGTAACTTACGGTTGATCTCACTTTGAGGAATAGTCTTGTCCAGCAATTTTAAGGAGTTTATAAGGACTAGAAATCTTTCTTTAGCTAGCTTAATGATTTCATCTTTTTCGAGCTTTAACATTTCATAATCATGTATAAGCATGCTTAGCTTAACTTCTCGTACTTTGGATGTACCTTCATGACTTACTACTAGAGTATCCCATATCTATTAGGATGTATTGCTTGAAGAGACTTTATCTATTTTGGATTGTACCATGCCGCTGAGAAGTGTGTTCATTGCCCTTGAATCATATAAGACCATGTAGGTTTCGGTTGACTCCATTTCTAGTAGAATCTTTGGTGTCCCATCATCTTTTCGTGGAATAACCGGTCCGTTCTCAAAGACCCACCATTCCCAAGGATCTCTTTTAAGATAGATCCTCATCTGAAACTTCCAAAAATTGTAGTTATCGGTTCCATGCAGCAGTGGTGGTCAGTTGGTTGATTGACTTTCTTGATTGTTGTTCCCAAACTGTGCCATGTAAGAATCTTTCCCTACAAGTCACCTTTAAGACCAAGATAAGTAGAGCCAAGCTCTAATACCAAATAAAATTTAAATAGGCACACTTAGAAGGGGGGATTGAATAAGTGTTCGAACAACTATGGTCGATTTTTATTTTACTTAAAAACTTTTGCTTATTTCAGCTTACTGAAATAATTAACTCGGTTTCCTTAATTATAAAAACTGTTTAAATGCCTTAGAATTTAGTATGCTGAAATAATCAAATATATATCTTAAGTTTCAAAAAATCTTGTTTATATATTAACTTATTATATTAACCTTAATTCTTGTTATCAATAAAATCAAGCACAAATAATTAAATGAACACCAATAATTTTTTACGTGGTTCTACTACTACCCTCTATAATAGTAGCCTAATCCACGTCCAATACCAACTAGTATTGGAGACTTACTTTATTTATTTCTTTATAAATAAACACTTATTACAAAACAAATTCTTACAACAATTAATAACAAATAATTTCTCTTGAGCATTCTTGCTCCTTATGCACCTATGCGCTCCTCAAGCACCTTTTCTTCCTTGAACCTGTTTGTAAACCTTTTCTCTAATCCACTAGGATTAACACCTTTAGACTACACTTAGTCTAAATAGAAAATTTAATACAAATATAGAGGTCTATGATCAATGAAAGAATAATCAATTAAACAATTAAAGGCTCAACTAAATGCAATGATCAATTAGCACGGAAAGATAATCAGATAAATCTTACAAATTACCAGCTCAAAAAAATATCAGAAATATAATTGCTCAGATGATCAAATTTGCACCAATTAAATCAAGTTACTTGATAATATCAATATTTAATGCAAAAAATATTTTGCGAGTCGTAATCAATTCCATACATGAAATACGATTTATATAGCCCGTAATAAAGTTACCGTTAATTTCAGCTTACATCTGTTCCATTAGTGCACAAAAACCGGCTTGATGATACATTACAGATAATGGAACAACCCCACAATGGTAAAGAAGAACAACCTTTTTAGTTATACTGTTTGGATAATATTCAAACTCTTTAAAAGATAACCTACTAAGAACAATCTTTAACTTTATCTCTCTTATCTTAAAGTGGCGTTGGCGTGTAACAGAACACTACACTATTAATCTTCCTTTATCTTTCCAATACCAAAGGAATTATAGTTCCAAGAAATCTATAATTACTATCCCTTGAAAACCGCATACACACATCATATCTTAACAAATGTGTAGCTACCATCCTTTTAGCTTCTAGGCATGCACACGTGATACACTCGTATATAAACAAGATTCAATATATAATCCAAGAACATCAAGTAACATTTTATAAAATTTTAAACCCTTTTGTATTTAATAACATATATTTAATCTAATCTAAAATAATTTTATTCAGAAAAACCTTTTTCATTAGATTTAAATTATTTTTCATTTAAGACATATAAAGCTAAATGCCAATGATATGTCCTAGAGCCTTTAAATGAAAAATCAATTATTATGTAATTGGCCTTACACTTTGTTTCCTAGTAAGGTAAAACTCTTCAACCATTTGAATATCCCACCAATGTTCTTTATCATCAGATACCTGAAATGCCATAAAATAATTTAGCATATGAACAATTCATCATCAAAACTTAAGGATGAAATATGACTAAGTCAACACCAGTAGCAATACTCAAGTCCATTCGAATTTTGCTTACGATTGTAGCTTACCACGGCTACGAAATCTGGCAGATGGTCATGAAAACGACATTCCTCAATGGGGAAGTTGAGGAAGATGTGTATATGACACAACCAGAGGGATTTATCTCAATAGTTGGAACAAATCAAGTCTATAAGCTACAACAATCCATTTATGGGTTGAAGTAAGCTTCTCGTATGTGGAACATCCGTTTTGATAAGTCAATCAAAGAGTTGGATTTTATCAAAAATAAGGATGAACCATGTGTGTACAATAATGTTAGTGGGAGTGCTATTTCATTCCTTGTATTATATGTTGATAATATATTATTAATAGGGAATGATATTCCTATGCTACAATCGATTAAAATCTTGTTATCTAAACACTTCTCCATGAAGGACTTGGGAGAAGAATCCTATATTTTAGGGATAAAGATATATAGAGATAGATATAAAAGGATGTTTGGCATGTCCCAAAGAATGTACATTGACTCGATGCTAAAGAAGTTTAGCATGAAACATTCCAAGAGAGGTCTCATGTCGATGAGTCATAGAATACATCTCTCCAAAAACAGCCCCCAAAGACACCTGAGGAGAGCGATGATATGAGTACGATTCATTATGCTTCAGCAATAGGATCTATCATATATGGTATGATATGTACTAGACCGGATGTCACTCATGCACTTAGTGTAACAAGCAGATATCAGTCGAATCCTGGAGAAGAGCACTAGATGGCAGTGAAAAATATCCTAAAGTACTTAAGAAGAACTAATGATGTATTTCTTATCTACGGTGGGTCGAAATTAAAACTAGAGGGTTATACAGACTCTAACTTTCAAATGGACCAAGATGACAGTAAATTTGTTTCGGGGTATGTATTTACCTTGACCGGTGGCGCAGTGAGTTGGAAGAGTTCCAAACAGGAAACAGTTGTTGATTCAGTTACAGAGGCAGAGTATATAGTTGAAATTGAAGCTGTAAAGGAGGTTTTTTGGATGAAAAAGTTCATAACCGAACTTGGCATGGTTCCTAACATTAGAGGATCAGTACCTTTATACTGTTGCAACATCGGAGCTGTTGCGCAAGCTAAGGAACCCAAGTTTCATCAGAAATCCAAACCCTTGTTGCGGTTGTTTCATTTGATTAGAGAAATCATTAAAAGAGGAGATATCAACCTAGAGCGTGTGGACTCTCAAGACAACATTACATATCCATTTACTAAAGCTTTAACACAACAGCAGTTTGATTGTCACTTAAAGAAGATGTGTATGAGATACCATGACGATTAACTTTAGTGCAAGTGAGATATTAAAATAGTATGCATACAAGTCAATCATGTATATTGATAAAGCATATACTTTGTAAACAATCTTATTAATTTATTAACAAAATTATATATTTATTAAAGGAATTTAATTATCTACATGGTGTTGTTTTAATAATATGTGATAAACCTATTGTTTTAAGCAATACTTTTAGAATCATGATGAGATCATGTTAATGAGATCTAAATTCTTAGAGAACTTAAAAACTAAATTTTTCCCAATCGATGGATTATTAAAAAGGGGATTAGTAAATCCGGATAGATTGGTACATACGTTACTTGCTCATTGGATGAGGATGATTGATCTCATGATCATTTGTGTGAAAACACTAAAGTAAGTATGTAGGTGCTTATTTGAGAATGACTTCATTGAACGTGGCTCGCGAAGGAATACCTAATGAAGTTTTACTTGCTTGTCAATATGAATTCCTGAAATGTTAGTAGTACAAGTGATCCTTAAACTTGAAATCATCATAGTATCTTATGTATGATAAGTTATACTTTAACATATCCCTTAAGACCCTTAGGGTATATCAAAGGGTATGCTTGGGTGGAATAAATTATATACGGAGATAATGAATGATCAATAAATAATCTACTGCTTCTAGTAAAAGAAGAGAAATGTGTGACGCCCCCAAAATAGGTATACACAACCAATTCTGAGTTGCCAAATACATAGTATAAATTTAAATACAAATTTCATTTATACAATACGACAAAAGCGTAGCTGAGAGTTTTAATACGAATATTGTCTTATAGACAATATCTAAACTCAAATAGAGTCCTCATTAAATTTATTATCACACTATTTCATAGAATAGTGAGGACTATTATATCCACCATCTTGGACCATCACTCCATTCTCCAGCCAGTCCTGGCTATGTTTTCATTTCCTGAAGAGAATAATGAAAGCAAAGGGTGGGCTCAACTAGCCCAGTAAAGAATATTATTACTAAGATAATGCAGAATAAATTATCGTTAGCCTTCAACAGTGTTAAACTGATAGAATACAACAGACAACAAGTTTAACTGTAGCGGAACAAACAATCCATTAGAAGAGTCAAATAGAGCATGATAACTACTATCTTCTATGATTCAAAAGTTCTTCATCAATATTTTATCGCTATAACATAACTCAATAAATAATCCACATCATCGAATTATCCATGCACTACGGGCCAAGGATATTCGTTAGTATCACATCCATGAATTATCCATGCACTACGGGCCAATGATATTCATTATTATCACATCCACGAATTATCCATGCACTACGGGCTAAGGATATTCGTTATTATCACCAATAATCATGATCATGCCAACAACTGTCCATCAATGCACTACAGGCCAATGAGGACTTTTACCACATTATTTGTAACATTACGGGTCATGATTATACCGATACATAATTCATGGTCATAATCATACCAACAACCGCCCATCAATGCAGTACGGGCCAATGAGCACTTTCATCACAATATCAACATGGTGATGATGACAATGATATAAGAATTCAATTAAATGAGAGCAAGGATAAATTTTAAAGATTTATAATTCAATTTATCCAGAGTTCAAGAATGTCCAAATTGTCAACATGATAACTGCTTTATGGAGTAAAATTCAAGAATAATATTGTATCAAAAATAATTTGGACAAAAAATAAATTAATTTTTGTCATGAATAGTACCCCCGTGTGAATAGTACCCCCGTGTGAATAGTACTTCGTGAATAGTACCCCGACATGAAAAGATTAAAAATTATCAAGAATGTTTAGAATAATATTTTCGTGAAAATATACTAGATGAAGCACAAATTTCAAGGATATTCTACTAATTTTAAGGAGTATAGAAGCAATACTTAACAAAATGAGTATAGAATTCGAAATCTGAAACAAAATAATATTACTTACATACTACAAAGTATGGAAGAAAATATTATTTCTTACGAATATTGAACAAAAATAATATCCCTTACCTTAAAAGGAGAGTATTTCTAACTGGTATGACGGGGATATTCTTGTAGAAAACTTATACTATTTTCTACGCTCAAAGCTTCCTTAAATTCAAAAGAAATACACTCAATATTATAGAAGAATAATTCTCTAATTCTGGCGTGGTTTTCATTTCTAAACTAAGCATCCTATTTATAAGAGAATGGCAGGGTACTATTTGAATTTAGAAAATCACGAGTGAACAGTAATTTATTCACGGGCATTAGGCTGAAACCTTTTTTTAAAAAATTTGATTTTAATATGTTGTACTATGCAGCACTATGCAGTACTATGCAGCACTATGCAAACAATAAAATATAATATATTCTATTTTATATAAAAAATAAAACTTATAATATATATATATATATATATATATATATATATAAGTAACAAAACTGATATAATTTTCTATCGATGATTATGAAAAATGAGTTAGTGGGGGTCCATGTAATAAGCAAAATTTATAATAAATACTTCATAAAAATTCAATTTATTTATCTCAACTCACTTGGCTTCACAAAACACATTTTTTAACAATATTTATTCATCATTAATATTATAACTCGAAATATTAACAACCATATCATTCCCAGGAAAGAGGGGGCTTTCTGATAAGGATTTGTCCTTATTGGCGAGCAATTAGGTGACCAAACCCCTTTTCTCGATAGAACCTTCTAGACATTGTCAATAATGTAAATAATAATATGAATAACTTTGTCGTCTCAATTATTGATTTAATAATATAAAATATTGTGACAATAATTGTGACAATAACGTGAGATACTATACAGCAATTACTGTGGCAATAATTGAATAAAACTGAGTGACTTATCACGTAAGCATCAATAATTAAAGATATTATACAATACCGTGTGCTACTATGCAACCACGCGTATTACTGTATTTTTATCACCGGGTATTTCAACAGTTAACGTTAAAACTTTCGCCGTTATTTTTATGAAAAGATATTTCTGTCGTTTTCTAACTTCGACGGTAAAATTCCGTTGTGGGGTCCACTAATGATTGTGCCGTTGTACGAATATTTCCTGATATAATGAATATTCCCCGACCACACGAATATTTTATAACAAACTTGCTTACTTTGCAAAATTTATAAATATTACCCATAACTATAACATTATATCAAATCCACACGTTATTATTCAAAAATATATTTCGAGAAAATTAAATCTTTATTCATAAAAGTTAGGGTCTTACAACCTCCTATTCTTATGAAATTTCGTCCTCAAAATTGGTGTACGTACCTGGTATGTCGAAGAGGTGAGGATACCTTGATTTCATTTTAGATTCTAACTTCCAGGTCATTTCCTCAATATCGTAGTTTCTCCACAAAACTTTGACTTGAGGTATAACCTTGGAGCGTAGAATATGTTCTTTCTTATCCAAGATTTTAACATGTACCTTTTCATACGTTAAATCTTCCGCTATATCATCTGGTTTTAATTCAATAATGTGGTTTGGGTCTTCCACATATTTACGTAACATAGATATGTAAACGATAAGGCGAGTCTATAGGCCACAGTTCCTACTCGGTCGAGGATTTCAAATGGCCCAATTAATCGATGATTGGGCTTTCCTCTCTTTCCAAATCTCGTAACTCATTTCCATGGAGCTACCCATAACAACACATGATCTCCAACATTGAATTCCACGTCCCTTCGATTAAGATTAACATAACTCTTTTATCGATCTTGTGAGGTTTTTATACTTTGTCGGATCATTTGAATCTTTTCTGTTGTCATGCATACCAATTTCGGTCCCAACAATGTTGCTTCACCCACCTCGTCCCAGCATACTGGAGAAGACCTATAATTTAATTAGTAGCAACCACATATAAGTTTCATGGTATACACTAACTCATATATTATGAAGTTGCCAAAAGTTACTTGATAATACAAATTTTTGTAGTGTACAAAATATAGTAAAATAAACTTCAAAATAGTTTTTGAAAATATAAAATAATATTTCAAAACAATCTTCTAGAGGAAGCTTTCCAAAAATAAATATTCTAAAGGAAGAATTGTAAATACTATGTGATGTGTGTGAGTTCTTGTTCAACTTTTATAAAAAATCTCACTTGGACAATTCTTGCACTCTTACTGATATTCACCAATATTTAAGGTAGCTTTAGCACACTTAGAGAGACACTTCCACTAAGGAATTTTTAGAGAGTTGAAGGAAGGATAAATAAGAAATTTATGAAACTCCTTGTGCTAAGCCCCCTATTTATAGCCAAAAATTAAGCAATATCTACCACACATAAATTATTATCTTTAATCTATATCATTCATCAATTATTCGTACTTTTTTATATTTTCATTAGTTTATATCATTCATAAATTATTCACGCTTTTTTATATTATCTTTAATCTATATCATTCATTAATTATTCACACATTTTCAATAAATTATTCATTAATTATTCACACCTTTTCAATTATTCACACTTTTTCAAGATTATCTTTAATCTATATCATTCATTAATTATTCACACCTTTTCAGTTATTCATCAATTATTCACACTTTTTCAAGATTATCTTTAATATATGTCATTCATCAATTATTCACACTTGTTAGGAATGGTTAAGTCATGCATATTATAAATTTGATGATGTGATTATAATGTATAATTGTTTAGTTGTTTTGTAAAGTCCTTATCTGAGATATATTTGTACAAGGACTTAGAATTAAAATGATCTAACTTGTTAGGTTGATCCTTTGAGTTGAGTCAATGTATAAGTGGTAGGATAAATCAATCGTATTGTGTTGCTAAACTATTGTAGAGTTACTCTACATGTTTGTAGTGTTAATCAAGTTGGTAGAATACTCTAACTGCTCGTAGAGCATCAGTCAGATGATTATAAAGCTGCCAAAACATTCACAAGATAAAGAGAAGATCGTCGAGTATGCTCAAGCATTTTAGGTAAAATCTTAAAGCTCAAGATACGTAGAGCGAGAAGTAGACTAAAGACTCTATGATTTTTTTAGTTCGCATAACTTTTCAAAATTGTCATTAAAAAATGCAGAGCATTGCAAAGCGAAGATCTCAACGATGTTTCTCACCATCTTCAAATTCAAAATGGAAGATCAGATGGTGGTTTGTCTAAATCGTTAGATAGAAGATGTGACACCACTCACGTGGTAGATGAGACTGTAGACTAATGGGACGTACCAGGGCCAAAAGTTACCTAGTACCTACCCCCTAAAAGTCAACATCAGAGAACATCAGAGTGTAGAGCATTAAATGCACTAACGAGAACTCTCCAACAGGATAATTTCCAGAGGTCTATAAAAGGATTATGAGGATTCAAATCCAAGTATGAATAATTAAGCATAAAGTCGAACCTCTGTCAAAATACAGAAAGCTCTACTATACGAAATACAGAGAACTACTTGTTCAAGCTGTTAAGTACTATAAAGGGATCAAAGCTGCTTGCAAAGCTTAGCAACATCCAAAACAATTACCATTCTATGTGATTTGATTGTCTTAGTGACTTTCATCAAAGTCTAAGTGACTTGCAGAGGTCCAAGTAACCTGGTCTGAGCGACCTTGCTGAAACTAAGTGACTCAAAGGAATCTTAGTGATTTAATTTTAATAGATCTTAGTGACCTGGTCTTAGTGACCCATCTATAATGGATTTTTTACTTGTTGAAGTAAAAAAATGGACTAGGAGTTATATGTACTTCGAACAACTTAAATATCTTGTGTCGTTTACTTTAAGTTCTTTACATTCTGTCATATATCTGCTATACCTGCAAAATGTCTTACATCCATAAGACCTAAAATTAGAACTGGGAATTCATTAAATCTTTAATGGGAGTTTCAAACTAATATTCTGTTGTGCCTAGATTAATTGAATAAATTAATTATTTGATAACTAATCTTTAACTAAGCAGATTTTTTTAAAAAAAATCTATTCAAACCCCCCACCCCCTTTTTAGACCTTTATTGTGCCTCTAGGAAACAACAAGTGGTATTAGAGAAGGTTTTCACGAACATATAGCTTACACTTTGAGTTTATCTATGGCTTAAAATAAAACTGGTTCTGAGCTTGGTGGTGGAAATAAGCCACCCCTTCTAAATAAAGAAAATGTTAACTGGAAAATTCGTTTGCAGACGTATATGGGTGAAATAGACGAAGATCTATATAATTCAATAATTAATGGTCCGTACATTGCAAAGAAGCTAGCTCCAACCACTGATGATCTAAATAAGATGGCAGTCAAGCTTAGTGCTGAATGGACCAACAATGAAAAGAAGCTGGTGCAATTAGATAAAAGGGCTAAGAACATTCTATTCATGGCTTTAGATATGAGCTATTCGAGAATGTGATCAACTGCACAACAGCTAAAGAAGTTTGGAAAGCTCTGGTGATTATGCACGAAGGAATAGGAGAAGTAAGAGATAATAAATTATCCTTTCTGACTCAGCAGTACGAAATGTTTTCTCACATTTCACGAGAGAACATAACTGTTACTTATGAGAGATTCAACATGTTGTTAAATTCTCTAAAAGCTTATGGAAAGGTCTATCTAAATAAATACCTTAACATCAAGTTCGTGAGATCTCTTCCTAGAAAGTGAGATGCCTAAACCACTGCTATTCGTGAGTTAAAGAATCTGCATGAGATGACTGTGCAAAAGCTCTATGGTAATCTTCTTACTTATGTGCTAGAGCTGAATCAGCAAGCAGAGACTACATCAGAGAGCAAGGGAAAAGATAAAGGATTTGCCTTCAAAGTTTTAGAGGCAATTGTATCGAAAGCCCTGCCTAAGAAGATTCTGATGATGAAAATATTGATCAAGATGATGATGAAGATATAGTCTTGCTTGCAAGAAGGCTGAAAAAGTTCATGTAAAAGACCATCAATTGGAAACCAAGGAAAGGCTACAACAAAGGTAGCAGTAGCAGAGATCAAGAGAAGAAATCTTTGTTACAATTGTAAGAAGCCTGGTCACTATATCGCAGAGTGAAACAAAACCCTGCGAGAAGATCTAAGCAAAGTCAAGAAGAAATCTCATTCAAAAAAAATATTTCAAAGGCTATAAGAATTATCATAAAAAGGAGAAATGCTTTGTAGTTAAGGGATCGTGGAGTGATTCAGAAAATGATTCAAGTTCTGGGTCCAGCAATGATAAAGCACCTTAGAAAGTTAATCTTTATCTGATGGTCATTGAAAAAAGTTTAAAAAGAGCCACTGGTGGTCGAGAAATTGACATCAGTGAAGTATTTGATTTTAACTTTCCTGATATAGATATTGATGATCTTAGAACTACATTTCATGATATAACTGTAGATCTGCATCAATATATGAAATGGTTGAGGGTTCTATCAAAGGACCATTCTTTTCTTCAAGGGAGAAAGAGAAAGCTCTCGTAGAGTTAGAAATTAGTCTATGAAGTGCTGCCTCTTTTGCTAGTCTTGAGGTTGAGAATGTAAGTTTGAGAAAGATAACTGAATAGAGTGCACAGAGAGAGTTGACTCTAACCTCTAAGAGAGAGGATCTAGATAAAACAATCTCAATGTGGAATCATTCTTCTGCGTCTATAGATTTACTAATTGTAAGTTAGAGATCTGTCTCTGATAGGCCAGGATTAAGATTTAAAGAGTCTTCTTCAGATCTAAGTGTGGAAAAGTCAATGGAAACTAACAACAATGTTGCCTCTTCTTCTCATTGAGGTATTGTATTTGTGAAATCCAAAGATGTTGCGGAGCCTACTATTCTAAGAGGCTAAATCTCTATAGGTCAGATTGTTGTTTCTAAGAACAACATATCCCATACTGGTTTAGGTTTTGTCAAACCGCAGAGTAAACCACAGTCTACGACTGCACCTCAAAGGATCGTAGAGTCAGGTAAGACACATTCTACGAACCAACCAGGTACTAAATGTAGAGATCCTTCTTGCTCTATGAAATTTCAAAATCGTATAACAGTGTGGAAGCAAAGAGAGGCTCAACTAAGAAGAAAGGCATATCATCCACATATGTCACAAATAAGAATCCATATATCTCCCAAATAAAAAGATATTCACATACACACACACTCACACTCACACTCACACGTACATGCATAATATCAAATTCTATACATATCATAAGAATGGTCATATAGCTAATATATGTTATGGAGATTATATTCTAGTATATTATAAACTCAAGGTCGAGCAGATTTGGGTTCTTAAGGGCACTAACAAGGTAGGACCCAAGCTAGTCTAAGTACCAAAATGAATGATGACTAGTTATGCAGGTATCTGAATACATCTGGTATCTCGACAATGGATGTTCAAGGCATATGACAGGAAATAACACTCTTCTGTCAAGCTTTAAGGAGAAAGATGGTTCAGCTATTGTCTTTGGAGACAACGGCTCTAGGAAGACCAGAGGCTATGGTTTTATTTGTAAGACCCCAACTTTTATAAATAAAGATTAATTTTCTCTAAATATCTTTTTGAGTAATAATGTGTGGATTTGATATAATGTTATAGTTGTGGGTATTATTTACAAATTTTGCAAAGTAAGCAAGTTGTCATCAAATATTCGATTGGTTGGGGAATATTTGTTTTATCAGGGAATTTTTATACAACGACACAACCATTGGTGGACCCCACAACAAAATTACTGTCAGAGTAAAAAATGACAGAAATGTCATTTTATAAAAATAACGGTGAAAGTTTACCATTAACTGTTGAAATACCCGGTGACAAAAGTACAGTAATACGCGTGATTGCATAGTAGGACACGGTATTGATTATTGATGCTTACGTGAGAAGTCACTCAGTTTTATTAAATTATTGACACAATAATTACTGAATAATATCTCACATTATTGATTCAATTATTATCACAATATTTTATATTATTAAATCAATAATTGAGATGACAAAGTGATTCATATTATTATTTGTATTATTGACAATGTCTAGAAAGTTCTTTCGAGAAATGGGGTTTGGTAACCTAATTGCGCGCCAATAAGGAGAAATCCTTATCGAAAAGCCCCCTCTTTCTTGGGAATGATCTGGTTGTTAATATTGTGAGTTATAATAATGATGAATAAACGTTATTAAAAATGTGTTTAGTGAAGACAAGTGAATTGAGATAAATAAAGGGGATTTTTATGAAGTATTCGTTTTAAATTTGGCTTATTATTTGGACACCCACTCACCCATTTTTGAAATCATCGATAGAAAGTTATCTTAGTATATATATATATATATATATATATATATATATATATATATATAATTAAACCCGGGGGGGGGATTCAATGTCACGGGAGGGACTTTTATCATATATATATATATGACTATACATATATATATATATATATATATTATAAGTTTTGTTTTTTGTGTATAATAGAATATATTATATTTTATTTGCATAGTACTGCATAGTGGTTGCATAGTGCAGCATAGTGCTGAATAGTAAAAGCATATGAATTATGCGCCGAATGCCCGTGAATTTTTTTTCCTACTATGCAGTCCATGATTTTTCTAAATAGTATCATTCCATTCTCCTATAAATAGGATGCTTAGTTTAGAAATGAAAATCACACCAGAATCAGAGAATTCTTCTTTTATAATATTGAGCGTATTTCTTTAGAGTTTAAGAAAGCTTTGAATGTAGAAAATAATATAAGTTTTCATCAAGAATATCCCCGCTATACCAGTCAGAAGTACTCTCCTTTTAAGGTCGGAGATATTATTTTTGTTCAATATTCGTAAGAAATAATATTTTCTTACATACTCTGTAGTATGTAAGTAATATTATTTCGTTTCAGATTCTGAATTATACACTCATTTTGATAAGTATTGCTTCTATACTCCTTGAAATTAGTAGAATATCTTTGAAATTTATGTTTTATCTAGTATCTTTTCACAAGGATATTTTTCTAAACATTCTTGTTAAATTTTAATCTTTTCATGCCGGGATACTATTCATGGGGTACTATTCACGAAGTACTATTCACGGGATACTATTCACTCGGGTACTATTCACCGGGGTACTATTCATGACAAAAATTAATTTCTTTTCTATCCAAAATATTTTTGATACAATATTATTTTTGAATTTTACTCCACAAAGTAGTATCATGTTGACGATTTGGACATTATTGAATTATGAATAAATTGAATTATAAGTCGTTAAAATTTATCCTTGCTTTCATTTAATTGAATTCTTATATCATTGTCATCATCCTCATGCTTATATGGTGATGAAAGTCATCTTTGGTCCATAGTGCATAGATGGACTGTTGATTGGTATGATTACGACTATATATTGGTATAATTATGACTTGTAATGTTACAAATGATGTGGTAAAAGTCCTCAATGGCCCGTAGTACATTGATGGACAGTTGTTGGCATGATCATGACCATTGGTGATAATAACGAATATCCTTGGCCCGTAGTGCATGGATAATTTATGGATGTGATACTAATGAATATCCTTAGCCCGTAGTGCATGGATAATTCAGTGATATGGATTATTTATTGAGCTGTGTTACATCAAAAAAATATTGATGATGAACTTTTAAATTATAGAAGATAGTAGATATTATGCTCTACTTGACTCTTTTAATGGAGTGCTTGTTCCGCTGTAGTTAGACTTGTTGTCTACTATATTCTATCAGATTTACCATGTTGAAGGCTAACGATAATTTATTCTGCATTATCTTAGTCATAATATCCTTTACTAGCTAGTTGAGCTCACCTTTTTGCTTTCATTGTTCTCTTCAGGAAATGAGAACGTAGCCGGGACTAGTCGGGGAATGGAGTAACGGTCTGAGATGGTGGCTGTAGTTGTCCTCACTATTCTATAAAATAGTGTGATAATAATTGTAATGAGGACTCTATTTTAGTTTGGATATTGTCTATGAGACAATATTCGTATTAAAACTCTCAACTATATTTTTATCGTATTGTATAAATGAAGTTGTATTTAAATTATGTACCATATATTTGGCGACTTAGAATGGGTTGTGTATACCTATTTTGGGGGTGTCACAATTTGTATCAAAGCTTAAGGATATGATCCCTGGCTGGGATTTGAGGCTAGAACTAGGAGGGGAGAGACGGGTAAATCCTTCGCTAGTATGACCTACCTAAGCTTAATTGTTATTTAATTGGTCGATCAGAGTATAGGGATAATATGTGGCATGTCTATTAACCCTTGTTTTATGGTAGTATTTGAAAATTGCACCTGAAAATGTCGAGTTAAGTAGTGGAGCACTTGAGACTGTTAAGTCACCGCTGATCAATAACCAGGATAATGTGCATCAAGAAGGCAATAATCCTTAGGTAAACAACAACACCAACCAAATGAGGAATGATGGGATGTTCAGAAGCTTTATGCAATTCATGCAACACCAGGTGAGAGAGACTCATGTTCAAAATGCAGGTGAAAACAATGGCAGCTCTTGGATGGTCACCGCTAAGCAATTCAAGGAGCTGGGGCCACTTGAGTTTTTGGGAAAGCCATAACCACTTAAGGCAGAGACGTGGATAAAGTAGATCACAAAGATATTTGATGTCTTGGGATGCTCCGAGGAGCAAAAATTTCCCTTTGGCGCCTTTATCTTGCGAGGAGAGGCAGATTATTGGTGAGAATCTATAAAATGTACTAAGCCTGCTGCACTGAAGATGTCTTGGGTGAATTTCCAAGAATTGTTCAACGACAAGTACTTTCCTAAAAGTATTCGTCACATGAAGAAGGTAGAATTCATCAAGTTGGAGCAAAATAATATGAACGTGTCACAATACGAGGCTAAGTTTGCGGAGTTATCCCGATTTGCATCCCATTTGGTTGATAATTAGGAGCGAATGACGTGAATGTTTCTATGAGGTTGGAAACCTGAAATACGTCAATACCTCATTTCTCACAAACTTTGCATGTATTCAGATGTTGTGAATAGGGCTCAATTATTAGAGCGCGATAATAAGTCAACCAAACTAAGAGAGAGCAGCTGACAAAATGATAATACCAGTGATAACAGTCATCGAAGAGGTGACAACAAATGTGAAGGAGATCAACATGCCAGAAATGGTAACCACTTCGGTGGTAATCCTGGCCAAGATAATAGAATTGGAAATTTTAAGAAGAGAAAATTTAATAATGATGGAAAGACGTCAGCACCAGCGCTCGTTGTTAATGAAGGAGAACGACCACTGGTTGTATGCTACAAATGTGGAGGGGAGGAGCACATCAGTCCAAATCGTACACAGTAACCCAAAGTGTGTTACAATTGCAGAAAGGAAGGTCATTTAGCTCGATTTTGTCATGCAGTGAAGTCAAGTCCAGCTAGGACGGTGACACCAAAGGCTGTCCTAGACAAGTCAAAGCAGGTAGTTTAAAGGAGAGCATTTGTCATGACCTCCCAAAAAGCGAGGAACCCAAACGAAGTTATCACATGTAAGCTAATCATAAATTCTTGCGAAGTCTATACCTTATTTGATACCGGCTCTACCCATTCTTTTATTTCTCCTACTTGTTCTCAACGTTTAAATTTAACTCCGGAGAAATTAGATTTTGACTTAACTGTTGAAACTCTGTTGGGAGAAACCTTCATTACATCCACTGTTTATAAATCTTGGTTGATTCAAATCGGCACCCTCACGTTACCTGTTGATCTCATCTCTTTGAAAATACTTGCATTTTATATGATTTTAGGGATTGATTGGTTAACTACTCATCATGCTAAAATTGATTTTTTTTGTAAGGTTGTTAGCTTTCATATTCCTAACCAACCTTGTCGACGTCGGGATTTTATTTGTCCCTTTTCTGTTCTTGTTCTTTGGTGTTCTCATGTTAGGTGAGATTTGTTTGAAAAAACAAGTTGTGAAAATGTCCGACATTTATATATCGACGATATGACTGTAAGAGTCGCCAGTTGGTTTTTTAAATGGTTGTACCAACATAACCGAGAAATGGTTTGTACATTGACCAAGTGATGTGGTGCTGCTTAACGGGTCTGCGAAATCGAGATTCATTAGGGTCCGGGTACTTGCTTATGCTAAGGGAAGGTGTTAGGCACCCCCCGACATCTTGTTGCCACGGTGACCACCACTTTTCAAGAAACTGTTATATGAATGTGTGTGTGTGTGTGGGTCAATGTGCAGTTATTTGGAAGTAGTGCTATACCTCGTTCGCACCTATATACGCAGGGTTTGAATTTTATATATAAAATTCAATTTTAACAAGATATAGCAGTGATGTTTTGTAAAAAGAGGTTTTTTCAAACCATGTGCTCAATAGTAATTGAGGCATTTGATACTTCCATTTTATTAAAATATTCGGCTTGATTGCTTTTATTTTTGAGATACGAAGCATCTTAGAGAAAATAATATACATAGCAGTGCCGAACTCATTGTAGGCATGAGAGCTATCTAAGGAAATTAGAACACCACGAATAATTTACAAGCTGATTACAGCTGAAAATGTCCATCACGGGAACAGAATCTAGATTCAGTGGACTGAATCTGTGATCACATGATTCCTAGGCTCACATGATGTTGCAATTCATATGAAAAGTTGTAAACAATTATATATATATATATATATATATATATATATATATATAAGCTGTAAATATATATATACAGACTTGATCAACCATCACGAAGCACCTCTATAGGGGATCAAAAATGTATATATATATATATATATATATATATATATATATATATATATATATGTGTGTGTGTGTGAGCATACAATCAACCACCACGAAGCACCCCCATGGGGGATTGAAAATGTAAATTAAGCAGTAAAAACCCAATCAACCACCACGAAGCACCTCCATAGGGGATTAGAAATGTAAATAAAGCAATAAAAATCAATCGACCACCACAAAGCACCTCCATGGGGGATTAAAAATATAAATAAAGCAATAAAACGATCAATAACCTTGAAGTAAACTCCAGGCGAGACGAAATGTAAATAAAGCTGTAAAAGTAATCAACCGCCACGAAGTAAACTCCAGGCAGGACAGAATACAAATAAAGCAGTAAAAGGCCATGAAGTAAACTTCAGGCCGGATTGACATGTATGTATATATATATATATATATATATAAGTAGTAAACGGAGCGGATGTAAAATTCATGCTCATCGAACATAGTTCGACAACAGTTCATATATATAAGTATATATATAAAAGTAAATAAAAACTCCGGATGTAAAATTCACCCTCAATCGAGGCATAACTCGATAATGTTAGTCCATATATATATATATATATATATATATATATATATATATATATATATGTGTGTGTGTGTGTGTGTGTGTGTGTGTGTGTGTGTGTGTGTGTGTGTGTGTGTGACACCCCCAAATTAGGGTACTACGATTCCACGGAATTTGGTGTTCACTGTACAAGCATCATCTATCTACTCATAAATAATATCAAATCATACAATAGATAGAAATCATAATAAAATCTCTTCCCTTAAGGGTTACATCAACTGAATCATAAATAAATCTCAGGTTACTCTAACCTTAAAACATCTGTGCGGAATTCTAAACAAATAAGTCTTAAACAACAACATAAGTCTTAAACATAAATACATCATCAATTAAAATAACAAGTCTTCATCACTTGCTAACTTTGCCCTTGCCCTTACTAGTGGAGGGTTCATCGCTTCTTTCATTCTTAACTGCAATGTTATTATTAAGCAAGAGTGAGCACAAATGCCCACAAGTATAATAATGAAATAGCAGTATAATAACATGCGAATAAATCAAAGACGTCTGAATAAGAGCTCAACTTTTGAATCAAGAATGAATAACAAGAATCAAAAGAATTCTGAGGGTCATAAGACCTTGAACTATGTCCTAAGTTATCAAGGATTATACTTGAAACCTTTAACAGTCATAAGACTATGGACCTTCTTCTCGTACTTAGGGGGATCAGCCCTTAGTACCATACTGTGCACAATATCTTAACGCTAAAGCGTAAATAATCCCCTATACAGGGTTGTTCATCTCAGTTTGACATTCGAGTCCGCACCAAAGGAAGTTTGGTTTGGATAATTCATCAAGGGTTCTGAAATTTAGAACGCTCATCAACTATGGACTAGTTGAATCAATAAGGTTCACTAGTCTAATAAGGTTCAACAATAATTGATATTCGATTTGAATAATAACCTCAAAAGTATACAATAGGACAATTATTGTATAACTGAATCATGCTTTGGAAAGATAATTAATCTTTAATATCATGCTTGAACTTGAATAATACAAGGATAATTTATTCAAGGTAAATAATAAACTTGAACAATAATGACAAGTAGGGTTAGGAAAACTTTCTCAACATAAAAGTAACGTTTAAGTTTAAATAAACTTGCTCAATAGAATGGAGTTAGGGATAGGATACTTGCCTGTTGCGTAGATTACACTTTAACTAAGCACGTTCTTTGAATTAAATCCTACATACCATTCACATACACAATACCAGTTAATTATAACTTAACTGTTCATCAAAAACCCATTCTCTTTGTCTACTTTGATTATTGACTATACTTAATCACTTTATCACATTTACTGCCACATAATACCACTTCATAAATAATAATCTAATTATGTAATCAATAATTTAATCCACATGTAATTATGTTATTTATATGTTATACAACTATTTTATCATCACATTATTCTTCTAACATGTTTACATGTTCATTACAATAATCCACTAACACATTGTTAGACTTAAACATTTTTTTTTAAATACATTTCTGAATTTTCTGGGGAGTGGCGCTGCGGCGCCACTATTGAACTAAGGATTCGCGCTGCGGCGCCGTGGCGCTGTGGCCGGGCCCTTGGCGCTGCGGCGCTGTGGCGCCGTGGCCCGAGTCATGGCGCTACGGCACGGTGGCGCTGCGGCGCGGGAAATGAACTGGTAGCCGGCGCTGCGGCGCGGCATACCAGACACAGAAATGGCTGTTCGCAAAAATCGCAGAACATGTCAAATTCTCCCAAATTCTTATTTTCTACTCAAAATTAGACATACCCACAAGTTATAGTTCATGTATATTCATAATACAACATCTATAAAGTGATTTTAACCCATTAAAATATATAATCACAGATTTAAATCATGTAAAATTGGACTGTTCTTGATGTTCTTGAAGTTTTTGAACAAAACACATAATTTAGCCGTACGGATTCGTTATAACACCGAATCCGTTCGTTTAAGGCTTGATCTCTTCGTATTAACATGCTCAATAATATAAGGGTATAAATTTTAGGGATAGTATATAATCAATACATCAATTATCACATATATGGCCATATGGCCATATCACGTACTCTGTTTATTTTGAAATAACATATGTACGACATGTTTTCACAATACTGATGTTATGGTTTACAACATATACATAATTAAACAAGATTTGATATATCATGACACACATACAACTCATAATCAATACTCCTAACTCAATTATAAAGGTTAAACCAAAAACTATGAAACCCATTTTTTTTATGAAAACTAAAAGACGTGAATAAGAAATTGGAAGGAGAGATTAACCAGAGTATAAGGTATATATTTGTAGACTTAGAAGCTTTCTTCAATTACTGAATTCTAACAAATCCTCTGAACTTTCTCTTGAATTCTCTCTGACTCTTAACTTAGAAAAAATGAAAAATATGTTCGACTCAACCATTAAGCGCATAGTTGAGGTCAGTTATTCCATTCGTGGCTTAACTGCCCCCAACTCCTCCTAAGGCCACTTTTGGCTAGCAATTTCAGATCAATGCTCTTTATTTTAATAAAACCTTTTATCATATAGTTTAATTAATGTCACACTCCTTTATAAAATAAACTCATATCTTATTTAATTTATTATAAATAAAATATAAAATTTTTCATAAATTCACATAGTCATATAATTAATTTTCTTATTAATTAATAATGACAAATTATTAAATCTCAAATTAATAATTAAATTAATTAAAGTAACATCATGCTTAATTAAATAATTCATTTAATTCAATAAGCTCACATAATCACATACTTTGAATATTAAAAATTCTCTACATTAATTTAATAAATGTAACACATATAATTAAATTAATCTACCACAATTACATCAATTAATTATTAAATCTAATAATTAAATCCTTGAAAAATATTTATTTAATTCAATAAATATTTAAAATTAATTTATAAAATTCTCGTTCGTCACATCTTTCCCCCCTTAAAAGGATTCTGTCCCCAGAATCACGACTCAATAAATTCGACCCGTTACATTCTCCCCTCCTTACAAAGATTCTGTCCCCAGAATCGCTTACAAATAATTAAGTAAATAAATGAGGGTAATTCTTCATCATATTCTCTTCGAGTTCCCACGTAGCTTCTTCAGCGTTGTGGTTCCTCTAAATTACCTTAACAGAAGGTATAACTTTATTTCTGAGAACTTGTTCTTTTCGGTCGATAATTTGGACAGGAATTTCTTCATAAGATAAATCTTTCTCAAAATGCAGGGGTTCGTATTCAATTACATGCTTGTAATCAGGTTTGTAAGGTCGTAACACAGAAACATGGAAGACGTTGTGGATATTCTCGAGTGCTGGAGGTAAGGCTACCTCGTACGCAACTTCTCCAATTCTTCTCAGTACCTCAAAGGGTCCAATAAATATTGGGCTCAATTTTCCTTTTTTTCCGAACCTAATCTTTCCCTTATAGGGAGAGACCTTCAAGAAAACATAACTACCTGGTTCAAACTCGATATTTTTACGATGTGGATCAGCGTATTTCTTTTGTCGATCTTGAGCTGCTACCAGTCGTGCTCGGATCACTTTGACTATTTCTGCCGTCTGCTGTACCAATTCTGGCCCTAGCAATGTCTTTCACCAACTTCATCCCAATAAAGCGGAGTGCTGCACTTTTTGCCGTATAACGCTTCGTAAGGCGGCATACCAATACTAGCGTGGTAACTGTTGTTGTAGCCGAACTCTACCAATGGTAGGTGATCATCCCAATTTCCTTTGAAGTCCATTACACAGGCTCGTAACATATCTTCCAATGTTTTAATCGTTCGTTCGCTCTGTCCGTCTGTTTGAGGGTGGTAAGCTGTACTCATTCGTAGTTGTGTACCCATGCATTCCTGAAGACGTTTCCAGAAATTTGATGTGAAGCGCGGATCCCTATCGGAAACAATAGACACCGGCACTCCGTGCCTCGGAACAATCTCTTTCACATATAATCTTGCCAACTGATCTAAGTTAAATCTGATTTTGATAGGAAGGAAGTGCGCGGATTTCGTCAGTCGGTCAACGATAACCCATACTGCGTCGTAACCTTTCTGAGTCGTCGGAAGGCCAACCACGAAGTCCATTGTAATATGTTCCCATTTCCATTCTGGGATCTCTAACGGTTGTAGCAATCCACTCGGTCTCTGATGTTCTGCTTTAACTTTCTGACATGTCAGGCATTTGGCAACACATTCTGTAACATCACGTTTCAAATTCGGCCACCAGAAATGTTGTCGAAGATCTTGGTATATTTTTGTACTACCAGGGTGAATCGAATATCTTGAACTATGAGCCTCCCTCAAAATTTCTTCCTTAATTTCTTGTACTGGCGAAACCCAAATTCTGCTTTCAAATCTCAATATTCCTTCCTTATCCATCTTAAATCTTGGTTCGGTTCCTTCAGATATCTTCGTTGTTACCTTTTTACATTCATCATCCTGAAGCTGAGCCTCCTTCACTCTATCTAGTAGAGTTGTACCAGATTGCCTCTGAAATAGCTTCTCATCAATCTCCATAGGATACTTCACTTCTAACTTCAGTTTCTCAATATCTGCAATTAGCCCCTGCTGAGCAGTCAACATCATCAATTTCTCACGACCCTTTCTACTTAAGGCGTCGGCAACCACATTAGCCTTACCCGGATGGTATAAAATCTCACAGTCATAATCCTTGATTAATTCCAACCATCTTCTTTGACGCATATTCAAATCTTTATGTGTAAAAATATATTTCAGACTCTTGTGGTCCGTATATATTTCACACTTCTCCCCGTATAGATAGTGCCTCCAAATTTTCAAAGCAAAAATAACTGCAGCTAACTCCAAATCATGAGTTGGGTAACCCTTCTCGTAATCCTTCAACTGCCGTGATGCATACGCAATGACTTTGCCGTTTTGCATCAGCACACAGCCAAGTCCTTTATGTGATGCATCGCTAAAAACAACAAAATTTCCTGTATCATCCGGAAGAGATAACACAGGCGCTGTACTCAACCTCTTCTTTAATTCTTGAAAACTCTCCTCACACTTCTCTGTCCAAACATATTTCACAGCTTTTCGAGTTAAATTCGTTAACGGAGTTGCGATCTTAGAAAAATCTTGTATGAATCTTCTATAATATCCTGCTAATCCAAGAAAACTTCTTACTTCTGACGGCGTTCTCGGCTGATCCCGGTTAATCACAGCTTCTACTTTGGATGGATCTACCGAAATTCCATCTTTATCGATTACGTGACCAAGAAACTGTACTCTCTCGATCCAGAATTCGCATTTCGAAAATTTAGCATACAACTTCTCCCTTCTCAATACTTCCAATGTTAACCTCAAGTGTTCTTCATGTTCCTCTTTGGTTTTGGAATATACCAAAATGTCGTCTATAAATACCACCACGAATTTGTCCAAAAACAGCTTGAATACACCATCCATTAGTCCCATAAATGCTGCAGGAGCATTCGTAAGACCAAACGACATTACTAAAAACTCATAATGACCATATCGCGTTCGGAATGCTGTCTTCGGTACATCCTCTGGCCTCACCTTCAGTTGGTGATAACCACTCCTCAAGTCAATCTTGGAAAAGTATTTTGCTCCCTTCAATTGATCAAACAGATCATCGATCCTCGGTAATGGATATCTGTTCTTAATCGTGACCTTATTTAATTCTCTATAGTCAATGCAGAGCCTCATCGATCCGTCCTTCTTTTTCACGAACAACACCGGCGCTCCCCACGGCGATACGCTCGGTTGAATGTACTTTTTGTCCAACAATTCTTGTAGTTGTACCATTAATTCCTTCATCTCTACTGGCGCCATTCGGTATGGTGCCTTCGATATTGGAGCAGTTCCGGGTGCTAAATCAATCACAAAGTCTACTTCTCTATCTGGAGGAAGTCCTGGCAAATTGTCTGGAAATACATCGACGAAGTCCTTCACAATCGGTATCTCCTCTACCTTCGGGTTCTCTTTTCGACTGTCGACTATGTAAGCTAAATATCCTACACAGCCTTGTCTTAATAACTTTCTGGCCTGCAACATCGTCAGACAACTCTCTTGTCTAGACGACTTGCTACCATAAAACACAACCTTTGACGGAGTCATAAGGTTAATACGCTTCTTTTGGCAGTCAATTACAACCCCATAATTGGATAGCCAATCCATACCCAATATAACGTCGAATTCCCCCAATCGAAAAGGGATAAGATCTACGATCATGATATTACCCTTAATATCCACCCTACAGTTCTTAAACACGTACTTAATAGGGATTATTTCTCTATTCGCAATTTTTATGTTCATGGGGTAATCCAATTCATCCATAAGCAAATCTAAACTATTAGCAAAGTCTTCGGATATAAAGGAACAAGTAGCACCCGAATCAAACAAAACATAAGCATTAATTTCATTGATCGGAATGATACCTGACACCACCTCACGAGACTGGATTGCATCCTGCACCGTCATATTGAAAGTTCTGGCGGTTGGTCGGTTTGTTGCAGGTGGTCCGGTGATGGTTAAGGTATTTCCACTGCTATTTTCCCGATTTCCTCCTTGTCCTGATCCTCCCGATCCCTTCTTGGGACAGTCTCTTGCTAAATGATCTTTCGAACCACAGTTGAAACAAGCACCCTTCTTTGGGTTTGGACAATTTGGTGCTATGTGGCCTTCCTGACCACAATTGTAGCACACTCTCTTTCCCTTCAAACAAACTCCTAGATGTGCCTTGCCGCAAGTCGGACATGCTTCTATCTTCTTTTCCTGCCCTCCGTGTTGACTTCCAGTTGTCGAGTTATCTGTCCACTTTCTCTTCTGATTATTATTATTCCCAGTATTACTTCCACCAGTCTTGTTATTACCTTCATTCTCACTCTTTTTCTTTTTTTGTTCTTGGTTGTACTTAGTCACTGCATCACTTCCTCCTTCCGCGAGAATGGCCTTTTCCAAAACTCCCGCAAACGTGTTAAGTTGAAACATTGATACCTTGCTGTATACCCAAGGCTTCAGTCCTTGTTCGAATCTTATGGCTTTCCTCTCGTCAGTGTGTACTTGATACGGGGCAAACCTTGCCAACTCATCTAATTTAGCCACGTAATCAGGCACGCTCATGTTTCCCTGTTTCAGTTCCAGAAATTGCACCTCCATCTGATTCTGCGAACTAGCTGGGAAATACATTTCGAAAAACATCTCTTTGAATCTCTCCCACGTAATTACACCTTCACCTCCTCGCATCTTGTTTGCCTGCCACCAGTAGCTAGCCTCAGACTTCAGCATAAATATCGCAAAAGCGGCCTTCTGATCTTCTCGAACCCTAGCAACGTCGAAAACCTTCTCCATTTCCATCACCCACGTTTGAGCCTCGATCGGGTTTCTGGAACCTTTGAACTCTGGCGGTCCCACCGCCTTAAAATCTTTAAATGTTGTGCTAGGTGGAGCTTGCGGTTGGTTATTCATGACTCCAGTTAGTAAATTAACTAACTGTTGAACTGGATTAACGTTGGCATTATTGTTATTATTGGTTGACCCTTCCTGAGTCGGTTGACGTTGTTGTCTTTTCCTTGGCGGTATTTTTCTGTTAAATAAACGTTTATTAGAACTTTATTTATTTCTCTACATAGTTAAGGCATTACTTAACAATTTAACATACTCATTTAACACATCATCTCAAACAACTTGATATCTTTTCATTCAAATAAAAAGTTTTAACATTAAATTATAGCATACTGCTATTTACATCATCTATCCTGGAATAAACAATCCACAGGATTTAAAACATTCAAATATTAACATATTCCTTAGTTCATAAACACATCGGAATTTACATAAAACTATATAAGTCTTTCACATAAATAAACAGATTCTATTCCTGTCTTCCAAGGTGCTCAATAGCCTTGCCACGCTCCTCATTCATGATACGAGATATCGTCCTGCGATCCAACATATACGATGGAAGTCCTTCAAACTGGATGGGGTACCTTAACACTCGCTCTTGAACCTCATCCATCGCATGATTAAGTGTGGCGTACGTGTCTTCAAGCTTTGCCTTCTTTGCACGACTATCATTTTCTGCACGATCTGCTCGATGTGATTCTCTTACCCATCCTTCCTCTGCTATTTTCAGTCTTCCGGAGGTTTCCTTCAGTTCCTTCTTCAGCTTCTCTATCTCCTCGGTCTTATCTTCGGTTTGACCCTTCTCATGAACCAGATCCTACTCCACGTTTCCTAAACGTGTATGAAGGGTTACAATCTCTCTATCCTTCTCCTCTAAAGTAGACTGCTGAACAGTCGCTCGCTCAGTCAATTCCTGAACCTCATCTTGTAATTCCACGTTACGGTCGTATAGTGTGTCATACATCTCAGCATCAACAGTGTACCGCGGTAGCTCCTCTTCTTCTTCCTCCTCATCAAACTCCTCCTCAGGATCAATCTCAGGTTCATGTTCCTGACCAACAACGGTGATCAATGGAGATGAAACCCTCTGAACTAACTGTTCCCTAACAATATGTATGTCTCGGGTCTCCTCCTCTGTAGGTACTATAGGTAATCGGGGTTCTTCCTCCCCAGCTTGACTAGCTTCTCCAACATTCGTCATCCTGACAACAAAATTTTAAGTTTTAGTTACTAAGTCGTACTAACGAGCACATAAATTAACACATATACACATAATGTATTTTATTATCTTCAATGAATTACCAAAAAATCATTTTTTTAAAACTCGATAAGAGTTTTCAATTTCTATCTTCTTCTATAAGGCTACTACCTAAGGTTGTTTCCCCCACCTAAGGTTCATAACCTACAGCTCTGATACCAACTTGTGACACCCCCAAATCCGGGTACTACGATTCCACGAAATTTGGTGTTCACTGTACAAGCATCATCTATCTATCTACCCATAAATAATATCAAATCATACAATAGATAGAAATCATAATAAAATCTCTTCCCTTAAGGGTTACATCAACTGAATCATAAATAAATCTCAGGTTACTCTAACCTTAAAACATCTATGCGGAATTCTAAACAAATAAGTCTTAAAAAACAACATAAGTCTTAAACATAAATACATCATCAATTAAAATAATAAGTCTTCATCACTTGCTAACTTTGCCCTTGCCCTTACTAGTGGAGGGTTCATCGCTTCTTTTATTCTTAACTACAATGTTATTATTAAGCAAGAGTGAGCACAAATGCCCACAAGTATAATAATGAAATAACAGTATAATAACATGCGAATAAATCAAAGACGTCTGAATAAGAGCTCAACTTTTGAATCAAGAATGAATAACAAGAATCAAAAGAATTCTGAGGGTCATAAGACCTTGAACTATGTCCTAGGTTATCAAGGATTATACTTGAAACCTTTAACAGTCATAAGACTATGGACCTTCTTCTCGTACTTAGGGGGATCAGCCCTTAGTACCATACTGTGCACAATATCTTAACGCTAAAGCGTAAATAATCCCCTATACAGGGTTGTTCATCTCAGTTTGACATTCGAGTCCGCACCAAAGGAAGTTTGGTTTGGATAATTCATCAAGGGTTCTGAAATTTAGAACGCTCATCAACTATGGACTAGTTGAATCAATAAGGTTCACTAGTCTAATAAGGTTCAACAATAATTGATATTCGATTTGAATAATAACCTCAAAAGTATACAATAGGACAATTATTGTATAACTGAATCATGCTTTGGAAAGATAATTAATCTTTAATATCATGCTTGAACTTGAATAATACAAGTATAATTTATTCAAGGTAAATAATAAACTTGAACAATAATGACAAGTAGGGTTAGGAAAACTTGCTCAACATAAAAGTAACGTTTAAGTTTAAATAAACTTGCTCAATAGAATGGAGTTAGGGATAGGATACTTGCCTCTTGCGTAGATTACACTTTAGCTAAGCACGTTCTTTGAATTAAATCCTACATACCATTCACATACACAATACCAGTTAATTATAACTTAACTGTTCATCAAAAACTCATTCTCTTTGTCTACTTTGATTATTGACTATACTTAATCACTTTATCACATTTACTGCCACATAATACCACTTCATGAATAATAATCTAATTATGTAATCAATAATTTAATCCACATGTAATTATGTTATTTACATGTTATACAACTATTTTATCATCACATTATTCTTCTAACATGTTTACATGTTCATTACAATAATCCACTAACACATTGTTAGACTTAAACAATTTTTTTTTAAAATACATTTCTAAATTTTCTGGGGAGTGGCGCTGCGGCGCCACTATTGAACTAAGGACTCGCGCTGCGGCGCCGTGGCGCTGTGGCCGGGCCCTTGGCACTGCGGCACTGTGGCGCCGTGGCCCGAGTCATGGTGCTACGGCACGGTGGCGCTGCGGCGCGGCATATCAGACACAGAAATGGCTGTTCGCGAAAATCGCAGAACATGCCAATTTCTCCCAAATTCTTATTTTCTACTCAAAATTAGACATACCCACAAGTTATAGTTCATGTATATTCATAATACAACATCTATAAAGTGATTTTAACCCATTAAAACATAGAATCACAGATTTAAATCATGTAAAATTGGACTGTTCTTGATGTTCTTGAAGTTTTTGAACAAAACACATAATTTAGCCGTACGGATTCGTTATAACACCGAATCCGTTTGTTTAAGGCTTGATCTCTTCGTATTAACATGCTCAATAATATAAGGGTGTAAATTTTAGGGATAATATATAATCAATACATCAATTATCACATATATGGCCATATGGCCATATCACGTACTCTGTTTATTTTGAAATAACATATGTACGACATGTTTTCACAATACTGATGTTATGGTTTACAACATATACATAATTAAACAAGATTTAATATATCATAACACACATACAACTCATAATCAATACTCCTAACTCAATTACAGAGGTTAAACCAAAAACTATGAAACCCATTTTTTTTATGAAAACTAAAAGACGTGAATAAGAAATTGGAAGGAGAGATTACCCAAAGTATAAGGTATATATTTGTAGACTTAGAAGCTTTCTTCAATTACTGAATTCTAACAAATCCTCTGAACTTTCTCTTGAATTCTCTCTGACTCTTAACTTAGCAAAAATGAAAAATACGTTCGACTCAACCATTAAGCGCAGAGTTGAGGTCAGTTATTCCATTCGTGGCTTAACTGCCCCCAACTCCTCCTAAGGCCACATTTGGCTAGCAATTTCATATCAATGCTCTTTATTTTAATAAAACCTTTTATCATATAGTTTAATTAATGTCACACTCCTTTATAAAATAAACTCATATCTTATTTAATTTATTATAAATAAAATATAAAATTTCTCATAAATTCACATAGTCATATAATTAATTTTCTCATTAATTAATAATGACAAATTATTAAATCTCAAATTAATAATTAAATTAATTAAAGTTACATCATGCTTAATTAAATAATTCATTTAATTCAATAAGCTCACATAATCACATACTTTGAATATTAAAAATTCTCTACATTAATTTAATAAATGTAACACATATAATTAAATTAATCTACCACAATTGCATCAATTAATTATTAAATCTAATAATTAAATCCTTGAAAAATATTTATTTAATTCAATAAATATTTAAAATTAATTTACAAAATTCTCGTTCGTCACAATATATATACAAAAAAATAAAAGCCACTGACTGATGTCTGGTCATACACACGCTACATGACTCTCAACGTGAAGAACTGTGTGTGCACAGTAGTGGAGAAAGGCTTTGATGTGTGTAAGAAGGTTTACAGCGGACTGCCAAAAAAGACTTCAATAGCTTTAAGGGGATGAACACTCAGCTCCCGGCGGTAAAAATATAACAATATATGAGTTCACAAGTGTTTCAAATGAGAAAGCACTCAGTTTATAGTGTGTACCGAGCAAATTGGACAGGGGTTCCTCACCTTTTCTCTATGCAAAATGGCTGCCCCAAGTCCACCATTTATAGAGGGGGGGAGCCACAGGTGTACCTGAGGCAACCGCATATGCACCTGCTGTTACCCGGGGTGCCCCGGGTTCTGCGGGTCCAGTCGTCTCGAAGTACGTGCACGCATGTAACGTGATGTCTGCTCGAACTTTCAAAACTTCATCTGGGCATCCGATCGAGGTTTATAAGACCTTTTTTGGCAGGCTGTTGTCGAGAGCTACACAATGACATGTGATTAGAGGTTGTACGAAGTCAGGAGGATGGGACCATGCCCTTGATCTTCAAGCTTCAAATTCTATCCGGTGTGTTATCTAATGCAGTAGTCACTCGGGATTGACGCTCCTTGGTTCTTGTAGGACAATGTTGTGTAGAATGTATGTATGTTGTTGTTAAGACAACGCGATATGGCATTGGGATGGCTAAATAACTGGCCTACCCTTCACCGGGGTTATCTCCGGTTTGAGCTGTGTTAGCAGTCATTGCTCAGGATTATTGCTGAGATTGGACTGCTGCAGGTGTTGATCGTCCTCAGGATTATTTCTGATATGTGCATGACTTCTCGGGGTTATCTCTGGGCTTGTGGAATGAGTGCCTCGGGGCTTTTGCCGAGTGTTCTGAAGTTGTTTGTATGGATTTGAAACAAACATTTTCGAGGTTATCTCTAGAACTACAACTGCATGCCTTGGGGTTATCTCTGAGGTTGACGATGTCTTTCCTAATGTTATTTTCGGGACTGAGACTAGGTATCTCGGGGTTATCTCCAAGATGACACGGTCTTCTCCGGTGTGATTTTCGGTATCTGAACTGCAGTCCTCGCGGTTATCTCTGAGGTTGAAACTGAAAACTCCTGGTGTTGTTTCCGGGGTTGAGGTTGACACTTCCAGTGGTATCCGGGTCTGAGCTGGATGTCTCGGGGTTATCTCTGAGATGGTAATACTGCGTATCCCTGGGTTATCTTCGGGATTGAACTGAGCTGTATTTCAGAGTTATCTGTGAAAGACGATTCTGCCCTACAGCAATGTTAGTAGTAGGTATGCAAAAAAAATTTAAGTGTCTACAAACCTATTATGAAAATTCAAGCAACCAAACCACTAAAGTTAATCACTATCATATCAAACCATAAAGTTATTCGTTTATTAAAAAATGGATGTCAAGATTTCTTAGTCCATGTCATAGATTTAAACAAAAATACGTTAGATTAGAATGAAATTTCTATTCTTAATAAATTTCCTGACGTATTCCCTGAAGAACTTTTAGGCCTACCCAGAGCGTGAAATCAATTTTTTATTGACCTTGAACCCTGTACAAAACCTATTTCCAAAGCCCCATATCGAATGGCTCCTATTAAACTTTAGGAGTTAAAAATCCTACTACAGAAATTGTTAGACATCAGTTTCATTCGTCATAGTACGTCTCCTTGAGGTGCTCTTGTGCTATTCGTGAAAAAGAAATATGGGAGTATGCGACTTTATATTGACTATCGGGAGTTGAATCATGTCACCATCAAAAATAGATACCCGTTACCTTGTATTAATGACCTGTTTGACCAGTTGCAAGGTGCCAAATTCTTTTCAAATATCGATCTTTATTCCGGATATCATCAGTTAAAGATTAAAACTAATGACATTCCAAAGACTTCTTTCAGAACTCGGTACGGGAATTACAATTTTCTAGTCATGTCTTTTGGATTGACTAATGCTCCTGCTTCCTTCATGGATATAATGAACCGAGTATTCAAGGACATTGATTTGCATGTGATGTAGGTTCCCGACTTTATACAGCCTCGAGGGAACTGGTTCAACATACACTCCCTGTATCAGGCTCTGCACCCAGATTACCGAGGTATAGTGCATAATTGGGGCTTTGGGGCATTCTTTACCCATTTCTGCTGGTGAGTATTTCTCTTTTGATTTCCCATGTACAGGTTGAGAGTATTCACTGACAGCAGGTGTTTTGCCTTCGTGTTGTCAGTTTTGGGCCTATGAAAAGCTTCCATGTTTGCTTCCTGTGATCGTGTTAGGTTTCGATACCTATCCACGAGGACGACGATGTCATCACTCTTTTTTGGCAGAGGTTCCTATAGCGGAGGGTTTCACTATGACAACTCGATAATTTAGACACTTTAATAAAACCTTAAAAGATTGAATAGAGGTTAAATAATAGACCTAGACAGAAAATAAGTGTATGCATTTGACATTTTTAGGAATAAATTTTGTGAAATTTAAAACTCTTGGTGAAGGTTTACAGTGTTAAGAGTAATTGTGTATATGGTCATATATGTGTACAGTATGTGGTTAAGGATCAAGGGTGGACCAGATAAATTATATCAGTAACAAACCCAAATATTATATTAAGAACCTCGATGTTCAGTAAGAAAACCATATCGACTGATAAGAAACCCTATTAACCGGCTATGGAAACCCTAATTGTTCAATTGGAGACCCTAATGTACAATGAGAGAAAACCTAATTATTAATTTATAGAGTTTAATGTTAATTAGGAAACCTTAACCCTAATTAGCAAACTTGAATATGATTAGTAAACTTTACTATAATTAGGGAACCCTAATTATAATTTTCTATTTTTAGAACCTAATTAGAAAAGCTTAGAAATTTAAATTTATATAACTTTAGGGTTAAACCCTAAAGGTCAAAACCTAAGGGTTGTGAGAGTTACCAAGTTGCCATTCACTTTATGAGTTAAATGACCAAACTACCTTTTTTAATATTTTAATGGGTGGAGTGTAGATCTAACCCTACTTGTGGTTGGTGACCAACCCTATGCTAGCCATGTGGTCTAGTAATCCACTTTAATCAGCAAATACCAGCCATCTTGCCACTTGTATTGGCCATATTCATTGCAATGTATCAATTTGTAAGATTAAAGAGAGAGAGAGAATGCTCAATTATTTCTCATTCTTGCCCAACTCTTTCTCTCTACAGAAGTTCGAGATTGAGAGAGAGAGAGAGAGAGAGAGAGAGAGAGAGAGAGAGAAGCTAAGCCTTAATCAGTTCATAGCAAGCCAACATCAGAATCAAAAGTCAGAAATCAAAAATCAAAGTCTAAAGAGGTATAAACCCTAATCTTAGAAATCCTTAGATCCGATGTTTGATATGTTTATTTGTTGTTTAGAAATGTGTAATAAGGTGTCATTTAGTGATCTGGGTTGTTAAATCCCAGATCTATAACATCAAAGTACTCGAAAATAACATTTTAAGAAATCTGGGAAAAGTTGAAAAAGTGGGCTGATAGATGAATGTCAGAGGCCTTAAATCTTTATGTGTTAGACGTTTTGTGTGTTTTATATTTTGGATTTGTTATATGCCATTTTGGCTTCGATTTGGAACTGAAATCAAGGTCATATCATATCGAGATATCATGTTATAGGCGGTCAAACATCATTGACCGGTCACGAAAATTGAGTTTCTGGGTAACCCAAAAACACAGATTTCATCTGACAAGGTTTTCTGAGCCTCAGATCTAGCATGTGTTTGATTGTTTGCCCACGTTATCATTTTAATGTTGTTGTCTGACATGTAGGCTACATGATCATGCCTTCATATCACTTATATCTATAACAGAATCGTAGCTAATCGTGGTTAAACCCATGTTGACCAACTGGCCAGAAGGAGATTCTGGGTAACCAAGATCTTCGAGAACCGGTTTTCTGACAACACTTTAACTGGTTCAGATCTTGAGTTTGTTTTGATGTTAGACTGGTTTTAAGGTTGTATTCATGTACCTTGACATCCCTACTTCATGATTCAACCTTTATATCGTACAAAGCAAGCCTAGATTGCACTTTATAAGGACTGGAAAGTGGGTACCTCGACTGTTCTTCAATTCTGGAAAACCCAGAAATTGAAGAACATGTCTGACGGTGAATTGATGAGCTTAGATCTCTCTGATATGTTGTGTATTGGCCAAGATCTTGGTTGATAGTTGTAGTATTACACTTATACTATAATTATAACACTTGACCAATTCTAGAAACCTTATAATCTTGAATCAAATGCTGGCCAAACTAAGCCCCTTGGTGACTAACAAGAAATCTGGGTTAAGGCTCAAGAACACATATAGCGATGGTTATGTCGCTATAGGCCACTTTTAGCGACATTTTATTTAGAAAAATAATTATTTTAATTAATAAATAGATAAAAATGGTTTTTAATTATTAAAAATACAAAATAAATTCCTAAACATTATGTTAAAGTCCGAAAATTAGTTTTTTATTATTTTGAGTATATTTCATAAATATTTATTATTTTTGGAATATAAATGGTATTTAATTTATTTAATTATAATATTAAATAAATTATTTAAAAATAATTTTAATTCATGAAAAGTTATATTATGGTATAAGAAAATATTTTAAGTTATTTTTAATGACTTTTAATATTTTGTGAAAAATTTCATTAATTAATTAATATTAATGATAAATAATTTATTTAATAACTATATTAAATAAATTACAGAAAAATAGAATTAATGATTTTAAAATCATATAAAAATAATTTAAGTGTTATAAAAATATTTTAAGTTATAATATATAACTTTAAATATTTTATCATGAAAATATTAATATTTTAATATTAAAAGCAATTATCTAATAATGGTTTTAGCGGTTTAAAAATCATATAAATATGATTTTAAGGTATTAAAAATATTTTGATATATTATAGATATATTATAATATTATGTTATGATTTTTATTAATATTTAGTATTAAATAAATATTAATGATAAAGGAATTATGTGGTATTTAATTCGTATAAATACGTTTTTAATGATTGAAAATTGACGATAAATAATAATAATTATTTAAAAATTATTAAGAGACTTGGAAAAATTATTTTGTCTGATATTAAAATTATCTGAGATAATTGTTAAGTGTTAGACAGAGTTTAATTGAGCTTAAACTCGATAATTGTTTGACTAGACCGTCGGGATGTCAGAATTATGCTGAACTCGACTCAGGCTGAAATAGTTTAACTTGACACTGGGTCTTGTGTGTATTATAGATTGATAGGCTTATGTCATAATGTGTTTAGGTTATTTTAAATACAGTGATAATATTATTCTAATTTGTATATCGATAATATTTATATATTAGGTTCAAACAAAGCATATTAATTGCGTAACGGTAATCAACGGTTCAAGCAAGTCTTTCTTAACTCGACCTCGAGTTGTATTATTCAATTGTAATTGTGGTTAACCATTGCTGTTTGCCATGTCTAAGAATTATAGAATTGTACTATGTACATATTGCGTGTATAAGTCAGGTATAAAAAGCTGATCAACTTCATTACCATTCGGTCCAGATATATTTGTTCATGTTAAATGCTAGCTTGTTCAGTCAAAAAATTTGTTCGTGCTAATTCACAACTATATTATTGAATTATAGCCAACTTATTATTTAAACTCTTTCAATAATGATATATCCTCAAATAAACTTATACTTGCTGGGCAAACATTTGTTCACCCTTGCTATATCATGATAAACATTGCAAATTAAGGCGAATACGTCAGATACAAGGAAAGGTTAAAGACAGTTCCAACTTTAAGTTTATGTGTGTAGCTAAATTTGTAACAGTAATGTATTTTAATGTTTTGTAAGTCAAATAAGTTATGAATTGTGTATAAGTTAAGGTTACTCGACCTTGGGAAAATAGTGTGTAATGTAATGTATAAACAATTTATATTTATATCTTCCACAATAGATATAGAATGATTGTACCCGATCTAGGGTGATTTGGGACCCGAATTTGGGGCTCTCACATTCACCCATTGTCGGCTATAGTTGGAGCTGTTGGCTGATGTCATCACTTGGATTCCCTATTTAGGGGGAACATTTGACCATTGGGTTCGAGGATGGATTCACGACTGGTGTCGAGCACGTGATATCCACCCGTAGGATTCCTCTCTTCATAGATGGAGGATGGGAGCTCTATTTAGGAGAGTGTGCTATTAGGAGCACCTCGGGACAGATTTATTTGTCGATTTTGCCTCTTGCCATGCGTTATTGACCTATGTCGCAGTCACCCGTCGATGACATCGCATTGATGTGTATGGATGGATACGCTTTATCAAAGGGTTCACATACTCAGGATTCATTCCATCACTGGTGGTCCCCTCGTACCACTTGAGCCCAGACTCGCGCCACTCAGTTTACGGGGGATATGGTTCTTGGATTCGTTATGATGACGGATTGGCTGACCTATGTCTGAGATCCGACTCATATGACATAGATTGATCATTTGACCCGACAGTTGGACCAGACACATTTCTTCATCCGGCACTTAGGTAGAGATCCTTTAGGGACAAATTCGTTTGATCCTTCCAGCTCAGACGCTGGCCCCTTAGGTGACCCATATGGTTTTACCGGTGCAGATCCTCCCTTGTATAGGCCCGACATCCCTATTGATAGATATCCAGTGACTCAGGAGGAGTTACATCAGGTGGACATGATTGATGATGTAGATATTGACACCATTGTCTTCTTCTGATGTGTATCTCATTATCTCTTTTGATAGGCCTCTGTTAGATATTGGGTGGCTGTGCCCCATTCTCTCTATATCTTTTGATAGGCCTATGTTAGTAGTAGGGCATCTGTGCCCTATTTCCCTGTATTCTTATCTGTATAGAGATGATGTATGTAGATGATGATGTACTTAGGAATGCATGTACTGTTTTCTATTCCTTATATCATATTACCATCTATTACCTATTATGCATTTATCATGCTATGTATATGTATGTATGTCCAGAGATATTCAGCATTGACCCCTGGATGGTCTTATGATACAGCCCACATAAATGTCTTCTTCACTAGTCAGCCCCATAGATCACACCCCACCAATATTGGTGGCATCCCGTCTGAGATCCTGGTATAATAGCATGTCACCCCCAGATAGGGTGACCATAGATCAGTTATTACAACATTCTATGACCCTCCTGATGTTTCAGGTTCCCGTAGGCTTTGTAAAGGGTATGCTGGAGCATTGGATACCAGAGAGACAGGTTTTTCAGTTTAGTACCTAGGAGTTGACTACTACCTTGGAGGAGTATGAGCAGTTGACGGCTTTGCCCTTAGACAGACCTTGCGCTCATATGGCTGTCGGAGATATGCGTCGACAATTTATGACCCTCACAGGGTTACGGCGTAGAGTAGTAGAGGATGAGATTACATCCGATCATGTATTAACCCAGCGTTACCTGATTGATAGGTTTGGCTCATCGAACAGCTATACACGGTATTCTGGGAATTTCACCACACTAGAGGATCAATGGCATTTGGTCAGAGTAGATATATTTGTGATGTGCATAGTGGCGTATGTATACATGCCACGGTATATGGATGAGCTGGACATCGGTGTTATCATGGCAATGAGAACTCTTAGGGAGCGTCATACCATCATTCTGATGATCTTGGCGGAGACGTTGCAGTCGGCTATGTTTTACAGCACCTACCCTGCAGGGGTATTTATAGGAAGTTCGGTCATGTTATACGTGTGGTTTATGTCACACTTGAGACCGATTGGCACTTTCCACCAACACGGGTACTGATTTACTCATGATATAGCTATGTCTTACTTCTTTCAGCCATCAGAGTATAGAAACTATGTCTTGGTCGGTCTTCTTGGAAGGGATCAGAGATCCATTTGGTATCCTGTCGTGTTCAAGGCTCAGCTCACCCTATAGCTTCATTACTCACGCTCCTGGCATGGATTACCTCCCTCTAGTTGGTTTGAGGGGCATGACTACCTACCACCCACTGGCCGTGATGCCACAGTTTAACCAGTATCAGGACTTTCATCCTTTTGATGGGGCGTTAGGCAAACATTTAGCTTCTCGCCATTTGTCTGCAGAGGATCAATCTCGGGTGTATACTTGTTGGGATCAGCATGAGATAGCTACTTTTTCTGTTAACCATTTGGGCTGTTCGCCAGAGTATTCTTCTTGGATGGAGATAGAGACTTCATCGATTATGACAGTATCCATAGTGCTGATTATTGATTCAGATAGTGGAGAGCCCATGGAGGACATTGATTCCCACATCGAGGATGAGCCATTCCCTAGGTTGCCAGTAGCTCTTTAAGATTCTCCCAGTTCTAGCACTGTCGTGATCCAGCATTCAGCACAGTACTTTGAGCAGAGTTTTCATCTGATGACCTTTGAGAGGGATCAGGCTAGAGCCCTGATGTTGACAACTCTTGATGGGAGAGATGCTGCTCTATTAGAGAGAGACGATCCCTTAGCACATAGAGATACCGCTATTGAGGAGCGGGATGAGGCCAGATCAGCCAGAGATGCTATGATAGTCGAGAGGGATGTCGCCATATCTGCTTGGGATGTAGCCATCACAGATAGTACCACAGTGAGGTCCCTTACGAGTGGAATAATCGCAGAGATGAGTACATACATTGATGAGCACCATGTCACCATGTAGATGACTGTAGATCTATTATCCCGTGTGGATACCATGGTACTGGAGACCTTAGCATTACCTCCTTCTTCTAAGATAGATGCCATGTTGGGCTTGATAGCTCGCATGTACACTGATTTGTAGATGGGCTTA